>MU854335.1:0-170047 GCA_033296685.1 Parachaetomium inaequale
TCCCCTCTCCCCTCCCCCCCTTCCCACCATCCCCAGCCGCCACCCCAGAATTCGTAACCAACCCCCCGATCACGGCCTGCGCCGCCTGCCGCGCAACCGAGTGCCGCAGCCCGCCCTTGCGCATGGGCACGCGCCTCGCGACAAACGTGTCGACGACGGCAGCCCCCAGCGCGGCCGCCGCGATCTGCCCGCCCTTGGCGCCGAGCCAGGGGGACGGCTCGTTGCGCAGCCGGAGGGCTGCCATGGCGCCCGCTTCGAAGGCGTGCTGGGCTGCTTCTTGGGCGAGGGTCACGGCTGATTTGTGGCGGGGTTTGTGTGGTGATTTGCGTGGGGATTTGGGGCGAGGGGAGAGAGAGCGGGGGCGGTGGTTGCGCCGGCTGGGATGAGGAGGTGGGTCGCGGTTTGTGGCTCGGTCTTTACGAGGTTCTTTGGAGTGGGTTTGGTGGTGGGAGCGAGTTCCCTCTCGACCTCCGTCTCTGTCGCGGTATTCCTCCGTATCCCGCACCCGACCCGCAAAAGGCCGTGGGGATGATGGTGGTGAGGATGAGCGCGAGGAAATGGATGGTGAGCGGCGTCGTCTGCGGTAATCATCGCTCTCTGGCGATGAGGAGCGCGCAGTGGACGAGCTGGACCAAGATCGTGAAGCCGCACGGCTGTGCCGAGAGTAGTTTGATGTTCGCCCCCTCCGGGACATGTAACTCTTGTCGTCATCGCCTCCAGATAAGTAACATCGATCCCGGGGATCGTAGTAGGTATCCTGGGAGTCGACGCTCGGAGCCCGGGACCGTGTCTTTCTCACTGGCCCCTTATGGCCCCTTGGACTGGCATAACGGCTCTGGCTGGAGCGTTCATCGCCCACATTCCGAGACGAGGTGAAGCTGGGGGGAGTCGAGTGGCTCAGCCGACGGGTAGGTCTCGGCATCCTGCCACAATGCAAATTAAACTGTTACAGAGTTGTGACTGCGAGATGGTAATAAATCCAGATAAAAGCACTCGCTGAAGAATGAGGAGAGGCTCAGGGGTCACCCCCTAAGTTACCAGGGCAATCAACATGCTCTAAAATGCAAGAGCTCAATATCCCAAAGTCTGAGGTTGCGACGAAATCGTCAAGTTCATATACACACACACGTTCTAGAAATCCCACTAAAACTTGCTGCCCACCATCGCGTCACAACCGTCGATCACCACCAAGTCATTGGCTCGAGGGAGCGAGCCGAGGGACACAACCAACGGTCTAGAACCCGTGCTGCAGCTGATATCATCGTGCAGCTATAACACGCAGTTTAACCTCGGCCTGCCAATACTTACTCGAGCCACTGTCGTATCTGACATCATTTGTTTTAGGAGACTGCGGAAAAGCAACTGACACCTGGCGAGTCACCACACCGATCCCAGATGTCGGGAATAGCATCATTCGTACTCCGTGATAATGAACTATACACATTGGATCCGTACGAGATTAAAATACTTGATTCCTTGACGTCGACACGGATTCAATACTCCTAACAAACCCTCTCGCCATGATGGGTGCAATAGAGCAAACCATCTATTCGGCGTCCTTTTCCTGGCCTCGTCGTACCCGGATTTGCTATCCCATCCTCGCTTTTCGAAACTTTCAAATTAGCAGTCCTTCTACTCCAACCCGGCTCTCACAACCTCACACTCCCAACTCAAACCAACAGACAACTATTCACACCCAACCCCCTACGCCCCTCCCCATACCACCCCCCTGACACCGATACGCCGCCCGCGGCCGATCAATAACCCCCACCTGCGCAGTAGCACCAACCCTAGTATTAGTCCCAATCCCAGCCCTGCCAGTCCCGCCCTCTCCCCTCAGTGGCTGGCCCGTCACGCCTTGCATCCCACCCGGCACCGGCCTATTCAATGAATGCATCCGAGAACCACCAAGCACGTAGTTACCACCGCCACCACCACCATCACCACCACCAGCAGCAGTAGTTCCCCCAGCCCCAGCCCCACTCCCCTCCCCAAGCATAGGCCCACCTCTACTACCCACGGCCACGCGATGATCCCAAACCCGACATTCCCGCCGCCGCCGAGCAGCAGAAGCAGCAGCACTGCCAGGATTGTCTCTTCTGAGAAGAGTAGTAGTAGTAGTAGTAGCACCTCCGATAATCCCCCTCCCCCGATCCTGCAGGACAGGCAAGGGCCGCCGCTGGGGCAGAGGACGCGGAGGCGGAGGTGGTGGACGTGGGCGTGGTGGGCGCGTAAGAAGAGCAGGAGGAGGAGGCGGCGGGCACGCCGCGCTGGAGCCCTCGCCGTAGGGGCGCGTAAGGGGGCCGCCGGCGCGGGGTGGCAGGGGAGTTTTGAGGTTGGGTCTTGTATCGCTACTAGCGGCGGCAGCAGCAGCAGCAGCAGCAGTAGTAGTAGTGACTTTTGTTGTTTTGGGAGCGGTGGCCGGTGTGATAGGGGGCTGGGCTGTGGTGATGGTGGTGGGTTGGGGTTGTTGGTTGAGGCGCATGAAAGCTGCGACAGGCCCGGTGATGCTGGACGGGAGTCCGAGAGGGTTTTTGTTGCGGGGTTTGGGAGGGGTCCTGCTAGTGGTGGTGCCGGAGGTTGGGCTGGGGGCTGGCCTGCTGCTGCTGCTATTGCCTTGTTTACCTGTAGTCACCGGGCTGGTTCCTGATCCTCCCGGGCTGGGCGAGTCGAACTTGGGGTGGCCGGGCGACAGCCGCCGGGGACGGGTGAGTTTGGCCTCGCAGTCATCCGCCCGTTTATAGGCTGGTTCTGGCGGCAGCGCGGGCATGAATTTCATGGGACATTCTCCGTCGATAGAGAGCCCCGCGTACTTGGTGGGCGAGACCTTCAACTCGCTCTCTGGAAAAGGTTGGGGCAGACCAAATGGCCACTTTTCGTCCGCCCGGGTTAAACGGCGGAACAGGCCTTGCAAAGACATGGAGTCTCGGGAGTTTGGCACCTCGGAGCTGCCCGGGGCGGGCTCGTGGTTGTCACCGAGTCCCGCTTCCACGGCGTCGAACGGGTTGTTTGCCCGCCGGCGTCGACAGCACACCATGTACAGCCCGAGGACCAGACCGGCGAGCACGACGCCGCCGACAATGATGCCAGCAATGGCGCCGGGAGACAGAGCAGCGCCGTCGTCGGTGACGGCATATCGCATGGCGAAGACGGTGGCCGTCACGGTCACGGTGGGCCTGGTCGCCCTGGGCGCCACTGCGTCACCGGCGGGCGGCGGCGATGGTGTCGTGGCCGCTGAGATGGTGCTGTAGCATGGTGTCGCCCCCCCCAAGGCGGCCGTCCAGGGAGTGTAAGCACTATACACCGAGGGTTAGTCGTGATGGATGGCAGGAAGTGCCACTCAAGGCAGCGAACGGGCCTTGGGCGTGCTTACCTGGGACAGCAACTCCCAGAGACGGAATAGTAGTCTGTCGGACACCTGCTTACCACGGCGTCTTTGGCGTCGTGCGGCCGTGGATAGACGCCCTGGGAGGAAGCCGCAGGGGTGAAGGGGCAGCATTCGGGCTGGCTGTTCATGCATCCCATGAACGGGACATACAAGGCCGTCGGGCCATTGTCGATGAGCGTGTACTGCGCGGTCGCGCAGTGGTCGCTCAGCAGCGTTCCGCTCCCGGAGAAGTGCGGCAGCACGGTGCCGGGAGGGGCTGAGAAGGCAAGGGCCTGTGATGTCGGCCGTGGCGGGAGTTGCGGGCTGTTGGAACGGGTCAGTTCCCGACGAAGCCGACATGTTCTACTCTCGTCGAGGCAACTCACCGGCTCATTGTCGCGGTCCTTGTGAACCGGCCTGCCATGGCCGGAGAATGGGTGATGGATCTGACAGATGGTGTAGCCGGAGCCCGGGAGACGACGCTGTAGGGCACTGAATCCGTGTACAAGTGTCTAGATTGAGACGAGAGGCAAGACGACGATGGGACGCAGTAGACTTGCCCCCGCCCCGGTCTACATGCATTGTAGTATTACCTGCCATCTGGCTGTTTCACTCGCGTAGCAGAGGCGCAATGTTGTTGGCCTACATGCACATGTACATGCGTGCTTGCGAATTTGCTGCATACTTTAGGTATGTGTAGTAAGCGAAGTTAGCCAACCCATCAGCATTCGGGGGACTCTTGCTACAGACTTGGGATTCCGCAAGCAATGGTTGGGCAAGGCTAGGAGGGATCAAAGGGTTGAACCTACATGTATCTGGGTACCCGGCAGGTGAGCAAGCCGCAAGTTCAGACAAACAGCTGAAGTGATGACGGCGCTCCATGTTTCCTGGCGCCCTTCGCGGACCCGCGCGCAACCGATTTCTCAACCACCACCGCAACAACAATAACAACGACAGCAACACCCGAGAACCATCGCCGCGTCGACGTCGACCTGCAAGTCCGGACGCGGAACCGGGGGCAGTCATTCTCCATCGATCACTACTACTCCCCAGGCGAATTGCCCACCATGGCGCCCACCGATTCTTCTTCGTCCCAGCCATTCGCGAAGCAATTTGCGCGCGATCAAGGTAAGCGTCAGCAGCAAGACAGGCGGAACGTGTAGTATGCCAAGCGAAGGCTTACATGGCGCATCTAGACAATCTCCAAATCGCACCGCCGCCGTACTCCAAAATGGCCGACATCGCCGTTCCGTATCAGAACCTCGACCACGATGGCCGCGATGTCGAACGCGGCCCTGTCGCACCCGCAAACCCAGCCCTTGCTGCCGACCTCGACGGCCCGAACAAGGGCGCCGAGTGCTACAGCCTGGTCTACATGTGGGCGGTTCTGTTTCGATTTCTCGTCTACATGACCGATGGCCTTGCGGCGTCTGTTCGCTTTCTCATCAGGTACATGCCCGCTGGCCCGATGCAGCTGCTCTCTTTGCTAACAGTACTTGCCTACGCATCGACTAGCATCCCTGTGACGCGGCTCCTGGTTCTCGCCGTCGTTGCGGTCATCATCATGATTGCCGCTCGGGGCCCGGCCCTATTTCCTCGACATTTGGCGTTTCCTGCGCGACACGGGCTCCGCTTGAGCCAAGAGGGATAGATAGCGTGGTGGACAGCGGAACAATGGGAGGACGTCTGCCGAGGTCGGGTACTGCTACCTTTTCCAAGGTCCTGACTGACTGGTAGCTGGGCCGGGGAGGGAATGCCAGGCAGCCGCTACACCGCTTTTGCCCGTCGTTTAAAGCGTTTCCTGCCGCGTTTTTGTGCCGTTCTTGTTCCTGGTTGAAAGTTGAAACAAATTAATGCGGTTCCGCCGTTTGGATGCGGTTGGGAGCTGACAGAGCTGAAAGATGCGAGGCGGGCGGGGGGTTTCATCAGCACCCCAGAGTGCCAAGACGCTAACTTGGCAGGGAGCCAGGGCCCTACCCTACTACCCGGTGCCCGGTATGTGGGGCTCTCCAGCGCCCGACTCGACCCGGTCCGTTCGTCATCACGGCCGCACCCACAGCTTCTAAGTTCTCGCACCCGACCAGTTCTGGATCCTGCATCCTACATCCTGAATGAAACGGCCACATATGTATGGCCGATTAAGAGCTCAAAGCCCGGCCGACCGACATGGCTGACACGGCCGAAACCGATTTTGCTAGCGTCAACACCAACGCCAACGCCAACGCCAGCGCCAGCGCCAGCGCCACCATAGCCGCTCCCTCGAACCCGTCGCCGCCCCGACAGCACGCACCCCAAGAGGCCCCCGATGACACCGACACCGACACGCCCGAGCCCGTCTTTCCGCCCCTGCATAACAATGCCGGCGCAGACGCCGACTCGATCACGTCCAGGGTCTCGGTCCCCTCCCGCGCCGGCGCCGGCGGTGCGGGCGACGACAATGACGAGGACGAGCCCGCCGTTGCCCGGCCTTTCCTCCGCTCCTCGAGCCCCGACCTGCCATTGCGCCCCGGGGCGGCCAAGACGGTTGAGGATGAGGACGGCGAAGTGCGTGGCGGGGGCGACGGATCGGGGCCGCGCCCACGACTAAAACAGCAGATGCACAGGTTCAGCCTGTACGAGACGGCGAGCCGCTTCTACATCGTCGGCGGCGACGTGACCGAGAAGCGCTACCGCATCCTCAAGATCGACCGCACCCACGACGACGATGACGACGCCTCGGAGCTGAGCATCACCGACGACAAGACCGTCTACTCCCAAAAGGACATGAACCAGCTGCTCGACACCATCGACGACGGCAACAAGGGCACCGGCGGCCTCAAGCTGCGCTGCACCACCTGGGGCCTGCTGGGCTTCATCAAGTTCACGGGCCCATACTACATGCTGCTGATCACAAAGAAGAGCACCGTCGCCATGGTCGGCGGCCACTATGTCTACCAGATCGACGGCACCGACCTCATCCCCCTGACGTCGCCCAACTTCAAGACGGACCAGCGCAACACCGAGGAGCCGCGCTTCCTGGGCATCCTCAACCACTTGGATCTGACCCGCTCCTTCTACTACAGCTACTCGTACGACATCACCCGCAGCCTGCAGCACAACATCGCCCGGGAGCGGGCAGCCCTGCTCAACGGCCGCCCCTGCTCTGCCGACGACGATTTCAACCCCATGTTCGTCTGGAACAACCATTTGCTCCAGCCCGCCGCCAAGGTCCTCAATGCGCCCTTCGACTGGTGCCGCCCTGTAATCCACGGCTACATTGACCAGGCCGCTGTGTCTGTCTACGGGAGGACCGCCCACATAACGGTTATTGCTCGACGCAGCCGTTACTTTGCTGGCGCCAGGTTCCTGAAGCGGGGTGCCAACGACCTGGGCTATGTGGCCAATGATGTCGAGACCGAGCAGATTGTGTCCGAGGCCATGACGACCTCGTTCCATGCGCCCGGCCCCAAATTCTTTGCCAACCCTACCTACACCTCATACGTGCAGCATCGCGGCTCGATCCCGCTCTACTGGACGCAGGACAACACGGGCGTCACCCCGAAACCGCCGATAGAGCTGAACTTGGTAGATCCCTTCTACACGGCAGCCGCCCTGCACTTTGACAACCTCTTTGAGCGGTACGGAGCCCCCGTCTATGTTCTGAACCTGATCAAGGCGCGTGAGCGGACGCCACGCGAGAGCAAGCTCCTGGAGGAGTACACGCGCGCCATTGCCTACCTCAACCAGTTCCTGCCGACCGACAAGAAGATTCTCCACCGGGCGTGGGACATGTCGCGCGCTGCCAAGAGCCGCGACCAGGACGTGATTGGGACCCTCGAGAGCATTGCCGAGGAGGTCGTGCGCACGACAGGCTTCTTCCAAAACGGCGACGGCCACATTAGCCCGATCCGCGTGCAAAACGGCGTGGCGCGTACAAACTGCATCGACTGCCTGGACCGGACGAACGCGGCCCAGTTTGTCATTGGGAAGCGGGCGCTCGGCCACCAGCTCCACGCGCTGGGCATCCTCGGGGACACCACGGTAGAATACGACACCGACGCCGTAAACCTATTCACCCACATGTACCACGACCACGGCGACACCATCGCCGTGCAGTACGGCGGGTCACAGCTGGTCAACACCATGGAGACGTACCGCAAGATCAACCAGTGGACCAGCCACTCGCGCGACATGATCGAGAGCTTCAAGCGCTACTACCACAATTCTTTTCTGGATGGCCAGCGCCAAGAGGCATACAATCTGTTCCTGGGCAACTACATCTTCGCCCAGGGGCAACCCATGCTGTGGGACCTCGCCACCGACTACTACCTCCACCACGAGGATCCGCGGACGTGGTTGGAGAAGCGAAAGCGCGACTACATTCACTGGTACACTCCCGAGTTCCTGGAAGAGCGCGTGCTTCCACCGTATCCGCCCATGCAACCAGCCCCGACCGGCAAACCCATCTCCGCCTACGACGACTACTGGCTGGAATACTACCGCCCATCCACCCTCTCCTCCTTCCCCAAAATGTTCCCCTACAAGATGAACTCGACCATCAAGTACATACCCTTCAAGTCGACCCAGGACGGCCGCTACGACCTCAGCCCGTTCCGCGTGCGCAACGAAACCGACGGCGACGCCCAGGACAAGAAGAAGGCCAAAAAGGAAGTAACCATTGTCGCCCCGCAAGACCTGGCCCGCATGGCCGACGACACCGAAACGTCCTCCGTCAACGAGAAGCCGCCGACTCCCACTCCCCCCACCCCCGCCAACGGCCGCATGTCTCTCCAACGCTGGCTGCACGAAAAGAACGCCAACGAAACCCACCCTCACCACCACCACCACCACCACCCCCGCCACCCGAGCACAACCAACCACAGCCGCAACAACAGCACCGACGAAACCGCCCATCCCCACCACCACCACCACCACCAGCCCACCCACACCCATCCATCCACCACCACCGAAAAAGACCAAGACCAAGACGACCCAAAGAAGAAACCGCACCAAACAGCCCTCGAGAAATCGCGCGCCGCCCAGCAGACCTTCACCCAGGTGGTGCGCGACTCGCTCGACCCGGCCGTCAGCGCCGCCGAGGCGGCCGACTACGCGCGCTACGTCGACCACCCGCAGAACCTGCCGCTGGTGGTCCCGCCGTCGGCGGACTCCAGCAACATGTTTATGCTGCCTGTCGACGAGATTGAGCCCGAGTACATCGAGTTTGTCAAGGGGGCGTGGAGAGAGGAGGGGTTGGGGAGGGAGGGGGATTTTTTGGTGGAGAGGAAGGGGAGCGGGTCGGATGGGGATCGTCATCCTCACCATCGTCATCATCCTCATCATCATCGTCATGACGATGAAGAAAATGGGAATGGGAATGGGAGTGGGAGTGGGAATGGGAACGGCGGTCGGAATGGGGGGAATCATCATCATCATCAGGGCGAGCAAGAGGATGACAGGGCGCTGTATGCCGAGACGGTGCGCGTGGCCGAGAACCCGCTGACTGTCACCGAGGAGGACGCGCTCAAGAAGCGGTACAAGGCGTACCGCAAGTGGTTGAGGGGGAAGAGCTTGTTTAAGCAGCAGCCGGTGGACTAGGAGGTGCCGTTGGCGCTGGCTGGTCCTGGGCCGGGTCCTGGTCCTGACGATGGTGCTGGCGGTGGCCCTGGTGGTGCTGGGTCGTGTGGTGGGAAGTCGGTTGGGGCGCTTGGGGGTGGGTAGTTGATAGTTAGACGAAGTTTGGGAGGGGTGGGTGGGAGAAGGAGGGTGATGGGGGGTTAGTTAGTTGGGAGGGAACAGTGCTGCGAGGCGGGCGTCTTTTGCCACGAGCGGCGCGACGTGCGATGAGAGGTCGGTCGTCTCCCCGCTCTCGCCCTCGGCCGTCTTGAGAACGGCGGCTAGCGCCTTGGAAGCGGTGAGCAGTTCCTGCTCGAGCTGGGTGTAGGCTTTGTCTGTGGCCGGGTGGTCGTGTTCGGCGAGGTGCAGCCAGCAGAGGACGAGGGCGTTGATGATCTCGTCCTGCCACGGCGAGCCCGGGATCCGCGGCCAGCAGTTGGCGAGGACTGCCTGCAGGGCTTTGACGGCTGAGAGGAGTGTTGCTGGGGCGACCGGCGCGAAGGGGTCGGTCATGATGGCCGAGAGCATGGGGATGAGGTCCTAGTGCTCTGAGTGAGCTTCACACCTTCTGGCCAGGGGATGGATGGATGGGAAGCTCACCTTGAGATGCTTCACGGCATGCACGCCCATCTCATCCAGAATCGCCGCCGTCTCCCGACACAGCACCTCCACGATCCGCACGTGGTCCTTGGTATGGAAATACCCCATCAACACCCCCTCGCGGAGCATCCTATCCAGCAGGTTATTCTTCGGCGCCCCCGGGATCCCATCCTTGCCCACGGCGGCGGGCTGCTTCCGCGCCAGCGCCAGCAGCGCGGCGTACGCGGGGACGAGCAGCTGCACCGATTCTTCCTGGGGCGTCAGGCTCGGGAGGAAGGCCAGCGTCGGGAAGACGGCGTCCTCGAACACCCTGGCCAGGCCCGTGCCGTGCAGCGTCTTGTCGGGGAATTTGGCGAGGAAGGCGGCCAGGATGAGCAGGCCGCGGCGGCGGATCGGGGTGGTGGCGTCGTCGGCGAGGGTGAGCAGCACGGGGATGAAGAGCGGCCAGTGCTTGGCGATGAGGGGGGTCTGTGTGTGAGTCATTAGTTATGGTTTTTGTTTTTGTTGTTGTACACGAGATACCCCCTTTGCTTTATTTTTATCGTATCCCAGCAGATATTGAGCGTTGAACTGAATTGAAACTTACGTCTGCTTCGCGCACTGCCCATGCTATCGCCGGAATGGCGCGCAGGTCGGTGTACTTCCACGGCTTGGTCAGGGCCGACTCGTCGGGGAAGCTCCCGCCCCTGCTGCCGGCGGCAGCGCCGCTGTCTGCGTACTCTGCCTTGCGGCCGGACGCCGTGATGGACGAGGGCTTGGACTTGGAGAAGAGCGGGCGCAGGTAGGATTGGAGCACCGTCTCGGTGAGGAACTGCTCCTTGCTCGGGGCGCCGGGGATGCTGAATTGCTGCTCGAGGAGGCGGTTTGCGGCCGCTTTGGTTTCTGCTCCTCCCCAGGTCTGCGTCTCGTCCGAGTAGACGAGGAGGGCGTGCAGCACCTCGTTGTCGAGATGCACCGGGTTGTTGTTGGCGTCGGTTTGCGCTAGGAGCGCCTCGAGAGTGGTGATGCCGAGGGCGGAGAACGCCTGGCAGTGTTTGCTCAGTGCTTGGCTGTTGGAGAGGAGGTTCTCCTGGTTGGGGCCTGTAGGAGATGGGTAAGTTTCGTGTGTGAGTACCACGGAGAGGTGGCGGCTGAGCAGTACATACCCTCGGGCTCTTCGCTGGTTTCTTTCGGGGTTTGGTCTTGGGCGAGCACGGGAGCGATGATCTTGGCGACGTTGAGGGCGAGCTCCTTCACTGCGGCCTGGTCGGTGAGTGGCCCGCGGGTGATGCGGCCTTCGCAGCGCAGGCAGGTGAGGAGTGATATGAGTTGATTCTGCACCGCCCCGGTTACCTGGGACTAGTTAGTCGCTGCATGATAGGGAGGATACATAAGATAGGGGCATGGTTCCCTCACTCACCCTTGGTTTCGCTGCATAAGCCTGGCCCAGGGAGTCTCTTGCGGCATCGGCGAGGTCCTTGAGGGTAAACGATTCTGGCACATCTGGGCGATGCAGTACTCGTCAGCGGCGGAACTGCCAAACGTGTATCACAGTCCCTTCGAACATACACCGGGCCAGTTTGTTGCACGCGTCCCACGTCGCCGCCCCCGAGGTCGCGCTCCCGACGTAGGCCGCCTCGGCTGCGAGCTTCTCGAACCACGACATGTTGAATTGTAAATAGTCAGAGCTCTTTGGCTTCGTGCGGATGGGATTGCGGGGCGTTGGCACCCTATCCTGGAATGAGAGCAACCCTGTGTTCCCAATGTTTGGTGTTGGTATGGAGGTCGAGTGCATGGAGTCTTGAATGTTCCAGGTTGCGCTGGGGTTCCCGCCATTTCCACTCTGGGATGAGGTGGGAGGCACTGAGAACCCGCTGTAATTTCAGGCGGTGAGTCACTGCTTCAATGGAGGCGTGACCTCAACCCGATCCAGATTTTGGTGCTGTTGGCTGCTCTCACCCTAAACAACAACATTTCCCATCGGATGACCTAACATGAGCAGGCAACCGGCTTTCCATCTCCCTCGCCATGGCCGTACAATTGTATGGTGTGCGCCCAAAGCCTCAACGGCATTTGGACTCCCGCATCCCGCAGCATCTGTCCGACGAACAACACTGGGCGACCTTTGGCCAGATGAATCCTGACGAGAAGTCGAGGAGGTCCGAGGTACGATACTCAGGCAACACTCGTGAGCGAGTAGTATATTGCCCATGTTGAATATGTGCCACGCGTGGTCAACTTGAAAGCTAGCTTGCTGACTGTGCTGATGCCAACACCCAGACCAATGTCAATGCTTTGATTCCTGTTTTCGACATCGAGAGCAGGTTGGCTTAACATGCTTCTTAGCAGACCCTAGCCTCCACTAACAGATGCCCAGCTCCTCGCTCCTCTTCCGCACCTCCTCAATAGCCCCTGTCGGGTCGTCCACCCCTGGATTCCGCAACTGCCACGCCAGCGCAACATTCAGCGCCGGGCCCGTCCACTTTCCCGGCTTCACGCCCAGCCCCTCGGCCAGAATCTTGCCGTCGACCAGCCGCCTGATGGAAGTGACATTCATCACGTCCAGCTCCACAAGGTGGTCTAGGAACCGCTGCCACTCGGCCAGCACATCCTCGCGGGCGCTGCCTCCGGACTTATCTGCCGGCACAGCGCGCTCGGCTACGTCAACGAGGATGGCGAAGAGCACCTGCAGCCGCCAGTGGCCGCCGCGGGCGTCCCAGTCCCTGAGGGCCATGCCGAACAGATCACGCTCCTCGAGGCCCGCCTTCTTGTCCCGAACAATATCCCTCAACTCCAAGATGGCCGGCCGGTGCCAGTGGGCGGCAGTGACGAGATCGCACAACTTGTTGGTCGCCTTGAAGCCCTCCCTGGCGGCCTGTGCCGGGAGCGGCGGCGCAGGTTTCCGTCCCTTCAGGGGCGGGTCGTCCGGCAGCGGCTCCCAGGGGGTGAGGGTTGCCAGCGACCAGGCGTAGTAGCGCGTCTCCTCGGTCGTGACGAGCATACGGTAGATGGAACCGGGCGTTTCGTTTCGTTCGAGGAACTCCAAGCACTCGTAGGCAGCCTTCCAGCTGGCCGTGTCCGGCTTGGGCATGTCGGCTCGCGCAGGATCCGTAAACACGGCGTGGTAGAGCCCGAGCCGGTCAATGAGCCGCAGCGACTCGACGGGCTGGTTGCCTGCGGGAAGCCAGTCAGTCCCACCCTCAAAGATAATCTGCCCGCGGGAGCAAAAAAGAAAGACAAGAAAAAGGAAAAAGAAAACCCACCCTTCATCATCTTCTCCAGCTCAACCCCAATCCTCTCCCGTGAGATCTTGACCCTCAAATTCCCCAGCACCCTCTCATCCCCCATAACCGCCTCCGCAGCCGGGTCAATCCTAAACCCCAGCCGGCTCGCAAACCTTACCAACCGCAACACCCTCAACGGATCATCCATAAACGTCTGCAACGGCTCCATCGGCGTGCGAATCAACCCCCTCTCCAAGTCCGCCAACCCCCCGACAAAATCCTCCACCCCGCCCGTGCCCAGGTTATAAAACAGCGCGTTCACGCTCGCATCCCGCCTCAGCGCGTCCTCCTCGGCCGTCCCAAACTCCACCACGGGGTTCCTGCTCACGGCCGTATACGTCTCCCTCCGCAGATTCACAAAATCCACGTCCAGCCCACACAATTTAATCGTGCTCGTCTCCAGGTGCTTCGACCGTTCCGGGTTGCGCGCGACCGTGTGCAGCCGGCCGACGTCGTCGTCGCGCAGCGCGTGCTGGCGGCGGTGCGACGCCACGACGCAGTAGTCGCGCAGGCGGCTCACAAAGGCCTCGCCCGTCATGGCGTTGATGGCCGTGTCGATGTCGTGCGAGGCCGTGCCGAGGAGCTTATCGCGCACCCAGCCGCCGGCCCAGCGCAGGACGAGGGGCTCGCGCGGTGGCGGGGTGGGGGACCCGGGAGGGGGCAGGTCCTGGTCGTCTATGTACTTGGCGGCTGCGAGGAGGAGGGTCTTGAGTTGTTGCTCGCGCGGGTTGAGGGTGATGGTGGGGTGGGGGTTGGCGGGGGCGGCCATGGTTGCGGTTGGGGTTGCGGTTGTGGGTTGAGGTGTGGTGGTGGTGGTTCTCTCGGCGGCTTGGGCCGCGAGGAGTGAGCTGTCGAGCTTGCGCTTCATGGGAGGATAGAGGGCTGACATGGGGAGTGTCTTGGACCGAGCAAGACGAGCGAGCATTTGGGTGTTTGCAGGTGCCGTCTTACACATTCATTTTTCGCCTGTGAAGTGTGACTCGCAGTGATTTCCCGATGACTCGACGCGGGTATCGCATCCAACTCCCTACAGAGCCGAGTACTTGGAAAGTAATGGCAGCTCAAATTTCGGTCAGAATTTTGTCAGTTGGTCCCAAGGAGTAGGGTTGGCCAGAAGAGAGTTTTGTTTGTGACATGTTTGGTCAAGATTCTGAATGAGCTGATCGCGAGACAGAAGAGCAGCAAAACAGTAAATTTAGGCTAGAGGTACTGTGTATCCACACTGTACGGCCCCTGAAGGCGCCTCATGCGCCAAACACTCCAACACACCACGCACTCCAAGAACAATGTAAGTTTAGACAACTCTACTCTACTCTATTACACCGACAACACATATTAACCGCCTCAGCCAACGCCGGAGAATGCGGGCTCGAGCAGACGCCCCAACCAACACAATCACACGCTCTTTGGTATCGCTCATTTTCTAAACCAAAACTCTCCCCTCCCTCCCCCCATCAAGCCGCCTCTTCCGTAGTCGCCGCCTTCTCTGCCTCCGCCTTTGCCCCCGCCTCTACCACTTCCGCAGGCGGCAGACCAGCCGAAGGCGGCGGCGCCTGCTCCGCCACAGGCTCCTCCTCCAGCGCGAGATCGGCCCTCAGGCTGGGCAAGAACCGGTCGATTCGCTTCCACGTCTCGTTCCACAGCTCCTCCCTCGACGGGTCCTTGCTCGGCGGCACGAGGTACTCGTTGCTCGACATGATGAGGAGCACGTTCTTGAGGTTTTCGGGGACAGCCTCCTCCTAGACAAGACACACAGAACACGTTAGTCACGTTTCACCCCCCAAGAGCGAATAGACAGCAACTTACCAGACTATCCCCCTGCCCGCTATTCATCAACCGGTCCATAATCTCGATAATCTTGACCCACAGGTCCAGCATGCCGTCCCACTCGGACAGCACGACGAGGTACTGCAAAAACACCTTGGACAGCAGCGAGGCGGCCTGCACGCGCGTCTCGCTCATGCCGTCGCGGTCCGATGAAAAGACTTCAGGCTTGAGCAGCCGCAGGATCAGCGGGAACAGCACCTCGCCAAAGATGGCCGTCCACTCCGAGTGCTCCTCCTCCGACGCCGTGAGGTCGGGCGACAGCAGCGAGCGCTGCAGCGAGCTGAAGGCGAGGTGGCGGATCTCGCGGCACGGGTTGGTGCACTGCGTCGTCAGGGCCTGGAAGACGGGGAGCCAGTAGGCCGACCAGGCTGCCGCTGCGTCAGAAATCTCTGAATAGCGGGATGGGACTGAAAGGGAGAGGACTCACCTTCGCTGCTCTCCAGGTGCGACTGCTTCATGAGATGGGGGATGCGCTCCGTCATACGGTAAATAGTGTTGAGGGCCTTGACGCCGCGTTCGACGACGGCGTTCTCACTGCTCAACGTGTCAGCAACCAACCATCCATTAACACCCCTTCGATAAGAGAAAAAAAACCCACCTCGGCTTCTCATGCTTCACCGGCCGCCCGCCCTTCCGCCCCTGCTTCCGATCATTCTTCTGCTCCGCCACAGCCCCGACACTCGCCATCGAAGCAAACTCATTCAGCAGCGCCAGAGCCGCCTCGTAGTTATCCGCTATGATGGCCGACGGCGTTTCCGACACGCCGTTCTCCAGAATCTCAAACACGGCCGGCGCCGCGTCAGCGGTCGTGGCCAGCGTCTGCAGGATCACCCAGAAATCGGGCGACGTCATGATCTCGTTGCGCAGCGGGCAAGGCTTCTCGGTGCACAGCTTGAGGCCGCGCAGCACGAGGCCCGAGGCCTTGACCAGGGTGTCGTTGGGGAAGCTCGAGACGGTGTGCAGGAGGATGGGGACGCGGACGTAGTCGTAGTCCTGGTGATGGTGAGCGAGCGTCCCTGTTAGGACATAGACGGGATGACTTACATAGCTCGCCTGGAGCAGGTTGAACAGATAAAAGGTGGCCCGCTCGATCAGAATCGGGTGGTACCGGGGCACGTCCCTCAGAATTGCCTGGATGGCTTCGACCACGCGTTTTCCGAGTAGCTCGACGGTGCTGTCGTCGCGCAGCGCGAGGACAGTGCAGAACTCAAGGATGTAGACCAAACCAGGGTCGTACAGCGCGCTGCTCTGCCTCGACTTCTGCCCGTTGGCTTGGGATGGCGGGATGTTTTCCGCTTTGACCGTGATCACCGTCGACCCATTGTCTTCGGGGATTTGATCCAGTAGCGTGTCCACCAGCGCCTCGAGGCTATGGCTCGGAAGATGCCTACAGCATGTTAGACAGGCTTTTCAAAAGTATCAGACCGAATCATCACCACTTACGCAACATTGGCAAACACGTCGCCCATGTGGCACTGGTTCACGCAGTCCACCGTACACAGCGTGCTCTCCAGCTCCTCATCCGACGGCTCAGGCGGGTCGTCGGCCGCATAGCTTGAGATATACGACGTGAACGCCGAGAAGAAGCCAGCCTCGCTCTGCTTCGCGCCCCGGTCGATGACTTGCGACGGTGGCTGCAGCGGGATTGCCGGCAGGGCGAGCTTGTCCGCCTCGGTCGAGAAAAACGAGGGTATCAACGAGTTAACAAAGAGGTTGAGCCATATCCGAATCACCTAGTCCACATTAGCAGGACGACAAAACTTCCAGCGGGAGTTGGCAACTTACATGCTTCCAGCTCTTCCGAATGACATGCTCGGAGCCGGTGACAACACGGAACAGCACCAGCGTCGCCAGCTGCGGCCGGACGTCCCTTCCAAACCTGACGGCCAGCTCGCTCACCATGACGCTGTTCTCGCCGACCTGCACCTCGGTGTTGAGCGACGTGTTGGCGAGCGCCTCGCTGCCGAGCGTCGAGATGTAGCTCAGCCGGTAGACGATCTCGTCGAGCGCCTCCGAGTTGCCGTACTTTGTCGCGATGCGCGCGCACTCGTCGAAGCCCGTGATGACGCGCGCGTAGACGGTGTCGTCGGTGGCCGACATGAAGACGAAGAAAAGGCACGAGACAATCGGGTTCCAGGTCGTGGCGAACATGTCGGCGTCGTAGATGTTGGTGTCGCAGAGCACCAGCGGGCCCGCCTCCTCCGTCTTGAGGAGAAGCTCCTTCCAGGCGTAGTCGAATGCGTGCTTGTTGTCGTGCTCGTCCGGCAGGATAATTTCGTTGGTCTTGATCGTGTCGAAGATGTCTTGTAAGTACTGTGGGGCGAAATCCTGGCCCTCATTCTGGCCCCGGAGGTTGCGAGAGAAGTCCTCGAATGTCATGCGCGACCTGTTCTTGAGCGTCGGAGTATGTTGGTCCGTATTGAGGAGGATGATGGCATAAGTAAGGATGAAGACGGCGTCCTTGTTCGCGACCCCTTGGGGGACTGAACTTGTGCAGTACTTCTCGGTAAAGGAGTTGACAATGCGCTCAATCAAAGCTGACTCGCCAGGAAGGCGGAAGGTCTCCAACATGAGCCGGAGCGCTTCGTCTACCCGCTTGCCTGTAAAATCAAACTGTTTCATAAACGCGTCCAAAACGGCTTCGTTGCCCTTTTTCGACAGGAACTCGCCGAGCATCTTCTTGTTAATCCTCGAAGTCCCCTGCAAGAACGTGGCAACACACAACGGATCGGCGGCGTTCTCGATCACGCCCTTTTCCTGGAGGTAGGCCAGCCCGCCCTTGGGACTCTCGTTGAACTTGCTGGTGCCCTTGATGATGAGCTTCTTCCTGCGCCGCCGCTCTCTCAGCACGCCCGGGTCTGGGTACCCGTCCGTCTCAGGAGTCTGGTCCAGCCTTTCAGCAATGAACTGTATGAAGCGCAGCAGCGCATCCAGGCACAGCGGCGGGACGCTTGTCGTGCTCCAGGTCGCAGAGTCGGGCAGGGCATTCCTAGACAGTAGCCCGATCAAGTCTTCGCATAGATCCGCACGGTTTTCGTCGCAGTCGTAGTTGACAAATAGCTCAGCCATGAAGGTAGGCATCCGCGCAAGCACGCCGATATTCTCCACCATGGCCTGTCTGGCATCGGGCTTGCGAGCGCCGCCCTCGAGCCCAAGCTTTTGCCGGTCCTTGACGGCCACCGGAGTAGAGCGGCCGCTGTTGGCCTGTGAGGGTGGGGGCTTCACCAGTTTTGGTGACTGCGGAATGCCAGAGTAGAGACTGGGGTCAATACCAGGTTCCCGCGGGATTTCCACAGCGGGATGTAGGCAAGCCACAAGATATGACAGGTACAGCTCCTGCTGCAGCTTGAGCACGCCCCTGCACGTCGAAAGCAGCGTGCCGGCCACTATCAGAGCCTCCTGAAGTACGGCCATGTTGTCGGACCGCACGAGCTGGAAGAGATAGCAGCACAACTGGTCTTCGGCGATTGATGCCAGAGCAGGGTGCCGGGCGATTGACGGCCCTGCCACTTCCAATGCCACATGGATGATCCTCAGAGCCATAACCCTCATCTGGTCCGGATGTTTGCGGTCGTGGGGATCAAGGAAGCTCACGAGCACCCGGAATAGCTCCCGAATGGACGGCAGAGAGTATGGGCGGAGGTCGACCGACGAGGCGCTTTCAGAAGCCGAGCTGGTGCTTGGCCGGCCCACGTCCGCGCTGGGGCTCCTGGTGGTCTCTGAAGCGCTGCTCTCCTTTTCCGAGCTTGAGGACAGCCTCGGCTCCGCAGACGGCTCAGCAGAGGGCTCGGCAGATGGTTCAGTCGAGGGCTCAACAGAGGGCTCGCTCACCCCAACTGCCTCACCCGCCTCACCGGCGACCTCCGCAGCCTCCGTCGTCTCCGCTCCCGCCGCCGGAACATCGGTCCCGTTGGCGGCGGGGTCCATGCTGACGGTATCCATGTCCCCGCTGGTCTGCCGGTCCAGCGCCTCGCTCTCCTCGCCAGCCTCCTCCTCGAGATGCTTCAGGTCCTCAAAGATGATTTGCACCATGCGCACCATCGAGGCCTCGGCGGTGCGGCGCAGCACCTCGGAGAAGCGCGGCCGCGAGCAGATGGTCAGGCCGCGGCCCATCATGTCGCAGACGCTCTCGTCGCTGAGGATGTCCCCGCCCGGCCCCGACAGCATGTCCTCCATGAGGTGCAGGATCATGAGCAGGACCACCTCCTCCTGCGCCGAGTCGCTAATGTCGAACTGGCAGTGTGTGATGGCGGCCGAGAGGGACTGCATGGCGAGCGCGAAGCGCGGCGAGGCGGGCGCAACGAAGCCGTAGGCGAGGAACTTTTGTATCGCCCGCAGCGCGAGGATCGTGACGGGGGCGGCGGTGCCCTTGGCCTGGATGATCTGGAGGAACGGGTAGAGCAGCACGAGGGAGTCGAATCTGTGAATGTCTGGCGGTCCGGTCAGCGATTACTTCCCCCCTAAATTCCCATCCAGCCGTAATGCAGTAAGATACCTTTAACTCCCGCCAACTCCTGCCGCAGCCTCCCAAACCCCGAGATCAACGGATTGTCCTGCATGCTCTTGCCCTTCTTCCCGCGCAACCCCCATCTGTTCGCGGCGAGGTCGCCGGCGCCGTCGGCAGCATCATCGGGCGCCGTCTTCCGGGCCCGGCGGGCGCCCGCGGTGGGCGGCACGAGCTGAATGAGGTTGGGACTGCCGCCGAGGATGGCCGAGACCGACGAGTGCGGCGACCGGGCATATTTCTGGATGGCCGAGGTGATGGAGATGCACTCGGATATGACGAGAGACACGGGGTCGACGGCTATCGAGACGGGACGGCTGCGGTACTGCATGCGCGAGGAGAGCAGAAGGTTCCGCCGGGGGGTCGACGTCCCCAGCGTCGTTGCTGTTGCGCCGGCCGGGTCCATGGGCGCGGCGAGCTGGGCATCGCTGCTCATGCTGGAAGCGCAGCGACGTTGCTGGCACCGGCGCTGCTTCGAGGGGCGGCGCTTTCGGTTTTCGGGGTTGGACTGTGTCGGTCGAGGCGGTGGCCCGGGGACGGTGAGGGCGTCGTGCTCGGGCGATGGGATGGGGACAAATTGTCCTTGTGACGGTGCCACGAGGAGTCGACGATGGATCGAAGTGGCTGCACAAACGGACCCTAGGTAGCCAAAACAAAAGGCGTTTGGCCCACGACTGCTCTTTAACTAACAGCAAATCCCAAAAACAGTCTACACGGCCGTGAAAACTGTCCCGTCAAAAGAGCTGCAGAAGGTCGGGTGTTGGTCCTGGAAGTCGTCAATCGCGAATGCCATCCTTGACGGAGCTCCCCTATCCCTGTCGAATCCTCTGGACACTTTGCTGGGCCTGGGCCAATCAAAGCCCTGTTTACTCCCCACTTGGCGTTGAATTAGCAGCTGGGTCGGCTAAACGCGGACGCCGCCCCCGCGGTTGCCAGCGGCCGGGCCCTCAGGAACCCCTGAAACCAGAAGGAAGACAATTGGAACAAGAGAGCAGGAGAACACGATCCAGCTGCTCAGTGAAGGCCCTCAAGGTTCGTAGGTATCGAAACAGCAATCTACCGCCATGTCTTCCTCTCGACCTGCCCGTAATCCATGATCCAGTCATTGCCCTAGCCAACCCAAAACGCCCCAGCCATGAAAATCTACTTGTACACGACAATATTAATGTTGCTCCCTTTTATCTTTCCTTCCCGGTCCGACATGCAATGAATGCGCCACCGCCATGGCCATGCAGGCCGCGCCCTGCGGCCTCTCCTCCCGCAGATGCTCAGCTCCTGCAAGGCTGCTAGGTAAACAAAAGGAAATACTGGCAGGGGAAACACCATCCCCCCGCGACATGGCCAAGGTCATCATGTCTTGCCGTCCTCCTGCTGTTCTTGTCTCGCAGCGACCTTGTCTACCACGTTGCCAACTGCAGCCGGAGCTGCAGCCGTGTCCTTCTTCTTGTCCTGGACGGCAATGTTTTGCATTTCCAGCTTGTCCTTCTCCCACTGCCCAGTGGCGTCGCCGAACGACTCCTTCAGCTTCATGGCCTTCTCGGCCTTCTCCTTCTCGGCTTGTTCCTGAGCAAGCTGCTCCCGCTTCATTTGCTGTTGTATGTTAGCCTCGACTGCCGAACAGCCGGAGTAGATCAAGACTCACCTCCATGTGTTTGATGTCGTCAACACTGGGCTCGTACGCATGCCAGATCGTGTAGTGAGGCAAGCCGATGACGGAAAGGTCCATCCTCCGTGCCATCTGTGACAACATTAATCAGCCAAGGTCCAATCCGTAGAGACCGTTTCTAGCTCACCTTGCCAAACCCCTCCGTTTCGGCATGCTTCTCGAAGCTGAAGGCCGGGAAATGGACACCATAGCGGAATACCTTGGCCTTGGCCAAGATACTCACACCGCCAACGCCGTCAAGCTCCATCTCGACGTCGGGATCGCCGTAGGGGTCACGAAGGTACGCCAGATGCGGCCGGTAGGTCGCGTACTCGGCATAGCCCTCCACAATGACAGCGTCCTCGTCGAGCGTGTCGGCAAGCGTCAGGGCCGTGTCCGACTCCTGCCACGAGTTGAGATCGTACGGCTGCTCTCCGCCGAGCCATTCCGGCAATGGGCGCCAGACGTCTGCATCTCTGCGTTAGCATCCAGATACAACAGACTGGCCATCTCCCGGCAGGTACTCACTCGGCACGATAACATCCTTGTTATGCCGCATGAGATCCTCGAGGATCGTAAACGGCGCCGTCTCGACATCCACATCCCGCCAGTACACCCACGAGTGATACGGCCTCAGCGCCGCAGTCAGCAGCCAATTCCTGGCCCTGGCCATCAATTTCCTTCTGCCGGCCTGCGCCGCAAACCCATGGCGACTCTCGACATCCTGATTGACGACCTGCCCAAAGTCCTTCTCAATAATCGAGATCTCCCCAAAATGCATCGCCTCGTCCTCGGCGGCCTGGATATCCTCCAAGTTCTTGGTCAGCGTCCCCAAGGTGTTGTCCTTGGAGTCCGACACCAAAAACGCCAGGTCCAGCAGGTGGTGTGGGTACGTCAGGTTCCTGAGGTGCGAGAAGAACATGGGCAGGTGCGCCTCGGCGTCGCGCAGCGGCACGCACACCAGGATGCGCTCCTCGCGCTCCCAGCCGCGCGCCGTGCCCTGCACGTTGGACAGATCGTGGTAGCGCACCGTCTCGAGCTGGAAGTCGGCGCCGCCCGAGGAGAGGAGGCCGAGCGAGAAGACCGAGAGGACCGACGAGGATGAGGACGACGAGGAGCCGCGAGTGAAGGTGTAGAGGAGCAGGAGGAAGAGGATGGCCGCTACGATGCCGATGCGCACGAGGGATTGGGTTCGTCGGCGGTGGGTTGGGGCCGTGCCGCGCGGTTGGTACCTGCGTGACGGATTCCATGTTAGCGAAAACGTTGGCCTGTAGTGGCATCGAGACTGGGAGGGCGGGTTGGAGAAAGGGGCGGAAGGGACGGGAAAACGCACCGGTGAGGAGAGATGTCAAAGGTCTTGCCCCGCGGGTAGCCATTTGAATAGCCGCTGACATGATGGCGAGGGGTCACCTTGGACCCCGACGATGCGAACGGCAGCATTGGTCGTGCACGGAGGGCCTAGGATGTGCAGCACCCGACAGGAAGCTTCCCCCTTGGTGCATGCGTCTGCGCGAGCAGCAGCGGACGCACTAGTTTTGGAGCGCTGCAAAGAATTTCGATCGGAGGTTGGTGGAGTCGGTCGAATCTAGGATGGTCGGTTGTCAGCGCATGGCTGATGTCGTCGTAGGGAGTGCAATGGCAAAGCACTAGCGTCGTACAGAAGATTTGGGAAAAGGTGTTCGTTCGTATCAGCTCTCACCTCCCTGCCCAGTGCACTGCCCGTGGCGTTTCGTTTCCAGAAAACACCCCGGAAGGCTTGGCATCGTGCCAACTCCTGGTCTCGGTGCACGCCAAGCCTGGGTCTCACTGCCGAAGCAGGTACCATATCTGCATGTCACTCTGTGGGCCAAAGCGTCGAAAATGTCTGACAGTTGGTTGAGACGGTACCTCGCGCTCAAGTAGCCCGTCCGACTGTGCCACCCACCCGCAGCTGTCAGAAATCAGACACAAATCTCCATTACTTGGCTTCGGCTCGCACCGTCATGGTCACAACCCGCAGATTATCATCTGAACAGCTCCATTTTCAAAATTAAATCTTGTTACTCTGCTGTCTAAACAACTCCTTTTTCACGAACGTGCTCGTCGAAACTACAGCGGCATGCCTTCGCTTACCTGTGCAGCTGGGGCTGGAATAAGCCTCGCCAGTCAGTGCATGAACCTGGGAACGGGTCAGCGATCGTCCTGAACCGAGAACCGCATGAAGACATCGTGAAGAATCCAGGATCAGTCAAGCCGGTTTAACTCAGCCCTACGGACCGGCCCGGCCTGACATACACCATAACGATGCATGCCAAAACCGAACAACGGAAGTCTAATGACGCCCCCGGAGGGACAACACCACCACTCGTCATCGCATCCGAGGATGCTAGAGTGCGGATGGAAGACTCGGCCCGTACATATCGTTGAATGGATAAGCTATGGTCATCAGGGTGGAAGGAAAGGAGCAGCTGGGCACCACCATACATACCGTCATATTCTGTGAGAGTCGGCTGCGTGTTGCTGTGTTGCCGGGAGAGAGAGCCTGCGGGAAACTTGAGCCATGTCAGCTGGTGTTCGACAAAGGACAGAATTCTTCAAGAGGGAGATGATGGTGATAATCAGAAATATTTTTGGTATAGGGGTATCTTCATTCTTGTTCAGAAGCAGAACTGAATTTAAAAGATTTCATCATGGACAAGGGCGGAGATGTGGAAAAAGAGTGCTTCTTACCTTCGTTCCTGATCCTGGGAGCTGTCGAGGTGACGTTGGAAGTCATCAAGATAAGCTGCCGTCATGTCAGTCAACTGTTGACAACCAAACGACGGTATGAAGGAATCAAGATGTTTGATCAAGTCAGATGGTAGTGCATGTGGTTCGTACGCTCAGAGAAATCGCGAGAACTGTGGATAGGAGATCATCATGGAAGGGAAGGGGAGCAAGCGAGGGCTGAGTGTGAGTGAGTGGTTGAACTTACTGTCGATCAATGGCGAGCTGTGGCCAGCTGGTCGGTGGTTAGTGAAGGCGCACAAGGCTTTCTTCCAAGTTGCCTCGCTCGAGGACTGAAGCCCAAGACGCCCAAGACGCGCCAGGTCAAATCAACCGGACGCCGAGGAAGTGGTCGCGGGACTGCCGCCGGGCAAAGCTCCAAGAGGTCGGCTATCCCTCAAGCAACTAGTGCTCGGCAGCAGACGCCGCAATCACTGCCTCGGGGCGGGATGTGTGCCGTGCATTGCCAGAATGATGCGACGCGGTTGTTTTCTGGAAAGGAAACGAAGCTCGAGAGCTCGATAAATTTTCAGTTTAAACCCTGCTGGAATGGTGGGGCAGCGAGTGGTCCGAGCGCGAGCCCGGTGGCTTACGCTGCAGTGGTTGTGGCTTGCCTGGTCCAAGAAGAGGCTTGCATCTCTGCGCTCTGCGAGCAACCGAAAGATTCTCAACTGAAGGCTGTCGGTCAACCAAACAACAAGCTGAAAGCAACCTCGGATTTTTTTCTTACCGGGTTGACACCGAACCGAAGCAGCGGCTCTGATCTTCGCTCTTTGTTTTGCAATCCGCAGCATCCCTTCGACAAAAGTCTCAAAATCCACAGCCCTCCGCTGGACACGACCTGAGCGCAGTTCTTCGAGTCGACATCCCTTGCCATGACCGACAGGAGACGGATCAATGGCCCTGCCGGGGCCACCGTGCCCCCAATCTTTGACGATGCGGGCCTCCAGGACCTCACATCTTCCAAGGGCAGGTCGCGTGCGCCAAACGCGATCCGGAAAATGTGTATGTACCTTCTACCTCCGGTGCTGGGTTGTGCTAACCTTGATTCAGACCTCAAGACCGGCGTGACTCCCTCGGCGTCTGGATCCGCCTATTTGGAGATCGAGACCTCTGCAACGCCTGGTGTCTCTGGCCTGAAGCTCAGCTGCTCCGTCCATGGGCCAAGGTCGCTTCCGAGATCCGCCCCCTTCTCTCCCCACATCGTCTTGTCCACCCATGTCAAGTACGCCCCGTTCGCAACGAAGCAGAGGCGCGGCTACCTCCGCGACCCCAGTGAGCGGGATCTCGGCATCCACCTCGAGGCTGCTCTCCGCGGTGCCATCATTGCCGATCGCTGGCCCAAGAGCGGTGTCGACATCATCATCTCCATCGTCGAGGGCGATCAAGACCGGGAGGCGTCGAGGCTGCAAGGCGACGAGGTGTGGGACATGATGAACGCCTTGAGCGGGTGCATTACAGTGGCAGCGGCCGCCCTTGCCGATGCCGGCATCGACTGTGTCGACACCGTCGCAGGAGGAGTCGCTGCTCTTGTCCAAAACGCGGGCGAGGACTCCACGCCAACCATCGTCGTCGACCCCATACCCTCTGAGCACGAAAGGATTCTGGCGGCCTGCTGCGTCGCGTACCTGCCAACCCGGGACGAGGTGACGAACCTCTGGTTCAGGGGCGATCTGCCTGCCTCCGACTTGGACCTTTACACAAGCCTTGTCGAGAAAGGCATACAGGCCTCGAAGAACGCCAACCGCGTGCTCGTCGGTTGCCTGAGCGAGACGGTTGAGTGAATCGCCGTCTTTCAGTGGAAAGTTGCGATGCCTACACAGTATTTACCCTCCGATAAGGCCTCGGTAGTACGGTCGGCCCATCTTAGCAACCATCCGAAACAGGAACTGTGGCTCAACCTCGGAGACAGGCCCTTGTGCGATTGTCAGACTCGGCCGCACGTCATACGGTGTACCCCGCCATGATCCCCCGGCTGGTGCCAAAGAAATGCGCACGACACTCTATTTCCGGCAGCTCTCGCCCACCAACCGCATTCAGGAACTGCAGCTGTATCACGTTGCGCTCGGCAGCGGCTTGTCTGGGTTTGAATACGAGGGCGTTGCATTGACCAACTTGGTTTCCGCATGCCAGCAGGAACCGGCTGCCTTGGCAGGATCCCAGAAGAACTTTGAGCCGCCTCGAGGCCGCCTCAGCGGCCAGGCCTTGCGAAACGTGGGGGATGGCTGACGGCGGGGTGCTTACGCGTCGGTGGTTATCAGTCAGAACTGCCACTGCCAACCCGTCTTCCCTGACTGCCCATGGGGAATCAAACCGGCCTGGCCGCTTTTCTTGGGCCCTCGCCGTTTCCGTGGCCACCAGACGAGTCCAGTAGGCCACAGTGTGTCAATCTATCCGAACCGTTTTGGTGTGGGCAGATCTGCAAACAGCCACAGTCAATTTACTGTCTCTGCACTGTTCCGTCGCTACCCCCACCCACAGGTCTCGCGCTGGCCAACCGTTCTCCTTCCATCGGCGATCCATCCGGATCCACAGCACCTCCAGCCGAGCCCTCCTCTCCTTCGGTCTCCTGCAGAAAAAAACACGCTAGCGGCGGACCGCTGGTGCATGATTCGCCGCCCCCCTGACGTTATCGGACGTGTCGTTCCTCTCGTCGAGAGAGTGCGACTGGCAATCTTCCAACAAACCACACTCCACCTCGACTCAGCCGCTTGGGCTGTGTACCTTCGTTTGACGACAATTCCTCCAAGCCACCCTCGTTACCTTCACAGCATGCGCCGTACCTAGTTGTATCGCTTTCTAATCGGGTTGAAACCTTATTTTCCGTTCGCTCCTACGCATCCGCTCGTTCGGGTCTCGACTCCTTGGCGCCAAATTACCCTCGCCGACTCCTCAATTGACTCGATGTTCGCGCGCATTCCGGGCCTGCCATAATTTTACTATCCTCCGCACGAAGCCGACATCGATCAACACTGCCGCCGTTTGCCGAAACAGCTCGAGTTCCTGGCGTGCGCCCGCGCTTCCTCCCGATGGGTAAGAAGTCGCGATATGGCGTCATCCTAGACGCCGGCTCGTCTGGGACTCGGCTGCACATCTACCGATGGAAAAATCCCGAGAAGGCGCTCAAGAGCGCTTCGCAAGAGGACTTGCGCAACCTGCCGAAGCTGGTGACGTCCAAGAAGTGGACCAAGAAGATCAGGCCCGGCGTCTCGACGTTTGGCGGCAAGCCGGAGGATGTCGGGCCAGAACACCTCCAGTCGCTAATCGACCATGCGCTGCGCTTCATACCCGCGGACAGCATTCAAGATACGCCAATTTTCCTTATGGCGACAGCGGGGATGCGACTGCTCCCGCAACTCCAACAGACTGCCTTGACGCGCGAGATCTGCTCCTATCTCCGGCGAAACACCGAGTTCTCACTACCGGACTGCAACCTACACATCCAGGTCATCAAGGGCGAAACAGAAGGGTTGTACGGCTGGATTGCGTCGAACTATCTCTTGGGCGGGTTCGACCACCCAGACAGGCATCAGCATGGCAAGGGGCATCACACGTACGGGTTTCTGGACATGGGCGGCGCATCGGCACAGATCGCGTTTGCGCCGAATGCGACCGAGGCCGAGAAGCACGCGGATGATCTCAAGCTGCTGCGGCTGCGCACACTCGATGGCTATCCGGCGGAATACAAGGTCTTTACCACGACATGGTTGGGTTTTGGTGTCAACCAAGCACGAGAGTCGTACGTCCAGAACCTCGGGGACCGGTACGCCGAGACTGGGTCCGAATTTCCCGATCCATGTCTGCCGAAGGGGTTGCGCACAACTCTGCGTGGGGACCCAGTCAGCAAGAGGAATCCAATTCCAGGCTCGCCCACTCTGATCGGCACCGGACATTTCGACGAGTGTCTGCAGCTGACCTACCCGCTACTCGGCAAGGACATGCCGTGCGAAGACATCCCCTGCTTGCTGAACGGGCAGCATGTTCCGGCCATTGACTTTGATGTGAACCATTTCATCGGCGTGTCCGAGTATTGGCACACGACACACGGCGTTTTCGGCGGCAAGGACGACGAGGCGTATGACTTTGCGACCTATCAGCAGAGGGTCCAGGATTTTTGCGGCCGGGATTGGGACCAGATCAAGGCCAAGGTTGGCGCTCGGAAACAAGACGATGTGAAGATTGCCCAAGAGGCGTGTTTCAAGGCTTCGTGGCTGATCAACGTCCTCCACGAAGGCATTGGCGTTCCCCGGATCGGCCTTGAAGAGGTACCGGCGGCAAATGTCTCCAAAGGCGCGCTCGAGCACGCCAAGGAAAAGGGTTTCCTGTCGCCGTTCCAGCCAGTCAACAAAATCGACGGCGTCGAAGTGAGCTGGACGCTGGGGAAGATGGTGCTCTACGCTGCCGGACAGATACCCCCAGCCACGCGCGATGACCGGTATCCCGTCGGGTTCGGCAGCAACGTCGACGGGACCCCGCACGACTTCCAGTTCGCCGGGTCCAGCTGGAAACCCATGGGCAACCAGACAAGCGACGACGACGACGACTGGGGCCTCGACGCCGAAGACATTCTCGACAAGGCCAAGGTCAAATCCACCACCGGCTTCTTCGCCTTTGTCGCGCTCCTCCTCCTCTTCCTCTACTTCTTCCGCAAGCGCGACCGGCGCATGCGCCTGTACAGCCGCGTCAACTCGGTCCTCCGCCGCCCGCGCAGGCCCGGGCACAAGGGCAGCAGCGCGGGCGGCCTATCGGGGCTCGCGACCAAGCTCTTCGGGGGCGGCCGGCGGTCCTCGAGCGGCGGCGCGTACGAGCGCGTCATGGAGGAGGGCCAGGCCAACCAGTTCGAGCTGGGCGACGTCGAGTCGGACGACGCCAACGAGTACTCGGACTCGAGCGACAGCTCCAAGTCGGCTGCTTCGTCGTCGTCGAGGCGGCTCGGCCTGTCGTCTGGCTTGGCGACGCCGCAGGTTGTCGACCATCATTATCACCATGGCTTGGCGTCGCCGACCGTGTCGGCGCTGGATCGCAGCGGGCTGGTGGTGCGGACTGACAGCCGCGAGCGGCTGGCGCTGCCGCCGCATCTCGCGTTGTCGGGGGTGGGCAGACGGAGTAGGGCCGGGAGCCCGACGCGGATGAAGAGCCCTTTGATATCGCCGCTGCAGGAGACGTAGGGTTGTCGAAGTGTATGGCTGGCGTGGGCGGGAGAGGGCACTGTTGTTGCTATTGTGTGGGGGGCTATGTTTTTAGTATTGTTTTGCTTCTGTTGTTGATTGTTTGGTGTCGGACTAAAACTTTTAGTACTTTTTGTATTCTTGTGTGTAGGGCACAGCAAGCAGGCATGCGGGCGGGCGGGAGTAGGAGTATGGTTTCTTTCTGGGACGGCGGAGGCCGGCTGTCATTTCTGGACTCGAGCCGGCGTCATTTTTGGGAGGTCTGCCGGTCGGCGCGCGACGAGGTCTTCGTATCCGCCGCGGATGTATGTGACGAGGTTACTGTTGCTATGATACATGTCTAGAGACTATCTTGATGACAACGCTCTTGGCCATCTAGCTTTGACCCCCGGTGCTTGCTGCGTCAACAGTGAGACCAGCCAGGGGCAATAGCCATCGCTTTCTCCCACCTCTTCTGCCACAGTCCCCCCCCCCCATCTCACCCGCCCTTCGTCCATCCCCTCAATCATCCCTCTCCAAAAACCCCGGGTCACTTCTGACTCTCCCCTCAAACTTCCGCCACCACTCCTCAAACGCCTTGAGCGGGACCACCTCGACCTGCCCGGCGGTACCGCTGAACCCGGCCAGGAAATTAAACGCATTCTTGATGATGCGCTGCGCCAGAACCAGCGTGCTCGGCTGCCCCGGCCCCGTCTCTGTCCTAGTAGAAGAAGCAGGCACCAGCGCCCCGCTCATCCCACTCCCAGCAGCAGCATTACTCCCGCTACTGTTAGACGACGAAGACGCCATCTCCGCGATCCTCGCCCCGACGGACTCGGCCGCCTCCACCGAAACCCCAATCACCACGTTACTCTCGCCGGCGACACCACTACTCGGAGGAGGAGGAGAAGGGCCGAGCTTGAAAATGGCGCTCTCCTTCCCCGGCCCGATCCCACCCAAAAACTTGGAGTTGGGCTCCGTCTGGTGGGGGGACGTGGGCGGCGTGACGAGGTAGATTGCCGCGGCGGTGCCCGGCGGGAGGGCGACGCCCGGGAGGAGGAAGATGACGATGTGCGAAAAGGACTTTTGGGGGCCTGGTTGCGGCGGCGGGATGGCGAAGAGGAAGGTTGTTGGGGTTGGGGTTTGGGTGGGCGTTGTTAGGACTGGTTGGCCTGCTGGGACGAGGCCGAAGAGGGGTTGGGACATTTTTTTCCTTTTCTTTTTTCCTTCTTCTTTTTTTTTGCCGGGGGGTGGTGGTTGTGGTGTTCGAGAGAGTGAGTGAGTGAATGAGTAGGCGTGTCTGCGGAGTGGGCGGTGAGCTGTTGACGAGAGGTTGGTTCAAACACGACGGTGATGTCTTGGCCGTTGGGTGGTGGGCAACGCCGGTTGCTAAGTACCTGTTCCTCTCTCCCAACTGTATGGATCAGAAGGCGGTGCTGCTACCCCTGAAGTCGGTCGAGGTTGATGATCTCATGCATGAGAGTGGTGCGTTGCCGTGGTGATGAAGGCGACCTGAAGCAGTGCTTGTCTGTCTTGCCCGAACGGGTTCGAAGAGTGCTGATTGTCTGGGAGTCGGTTCTATTACTGTTCTTCAAGGTGATGTAGCCGGCTGTTCTTTGTCTCATCCCCCCTGTAGTTACCCGTTGTCGAAGACGCTGCCAGATTCTAGAGAGATCCACGCGATGCCAAGCCAAGCCACAGCACCTGTTGAAGCCTGCGGAGGAAGCGCCGTCCCACGGTCCCACTTGCTCGGGCCAGGGCGGGGTTCCACCCAACACACAACAACGTTTATCAAGGTCATCTTCATCCCGCAACACACCATGACCGATGGCCAGCAATTCCAGGGGGCCGGCGACGGGTGTGCCGGTGCCTTGAGCTTCAGGCCTCATCTCTATTATACTAAGTTCTCCCGACTATTGGGTACCAAATCTAAATTTGTACCATATCCTAAGCGTGACGCCAGTCCTCGTTTCCAAATGCCACCCGAGTGGCATGACACAATTCGAGACATCTCACCGGCTTGCCTCCTCATTGTTGGCAGCACTCCATGCTTAAATGGGTGCGGTACGGAAGGTTTGGGGTCTGGTATGTCCCTCATCCCTGATTAAAAACTGAGCCATTACTCCCCCTTCGCCCCCTTGCAAGCCTCAGCTACCTACTTATACACTATTACTACACCTTCGGACCACATTGGGAGTCTGTCCCGGTCTGGTGCTGCTGACCTGTTGCAATCATGAAGATACTTTGCCTCCGCCCGTGGTCTGGTGACAACATTGAACAGGACAGTTGATGTAAAGAGGGGCATCTGACAACAGTCCCACAGAGGATGGGTTGGCCTTTTTTGCTTGAATCATTGATTGCTTGGAAAGTATACTGGTTGGGAAACCTATCAAATCTAGCATAGTATAACCACCCCGAGAGATGAAGTGAACAGGTGCATATTTTAGTCGGTGTTTTACCATGTAGCCAGTATGAAACACCGGTATGCAAATCGGTCGGAGCTGAACTGGGGTGGTCTGGCCTTGAGAATGGGTTTGATTTATGGCAATGGTGGAACCGGCAGGTACATGTTTAATGTATTGAAGACTATGAGCCACGGCTTTCTGTTCACAGCTCACAGCTCAATGGAGAAGCTGAGCTGATTTGATAAGCTTGGGACCTGCGCTCTGATGCTGTGTCTGGGGCCCCGGAGATGGTACTGGGGACGGGGTCGGCCGCTGGTACGTCTGCTCACGGTATGACTACCTTTCACATGTCCAGGATGTGTACATATCTGCCCAAGAGAACTACCCCTATTTTATATCTTCAATGCTGAGAAAGTGGAATCATTGGACCAACGTACGAGCAAGGTTGAAGCGACACGAGAAAGGATGATTACCTCTAGTGGCGGGGAATCTGTGACTCGTAGGGGGCTTCCCATGGAAGTGGTAGATGGGATAATTCATACCCGGGTTGGCTTCTTCACTTTTCCTCCCACACGGAATTTAAATGAGCCCATGATCCTCAGCAGCGAGCGGGCTGGAGCAGGACGACTGAAGATTGCCGAGGCGCCTCGTATTCCTGCGAGTGGTTCTGGGGGGAGGATTAAGCAAGGTAGCATCCAGCCCGAGCACCAGAGTTTAAACTTCCAGTCGAGAACTACCTTGCGCATTGAATTCGAAGTATCCCCACGTAATCCAACCAATAACATCACTCAGCTCGACAAACGGCCCCCAACACTCGTGCAGTTGGGTCATCACAGTAAAGTCATCCTTCAACTCAACTCTCCTGTTGTTCCCTTCGCATGCCGCATTGCTGATTGCTGTCCCGCCTTCACCGCGCCCCTATTCCCGCCAGAAATTCGACCTCAAAGCTCAACCCACCGCCGCAAACGTCACTGGCAAAGATGGGCTCGACTTACGTCCCGCAGGGGACAACCACGAGGCTGACGCCCGCCGACGAGCAGACCTCGGTCCAGTCTTCTCAGGAGAACCTGGAGCAAGGGGCCTTCCACGAGTGGCCAAACGAGGCCGGCGTAAGCAATCTTCTCCCGTCGGCGCCTGTACGCCCACGCTGAACCACCGCCCAGTTTGACGGTCTGACCGAGCACCGTGGCCCAATCGAGCTCAAAGTAAAGGGCAGCATCCCGGCCTGGGCGGCAGGCTCCCTCTACCGGACAGGCCCCGGCTTGTGCAAGGTCGAAGACACCAAGTCGGGCACCTTTTCCATCTCGCACTGGTTTGACGGGCTCGCCCACACCCACAGGTTCGACATTGTGGCCAAAGATGCCGCCGCCGAGCCGACAGTGCGCGTGTATTACTCGTCTCGCCGCCAGTCCGACAAGATCGCGGCCGACATCAAGGCCGCGGGCACGTGGCGGTCCCTGACCTTCGCGCAAAAGCTGGATCCCTGCGTCGGCATTTTCGGCAAGCTCACGAGCGTCTTCAACAAGCGCTCGGCTCTTCAGAACGTCGGCGTGACTGTCAGCGTTAACCTGCCCTCATTGAGGCCGCCGACCAAGGCCGCCGTCGACGCCCAGGGCCACCGCGCCGCCAGCATCGTCATCGCAACAGACGCCGCCAAAATGTGTGAGGTAGACCCCGAGACCATGGAGCCTCTCAGCTTCCCGAAGCAGTCCAAGTTCCACCCGGACCTCAAGGGGCCCCTCTCCGGTGCCCACGGGAAGCTGGACCCGGAGACGGGCGACTACATCAACTACAACCTCGAACTCGCCAAGCAGCCCGTGTACCGCGTTTTCCGCGTCAGCGCCGCCACCGGCAAGACCGACATCCTGGCCGCCATCCCGTTCAAGGCGGCCTACATTCACAGCTTCTTCTTGACGCACAACTACGTCGTCCTCTGCGTGCCCGTGGCCCACTACGAGCTGAACGGCCTCAAGATTCTCTGGGAAGGCAACCTGCTCGACTCGTTCAAGCCCTTCGACCCGTCCGAGACGTGCCGCTGGTTTGTCGTCGACCGGCGCCACGGGAAAGGGGTAGTCGCCGAGTTCGCGTCGCCGGCCCGCTTCTTCTTCCACACCGTCAACGCCTTCGAGGACGACGATGGCGACGTCCTGTGCGAGGTGGTCGACTACCCGAACCGGTACATCGTCGACGGCTACTACTACGACGTCATCCTCGACCGCAACGGCAAGGCCACCGAGTTCTGGCGCGACGGCCAGCTGGCCCACCAGTCGTTCCCGCGGCTCACGCGGTACCGCCTGCGCAAGAAGGAATTTGCCACCGGCACCTCCACACTGCCGGCCCCCGAGCTCGTCATGGAGATTCCGGCGCCGCACGCCGGCGACATGCCTGTCATCAACCCGCGGTACCGGTGCCGCAGACACCGCTACGGCTACTTTGTCGTCTCGCGAGCGCTCAGCACCTTTTCCGATGCCATCGCCAAGGTCGACACCGACACCCGCGAGCTGCTGCAGTGTAAGCAACCATCCGAGGCTCATTCTTCTTCTTTACGGCGCTCCGGTGGCACCCGAGACTGCCCCTGATGTCCCCGATTCGGCAAGAAATAGCTGACATTGTTGATAGGGGAGGGCCCGCGCGGCCACACCCCCAGCGAGGCCATCTTTATCCCGCGCCCTGACGCCGAGGAGGAAGACGACGGCGTGCTGCTCAGCGTCGTCCTTGACGGTGCGAATAGGACGAGCTACCTGCTGTGCTTGGATGCCAGGACCATGACCGAGCTGGGGAGCGCCGAGTGTGAGTTTGCGGTCGCGATTGGGCTTCATGGCCGCCATGTTCCGGCGGATTTCTGAGTGGATGCTGGGGAGCAGACTGGAGAGGATCAGACAGGAGGGGACTTGTTCCTTTCCGCCAGAGTCAAGGCCTGCTGTGTGTGTAAGACATGTCCCTCAGCTCCGACTTTGAAGTCCGTCACTGCCTCAAGCCACATCCGTCAGCCCGGCATATTCAACCCGCCGTCTTATGTCTTATGTATAAACCCCCGCGAGCTGTTCATTTCCAGAAGTATGTAGTCCATGGCTGTGCAGCCCAATCGCCAAGAGGAGATCGGCGCAGGGGCAGAGAACGAGGCTCCAAGAACGATCAATAGAACCAAGTAGTCTCCGTCCGTGACAGCGCCGTCTGCATCGACAGACATGCAAGTGCCGCAGCCCTATGAAGCAGTCCATGCCCCGTCGGGAAGATGTGAGCTTGGGTCGGGATCTTGCAGCGGCGGTGTGCTGGATGAGCCCGCCGACTCGGTCGAGACGTGTGACAAGCTCCTGGTCTCACTTCTCTCGTCAAGGTAAGGTGAACAGATCAGCAAAGTTAACATGATGCTGCGAGCCCGCTTGATCACCCGGCCCGAGGCCCTCGGTCAGGCTTCCGTATCCTTGCGGTAAATTCGCGCCCGAAAATATGTGTAAACTGTAACCGCATTCCATTTCCACATTGGGGCTGCTGTGCGAGGCCGTTGTATTTGGGCCTGTTCAGTTGCTTCGGTTCAGTTGCGGCCCTGCGGGCAAGGAAGTGAAGGCACCTGGGTCAAGCAGCACCTCTAGGGAACCGGAAGAGTGTTTCTCTAGACAGGAGGGTTTGACGTTTGAAATACCAAGTCGGCAGTGACTCCGTGAGTGTGAGACGACGGCATGACAGACATGAAGTCAGGGACTCAGGGCCGAGGCGGGCGTGTTGCCGTGACACATTGCACGCGGGCCACATAAAGTCAGTCCTTGTGCCTCGTCGATCATTGCCAGAACTTATCTAAGGTTAGACCTGCATCGCGCGTTGCGTGGGCCACGTCTCTCAGCTCGATCCTGGGACTACTGCAAGGGAGCCCCTCTCGTTGACAAGGCTCAGGCAGACTTGCGGACCATGGCCAGTGTGCCTCACCGACTGCAGTGATCGACGGTGATCGTCAAACCAGCTGAACCAGGGCCACATTCGACGAGATATTGGTTGTCAAGCAGGCTGAGGGCGCTTCACTGGGACGCTGTTGTGGCAATCACTCCGTATAAAGACAACATGCTCCCCCATCGACCTGCCCAGCGGCATCTAACCCAACCCACAAATCAAATTATACAATATCCCCCTTCGTATCGTTCTTTAAAGACAGCCCTGAAAATGAAGTTCTCCCTCGCCGCCCTTCTCTTCGTGCCCCTGGCCCTCGCCGCCCTGCCCGAGCAAGAGCTCACCGAGGACTCGGTGGCCTCGGGCCTCGTCACCTCCGACGTCCCGAAGGCGGACGGCCTCAATGCTGCAGCCTACTGCCCCATCAACTATCCGTACCTCTGCAACGGCTTCTGCTGCCCGTGGAACATCTGCTGTGGCCTTGAGTGCTGCGCGCCCGACACCAGGTACTGCTCCAACGGGCGGTGCTACAGGTAGATCATGACACGACCATGAACACGGGAACGGGACGGGGTAGACCAGGCTCGGAAGGTGAGATGCTGCCGCGTTCAACTCTTTCGCCGTGTCGTTCGTGACTAATATTCTGAGAGGATTAGATGTCACCTCTCAAAGAGGTTCAAGCTCTGGTCGCTGGTCAGTGTGTCTGGTTTCCTGAAAGCAGCGCTGCTGTCGGAGCAAACTTGGAAACGGGCAGGGAAGCCTGTCTCTTGAGGGATGATTTATCTTATCATGTTACTCTTTTCTTGGGTGACATCAATGCTATTACTTCGTAGTGTGCAACACACCTAGGACTTAGTACCATCAAATTCAAGTGCGCCTGGTATCATCATGACATATTGAATTCTCTCTCCTTCTCGTTTACTTAATTACCAACGTAACCAGATAATTGTCTAATACACTCTCGAAGGGCATGTGTTTCGACAGGTGCAGTTCCAATATATTGGCTAATACCTGATTCTCAGATTTGTCGTGGGCACCGTGCTGCCATTTCGATGTCATGGGAGCAAGTATCGAATGTTCGAGACATGTTCGACCTCAGCTGATCCGCGATGTGATCTCCGGACGGTCCGACGTCCGAGTTTGAAATAGAAATGGCCTCCCCTTTTTCTGCTATATTTACTTGTGTTGATCCAAGTTCTGAGAGTAACCCTGAATGTAACCAAGGACTACCTATTGTTGCAGAGTGCCGGAACCACACGAAGCGTTCATATGGCATTGAGAATGTATATGACGCCGAAAGATTACAATGAGTTTGTTTCCAAGACCCTGGTAGCAATACACCGACCTTCCGTACCAGGTACCAGAACACGATGGCCTTGGTTGAATATCTCGTTGAATTCGAGAAAATCAATCCGACGAGTACGTAGCATCTCTGCGTCTATCATGGCCCCTCGGTGACTTGCAGAGAATCCCCCGTGGTTCTGCCTTCTATTGTGCGAAATGGACTTGGCAGATATAGCTTAGTGATCTACAGCTGTTTCACGTTCAACCCCTGAATCCCTGATCCATCAAGTGAAGCACTGGAAGAGACATACAAGTCAGAGAAATGGCTGGAAGTAGGTATGTATATTGTATCCCACAGAATTCAATGTTAAGAATCAGCCAGCGGCTCTACTGGTAACATCTCTCCGCATCACGACTTGGGCTTCAGCGGCAGAACCGGCCACTCATAGTTCCCCTTGAACATTGTCTCGAACGACCACGTCCCAGCTCCAACCGTCTCCTGTCTCTCACCCGTTTCCGTCGGCAGCACAACCTCAACCGCCGTGCCGTATGGCACAGACACATCAAGATGCATCACCTCCATCCCACCACCATCATCAGCGCGCGTATGCCACGCGCACGAAACCGCCCCGCGCGGCGTGACATGCGAAGCAGAAGCCCGCGTAAACCGGGCCCCAACTGCCGGCGCAACGCGGCACCTCGTCCACCCGGGCTCGAGGCGGCGCAGGCCCGCGACGCGCTCGTGCAGAAACTTTGCCACGGCGCCCAGGGCGTAGTGGTTGAAGGACGTCATCTCGCCCGGGTTGACGCGCCCGTCGGGGGGCAGCAGGCCGTCCCAGCGCTCCCACACGGTCGTGGCGCCCATGGTCACGGGGTACAGCCACGAGGGGCAGGCCGTCTCGAGCAGCATGGCGTAGGCCACCTGGAGGTGGCCCGTCGCGGCGAGGGCCTCGCACACAAAGGGCGTGCCGGCAAAACCCGTGCCGATGCGGAACGCGTTCTTGCGCGCGAGCTCGGCCAGCCGGGCGCCGGCGCGCGCGCGCTGCTGCTGCTGGGTGAGGATGTCGAGGCCGATGGCTAGGGCGTAGGCCGCTTGCGTGTCCGAGGCGATGCGGCCGTTGGGGGTTACGTATTCTTGGTGGAACTCGGCGCGACACGCGGCGGCTTCGGCTGTGAAGTGGCCTTGGTCGGGTTCTCGGCCGAGGAGGCCCGAGATCTTGGACATCAGGTCGAGGCTGTGGATGAGGAACATGTTTGCTACCATCTTTGCGTCCGTGGCGGATTTCCAGGGCTGGTCCGGCGGAGCTGCTGGGTCCAGCCAATCCTGTACAGATTCAGGGGTTAGTTCGTTCGGTCCTGGTAAGATATGACAGAGGGTTAAGGTGAATGAATGATGTGCCCATTCTTACCCCTAATTGAAAGATGCTCGTATCCCAGAGGTGTGTCGCGCCCGTCTTGTTTCGTGGCAGCACTCTCATCCACGTCAGCATGCTGTTGTACTGCTGGGCGAGGATGCTCACGTCCCCGGTCTCCTGATAGAGACTCCAGGGTGCAAGAATCGTGACATCGTGCCAGATGGCGCATGGGACTCTCCTACACCACACGGGGTCGGGGAGCGTGGCATTTGGGCTGACCATGGGCGGGACGCCGTCGAGAACGCCTTGGTCATGTTCAACGTCGATGAGCCAGTTTTTGAGCATGCTGAAGCAGTCGTAGATAAGGACTGCGGTGGGGACAAAGAGGGCGACGTCGCCGGTCCAGCCCAGCCTCTCGTCGCGTTGAGGGCAGTCGGTTGGGACGGAGAGGAAGTTCCCTCTCATCCCCCAACAGACGTTCTGATACAACTTGTTCAACAGACGGTCTGAGCACTCAAAGGACCCGGCGCTCTTCATGTCAGTGTGGCATACAACGGCCTCAATCGACGCCAGGTCCAGGTCGCCCGGCCAGCCATCGATCTGAGCGTAGCGGAAGCCGTGGAAGGTGAATCGCGGCTCGTAGAGCTCTCCTTCAGCCGCCCCTTTGAGGGTGTACTCGTCTGTTGCCTTGCACTGCCGCAGCGGACGGGTACTGAGTTCGCCGTTCTCCAAGACCTCGGCGTGAGACAGCGTCACCTTGCAACCACGGGGGCCACAGAGACGCTTGAGTCTGACGTAGCCCACCAGATTCTGGCCAAAGTCCACGATGGTCTTGCCCGAGGGAGACAAGATCTTCTGCACGGGCTGGACCGTCTCGATTCGCCGAACAGGCTCACCAAAACCGGCGACTAGCTGGACAGAGTCGGGCAGCGGGGAAATGGGAACCGCCGGTTCCCAGGTGCTAGACGGCGGAGTAGTTGTCGGGCTAGCCTCGGCGGAGGACCAGAAAGGCACTTCCAGTGTCGCGTCGTATTTCTCTCCGTCATATATTTCCGCCAGCCGAATGGGCCCCTTTGCCACGGTCCAGGAGGCGTCGGTGCATATCCTCTGAACCCGGCCGTCCGAATAAGCGATCTCGAGCTGTGCCATCAGAGATGGGTGCTGTCCCCAAATATTACGATGACCTCCTTCGAACCCTATCCGTCCGCAGAACCATCCTTCGGCCACTCGAATCCCCAGACAGTTGGGGCCTCGTGAGAGCGCAGAGCTGACGTCGTATGTCTGGTACTGAAGCCGGCCGTCGTACGCGGTCCAGCCAGGGGCAAGGAAGTAGTCGCCAATGCGCTGGCCGTTGACCTCGGCTTCGTATAGCCCCTGAGCTGTGACGTAGAGACGCGCCCTGGCCACTGAAGCCGTCACGGAGAAGCTTTTTCTGTACAGATCCTCGGGTCCAGGGCCTGATACGTCTGAAGCCCAAGGACTGGTAATGCGCTCGCAGGCCCAGTCGGCGCGGTTGAGTAAGCCAACCTCGAGCAGAGCGGGATCGCTCCAGCCGGTGAGTATGTCAGCCTCGTCCCAAACCCTCACTCGGACAGACACTCTCTGGCGTGACCGTAACGGCGTGTCAAACGGCCACAGAACCAGAGTGCTCAGTGTGCATGTTCGTCTGGCAGTTGCCAAGATCGTTTGCTGAGATCCCAGTCGTTCTTCCGTGAGTTCGACCTCGTATCCACGCTGCTGGAAGCCGGGCGGAGTGTTGGCCAACCTCCAGGACAGCCTGGGTTTGGTCTCGTGGACCCCGAGGGTGTTGGGAGCATGGTAGCGCTCGAACTCGACGTCCACCACTGTCGTCATCGTTTGGTGTAAGGATGTGGGACCAGAAGATGCCCGCCTGGGGGAAGCTCAGGTGAAAGATTGGAATTTGCTCGAGTCGTCTGGACATATAAAATTAAGGGATATAAAATCAAGGGATAATGTGAATAGATATTTCATGGTCTTGAACCTGTCCGATGGTTTCATGTTACTCTAGTAGGACTTCTGATGTGGACATGGCGACCAACGGTCGTTGTGAATTACACCGAGCTGAGGGGAAACTGATCTCCGATGCCCCAGCTGCATACCAAGCACTAGACGAGAACATCCACACCATGGATCCCCGCAGCTCAGGTATCGACCCACAAATGGAACCACTACCTAGATGCAGTGCATGTGACCGAGGCACTCCCTTCGGCGTGGGTTTATCAACGTTAGCAGAGTTTGGTCCCGAAGGAGTCAGCTTCGGTCTCCTCAACAGACTGGACGCACTGCTTTCAGGGGTAGTGCCTCATACCCATGAATCAAGCATGAGTACCTGGGTACCTACGTAGAGAAGGAAATCTGAAGCTATAAATACAGACAACTGCTTCTTACCCCGGTTCGTCGTTCTGCCAAAACGTGGTGATTCCGTCGAGTTCGACCCTTCGGCCAAGCAAGACTAAGTTCCTTTATTTCACAATCACCTTCTTCCTCCCTTGGCCGCTCCATCATGTCTCAGGAGGCGTCCATGTTCTCAGCGGCCGATGCCGTGGTCAACTACGGTCCGTCATCTGGACACGAACCGCCCGTCGAAGACCTCCCTCTCCCCGCAGACTTTGCCTGGGGCACCGCCACGGCGGCCTACCAGATCGAGGGCGGCGCGTCACAAGATGGCAAGGGCAAGTCGATCTGGGACACGTACTCGCATCTCGAGCCGTCCCACACCAACGGCGAGAATGCAGACATCAGCTGCGACCACTACAACCGCATGCCCGAGGATGTCGAGCTGATGAACTCCCTCGGCGTTGATGTGTACCGCTTCTCCATTTCATGGTCCCGCGTCATCCCCCTCGGAGGGCGCAACGACCCGGTCAACGAGAAAGGGGTTGCGTTCTATAACGGCCTGATCGACCGTCTACTCGCCCACGGCATCGCGCCGGTCGTCACTCTCTACCACTGGGATGCGCCCCAGGAGATCTACAACCGCTACGGCGCCTTCCTCAACACGGAAGAGTTCCGGGCCGACTTTGAGCGCTACGCACGCCTGTGCTTCACCAGATTCGGCGACCGCGTCAAGAAGTGGGTGACGTTCAACGAGCCGTACATCATCTCCATCTTTGCCCACCTCAACGGCACGCTTGCGCCGGGACACTGCCGCGAGGCCGGCACCGACACCAAGACGGAGCCGTGGCGTGTCGGCCACACCATCATCCTGTCCCACGCCGCCGTCGTCGACATGTACGCCCAAGACTTCGGGCCGTCGCAAAAGGGCGACATCTCCATCGTGCTGAACGGCCATTTCTACGAGCCATACGACGCCGCCAGCCCGGCAGACCGAGACGCCGCCGAGCGCCGGATGGTCTTCTATATGGGCTGGTTTGCGGACCCGGTGCTCCTCGGGACCGACTACCCTGCCGAGATGCGCGCCTACCTCGGCGCGCGGCTGCCCGAGTTCACGGCCGACGAGCGGGCGCTCCTCCGCCGGACGGCCCCCATCAACGCCTTCTACGGCATGAACCACTACTCCACCAAGTACGCGCGGGCGCTGAGTGAGCCGCCGGCCGCGGACGACTGGACCGGGAACATCGAGGAGTCGTCCGTCAACAGCGAGGGAAAGGAGACCGGCCCGGTTTCGGGGCTGGGCTGGCTGCGCGTGGCGCCGTCTGGGTTTCGGAAGCTGCTCAACTGGGTCTGGAAGCGCTATCGTGTTCCCATCATCATCACGGAGAACGGCTGCCCGTGCCCCGGGGAGGACGACGTGGTGACAGCGGTGGACGACAAGTTCCGGCAGCGATACCTTGGCTTGTATCTGGACGCCATATCTCGGGCCATTTACGAAGATGGGGTGGTGGTCAAGGGCTATTACGTGTGGAGCTTGATGGACAACTACGGTGCGTGCCTCGCAATTTCCCATGTCTGCTTCCAAGCGTGATGATTCCAGTCAATGTCTAACACAGCCTCAGAGTGGTCCGCTGGTTACAGTGCCCGCTTCGGAATCGTACATGTGGATTTCAAAACGCTACAGAGGACGCCCAAGAACTCGGCGTATTACTTGAGGGACACGTTCAGGAGTCGGAGAAAAGCTGCTTCGTGAGACGAGGTAGTCCGAAGACAATAGACTGCTGTACAGATTCAGTGTACAAGTTCCCCCTTTCAGGTTCGAACCATCGTAACTGGGTGATTTGTGCGTGTGTATCGTGTAGCCGACAGTACATGTAACTCTCGCCTGGCCCGATCAAGATAATCAGAAGATCCTGTAAGTGGCGAGCGGGCTCTCTGGCCAGCCCATGCTCCAAGTTCACAGCTCACACCAGTCCTCGCCTCCTCGGCTTCATGTTTCTCGGCCGCCTCATGCCGCGCCATACCCCGACTTCGGGCCATTACCAGGCCACCACGGAATTACAAGACCGAAGCAAGGATGAAGATGCGCAATGGATGGCCTCGGGATGCTTTGCGCCGGATCTAGTGTTGCTCTCTCCCACATGATCAAGATCAGCTAAACACTGCTCGACCAAGGGGCTTGCCCGTCGGGAAACCCGTCGGGAAACTACTCGTGTGAAAAGCACTAGTGGGCTGCTCCCGTCGGAAAATACGTCGGGAAACTGTTCGGATTAGAACGGCCAGGGAAAATCAGCCTCCCCCAGTCCCCTCCTCTCCTTGCCCCTTTCCCTTCCCCGCCCGGAGTCCGTCCAATCAGATATTCCCCGGCAAAACCAATCCAAGATGGAGTTCCCCGGGACTGCTGCTGCAGAGCCATGTTCAAGAGCCGACGGCCGAACCGGATTCCTGGGTGGGCTGGGGTTTCCGGGACATGTCATGTGGCAGCTCGAACGCCTTCAACGCAATCCTGATAATGGCAGCTCAACTTCACCCTGTCAAATATGAAAAGCACCGGCAAAGCTCACAGTCCTATTCGGTTTCCGGACAGCGAGTGGAGAGCCGTTGGGAACGCAACAATGAGTGCTTTCCCCCGGCCGGGAAGCTTTTGTATTTAAGTCATGACTCCAGCGACGCCGCGAAACTGTTGCCTCAGGGGCACGTCGTCTGATGTATCTGTCTCTGTCTCGGCCTTTGTTACCAGAAAAAGCACAATATAATTACTATCTCGTACTACTCGCTACCGTACCGGGCTCCGATCCAAGCATACAACAACCCGAGCAACCCGCCCAGACCGACGTGGTCAAGAACAGACCATCTGTGGCCTCTCTCTCTCTCACTCCTTTTCCGCCTTACTCTGCTTGATAAGACGCTGGGTTGCCGTCTCAGTCTTGTGAAACCGCCACGGCTTGATCTTGCGCTCAAACAGCTCGTCAAGCTCAGCCGACGAACGACTAAAAACCGAGAGACAAACCAAGCTACGTCAGCATTCATTGCATGGAAATAGAATAGCTTGACCTCGAGGCAGTACTCCGCCCCTGTGCCGACTTACCGGGAAGTTTCAGGAATGAGCAGCCACATGCCCAACATGAAGGGCAGGCCGACGCCGGCGTAGAACCAGCCCGTCTTCAGGCCCCAGTTCCACTGGTTCTGGTTGACCATGTAGGGCGTCAGCTGGCTCATGGCCACGCCCGCGGCACACGTGCATGCGGCGCCGAACCCGGCCGTGTAGGGCCGCAGGCGCTGGGACGAGATCTCGCCGATGAAGCCCCAGCCTGCTGCTCCGTTGGCCGTCATGCCGATGTCTTTGGTATTTCATGTCAGCATCATCTGCTGTTGTCTTTCTCGGGTAGTCCAGAAGTATTCGTGGCCGCGTTTCACTTACTCCAGAAGCAGGCAAATAGCACGAGAACGTAGTTTGTGCCGTCGGTGTGCTTGGCGACGCCCAGGATGCCGATGACGATGCAGGAGAGCCACATGAGTGTTGTCGCACAGCACGCGATCCACCGCCGGCCAAGCTGGTCAGCCAGCATCACCACGGCGATGATGGTGGCGATGTTGATCGACGACGTGATGCACTTGATCATGAAGGGGTCCGGCAGCCCGGCTTGCTGGAAGAAGTAGGTCCCGAACGTACTGAAGAGGGTCAGGCCGATGAACTGCTGCGCCAGGTTGGTCCAGAGCGCGATGACGGTCCGCAGGCCGTCGATGCCGTGGAAGATGGCGTACCAGTGCTCCCTCTTCTGCTCCGTTGCGACGGCGCGTTCGCGCTCGGCCGCCAGGACCAGCACCTCGAGCTGGTGGTCCACGTCGTAGCCCTCTACCCCGTGGTTGAGCTTCCGCAGCTCTCGCTTTGCCCGCGCCGTGTCGCCACGGGCCACGCCCCAGGCGGGCGATTCGGGGAGGAAGACGTAGATGAGAATCATGAGGCCGATCTGGGCCCACTGGGTGTAGATGGGCGTGAGATACTCGGTGGGGTGCGTCTTGTTCATGGTCTGCATGGCAATATAGGCGAAAAAGGTGCCGACGGTCCACCAGAGGCTGTAGAGCATGAGCAGGCCGCCGCGGATCCGCACGGGGGCCACCTCGGAGATGTAGGTGGGCAGCGTGGATTGCATGCAGCCAACGCCGATGCCGGCAAGCAGCTTGGCGACGAGCCAGACCTGCCAGGACCGCGCCAGAGACTCGGCGATGACGCTCGTTGCCAGAATCAGCCAGTAGGTGTACATGGCCACCTTGCGGCCGAAGCGGCTCGATACGAAGGAGAGGGAGATCATGCCGACGATCTGGCCGACCGACTGGATGGAGCCCCAGCCGGCGAGGACCGGCGAGGCGAGCACCCCGGCGCCGCCGGAGCCCGTCTGCGTGGCGAACTGGTGGATGAAGCCTTTGTTGGCGACGATTCCCGAGTTCATGCTGTATCGATGCGCGTGCCACTGTTAGTATACATAGTTACCACATGGTACAGCACGAAAGAGACTGCCTAACTGACCCGATCTGGTACCCATCTGTCGCGGCACTGAAGGCGGCGGCAAAGCACACGGCACTGCTCACTTTGAACGTCTTGACTGTCTCCCACAGCGTCAGGGTCTCGTACCCGGTAATGGCCTGGCCTCTGCTGGCAGCATCCAGAGCGGCCTCCTTGGTCGTCTCTGCGCCGTCGGCGTGTTCAGCCCAGTCAACTTGGTCGGACCGCGCCTTGTCCTGGCTGGTGGTCTCGTTGAGCCCCATGGCGAGAATCGAGCCTTTGGCGTGGGCAGATGCCGATCTCAAGGCCGTCTGAGAAGTGACCAAGTATCAAGAAGGGTCCCGGTCAACTGCGAGCAAAGAGTCCGCGGGGGGGTTGGAAACAAACAGCTGAGCGTGACCGAGGCAGAGTCAGTCAAGCTCGGTTTCCAACGAACCAACCGTTCTTATGAGGCCGTGCTCGCCATGAGATGTTACGATCGGTGGAAGACCACCCGGCGGCGGCTGACCGGTGTTTGATGCTGATGTCGAGAATAATCGATAGTACAGTACTACACATACACCCCTCACCCAAGTAAGGGAGCAGCATCCCCCCAAGTAAGCTCGGCAAGGTAGCAGCGGCGATCCCGCGATTGCGGGGGAGGCTTCTACTACGTAGACTTACCTGTGGCACAAGCCTCCCCAGGGCGTTGTGGAGCCTGTCGAGGGTTTCCCGACGAGTTTTCCGACGTCGAGTTTTCCCGAGCACCCGGCCCCGAACGGAGCTGGTCCTGGCTCGCTCGGCCTCCGGGCTTGACGCCCCGCCTTCCCCGTGGGGAAGGAGAAAGAGTCGTGGTTGGTCGCATGCGCGCACACACGGATACGCGTATTGGGCGTCGTCGTATCGCTACGACAGCCGAAGTGAAGCTCGTCAGGATTGTGATCAGCAAGAACTCGGAGACAAACAGACGTTGCTCCAGCCTCGACCGGAAGAACATATACCATGGTCTGTACATATACAGCGATGCCTGATCTCACTCTCTCAGCATGGGTTGGCCGGACACAGCGTGATTTCCCCTTTTGTTTCCGCCTGGTCACGCTGGATCGAAGATGCGCCCCCCAAGTAGTCTTCTTTTGGCCCTCGGCTCCGTCGCCTTTGGACTCGAGGTAGTTACCAGGCCTCCCCCTGAGCCGGAGCCGATCGAAGTGGTCGAGCTTCCCCTGCCCCCCGTCGCGCCAAGCGACGGCGTGGGAGCTTGCACCCCAGCGATCAACCCTCGGCGAACTGGTTGCGTCGGCACAGATGTCGGTGAATTTCAGGCCGGCGACTTTACCCCCGACGGGAACCACGTCGTCGTCAACGTCGAGTTTGTCGGTGCTCCCGCGGCCCCAGACCCGGCCAGCATCTACACTGGCGAGCAGCTCATACTCATCAAGGCGGACGGGACCAACTTTTCCAATGGCGATCCGTGGAAGTGCCTCAGCTGCGGCGTGCCCCCGGAGAATGCCCGCTCGCTCGACCCCCAGAGAGACTACCCCCATGTGCTCCGAAGCGGGGACAGGGCGCTCTGGGGCCACAACATCCTCGACTGCGGCGGCGTCGACTTGGCCAGCGACGCCTGCACCCCGAACCGGACCCATATCTACCCGATCCACTGGACGACGTCGGCCGACGGCAGCGGCCCGGGCGGCGTCCCGCGCGAGATGCGCCTCCACCCCGACGACATGCACATGGGCTGGAGCTCTTTTACCGGCGATGGCGGCCAGGCGGCCTACTTTGGCCGCCTCGAGTTCAACCCAAACCCAGCGGTCGGGGAGCCCCTCACCCCTCGCTACGACCTCGTCAACGTGAGTCTTTTGGTCGACCCCAGCGGGAAAGCCCCGATCAGCGCCGAGGACGGCGAGCTCCGCATCAACCACGACGCCATCACGGTGGGGGAGCTCCGGGGGTTTAGCGGGAGCGGCGATGAGGTTCTGTATATCGGGTCCTCGTGGGAGTCGAGCAACATCGACGTCTTTGCCGTCCACGTCGCCACCGGTGCTGTGCGGCGTCTCACCAGCCACCCCGAATACACCGATCCCATCGCCTTCTCGCACGACAACGAATGGTTCGTCGTCATGGACACGCGCCCTTCGGGCCGGCAGATGTGGATGGCAGGCATGCGCTGGATCCCGCCGCTGGTCGACATGGTCGCCGTGACGGCGGCATCATCGACGCGCAACAACCGGGACCGCCGATTCTTCCAGCCCATCCTCGTCGACCGGTACGGCGATCGCGGCGCGTACTTTGGGCAGCAGGTCAACGCCGGCGGCGATGGAAGCAGCGGCAGTGTCAACGACCCCAACTGGAACGGCAGGGCAGACCCGGCCTTCTCCCCCGACGGCACGCGCATCGCGTACTGGCAGGCGCTCGTGGTCTCGCCCGCCTGCGGCGGGGACAACCCCCTGCCCTGCCCGGTCTCGACAGCCCAGGGCGGCCGCACATACCGCGTCATGCTCGCGCACCTCACCAGCCGGACACCCAAGCGGCCGGCTAAGGTCGCGGCTGTTCCGGATCTTATCCCCTGGGCGACGCCGTTCCCGCCCGGCGCCACGGTTCCGGCGCTGTACAAAGTCCCGCCCGGCAACTACACGGTCCGGGGCCGCGTGTCCGGGGTCGCCGACGTGAGCTACGCCGAGGAGTCGTCGGCTGCGGGCCGCACTGGCACGGTTGCTGTCGCCTACGCCAACTATTCCGACCAGTGTGGCTACATCCTGAACGGCCACGAGAAGGTGTCGGTCCAGGTGCTGTTCCCGAACGTGTGGGACAACGTCGTCGATTGGACCTCGGATCTCCTGCAGACCGGGCGCGTCGAGGCGACGAAGCGGACGAGTGCCGGGGGGTTCCACCTCGAGATCAATGCCGAGACTAACATCTTTAGTGCAAACGGCACGCTGGTGACGGTTGTTGATGGCGTCGAGTATGTGCAGCCGGCCAACGGGGCTTGATCAGTAGCCTGCTAGATGAGATCCTGGGACAGTATTCTAGGTATAGAGGACACGAATACAAATCCTGCTCTCCATGGTAAGGCGGGTGTTTCGTCAATCTAAGATTCAACTGAACGTCAGCGAGTGGTTGCCTACCGTATGTAAGAGTTTGTAGCAGCTGCTGATGCATGTACAAACTGAAAAAGAAGCCATGAAGATGGTTGGCCTCCGACTTTCCAGGTTGATGGATGGCTGAACTGTTGGCTTCCAAGCCGTGGAAGTTCGTTCCATGGAGGTTGTGGATTGTTGGAGGGAGGACTCAGGGTGCGGGGGGCCGAGGCGCTGAAATACCCAACGTTACAGGGCACCCTAGCTGCCGCTAGCGGAGTGCGGAGAAAGCAAATGGAACTTCCTCAGCGCATGTGCCAGGTGCTGAACACATCAATCCGGTCGTTGATCAAGCAACCTACCTCCATCGAACTCATGCAGTTCCAGCTGCCGCTGCAACAAGGCAGTCAAGATGAGACCCCCGTCGGCGTGCGTTGCTTGTCGGTGGGTAGCACGGCCATCCAGGCTGCTTTTCCGACTTCTTTCCGACTTCTCTCCAGCTCCCGTCTCCTTTCCAGCTTCTTCCCCCGATTTACCTACACGGCACGCCGGCTAAGGACAGGACAGCGACCGTCGCAAGCGATGCCACCGGCCCCGTCGGGGCACGAGCTGCACGTTTTGCATCGCAAGGGGATTGCAGTGTACCGTCGAGCAAACGCCCGGCGCTGCTCGGCCGCGTGGATACGAACCGCTCGTGAGTCCCGGCGGCAACCCCGGCGGCAACAGCGCCCTCATGCCTGACCGGGACCTGTGCAACGAGCTTGTCGACCTCTACTTTCGCTACATCCACGTCACCTTCCACAACCTGTTCCACCGGCCCTCCTTCGAGCACGGCCTTCGAGACGGGAGCATCCCCAAGATCCTCGTCTTTGCCGTCTTTGGCCTTTCTGCCCGCTTCTCGTCTCACCCGTCCTTCGCCGGTGTTGATCCCCGGGAACGGGGCCGGCCTTATGCGAAGGAGGCTGAGAGGCTGCTCGACTTGCACAAGACGTGTCTGACAACAATCCAGGCATGCGTGCTGCTGGGCGCCGTCCAGGTGGCCGAGATGGACTCGGCCACCGAGTCGATATTCTACACGATAGCTTGTCGCCTGGCCATGATACTCGATCTGCCGAACGCGCCGGCCGAGACGCGTCTTGAGCAGGAAGTAAATCTAAGAGGTGACTATCCACAGCCACGGCATGGTCCCTTCCGGGCATGCACTTGCACATTCTAATCCCGAACAGTGTGGTGGTCAGTAGTGACAACCGATACCTGGTCGTCCACGGCAATGGGCCTTCCGAGGGCGATACAACCACGCCACGACATTCCCATGCCCATGGACGAGCGCGTGTTTCTAGCCTTGACTTCGGCAGACCCTCCAGTCTCGCAGCAGGGCCGAGACGCGGTAGTGTCCCCTCGCTCGGAACTTTCCACGTCGCTGATCGCGCAGATGATCAAGCTCAACGGCATCTTGTACGACATCAACACCTTCAACACCCAACTTGTTTCCGGCATCCTACAAGAATTGGGAGCACGCGACGCCGTGACGAAGCTCTCCGCGGCCCTCGACGCCTGGCGGTCCGAGTTGCCCACCGATATGGAGTATACCCGCGACAACCTCCTCTACTGGGCCGGCCGCGGCTGCGGCGCCTCCTTCGTGGTCCTGCACCTCAACTACAACCACTCCAGCCAGCTTCTTTTCTACAGCTTCCTGCACAGCAGCCTCGCGCTCGACCACCACCATGACGACGCCTCCACAACACCAACCAGCGCCTACGCGGCCAAGTGCAAGTCCCACGCCGCCAGCCTCTGCGAGATCATGTACGCGGCGGCCGCCGCGGCCGACGCCCCGGCCGCCGTCGAGGTCCTGTACCCGCTAGCGGGCCACATGCTCGTGGTCGCGTCGACGGTGCACCTGCACGCGCTGCTCTTCAGCGCCGACGACGCCGAGATCGCGCTGGCCAAGGCCCGCCTCGAGCACAACTTTGGCATCATCACCCGCCTGCAGACGTACTGGCCCAGCCTGCACGCGTCGTTTAGCAGGCTCGCCGCCTTCCACAGGGCGTGTCTTGATGATAAGAGCAATAATGACAACTTGAACGACGACGCCGGCGGCGGCGGCACGTTCCGGCTGGATCGGTGGATGCTGAGGTTTCTGCTGGATTTTGCCAAGCCCGTCGGGGAGAGGGACCGCCGTGGCCGGGAGGGTGGTGGTCCTGATCTTGATGTTGATCCTGGCCAGGCCCGGGAGCTACGGTCGCTTGTTGTGGGCGCTGCTGGTGGTGGGAGTCCGGCATAGGCTACCCCCTACCTAGGCGGGTATTTGATGAAGCGTTTGTTGTCGTCGGCATGGGTTCGCCCGAGAACCGCGAGCTTGAGAGAACAAGTATTTTATGTAAACTAGACGGAGTCCATATCCATCTGGGCCGGTTCCTTGGATACCTCCTCCTAGATTGTGTGAGGTCAGGCAATGTCTCTCCGTACCTAGTTGAAGTCATTGTTATATTTACCTGGGCGTGTGCGCAATGACCAATAATGACCAATTTGGGCTACTTCCGATTATGTGGGTTAAGCCTCCGTAGTTCTCTCAACATCAACCTCAACTTGGAATCAAATGAGTTTTGCACTGTGCTCAGCCTAGGCCATTTTGTCCTGTTCCGCCGTGGCCTCACTCGATTTTGGAGTTTCATCTGTTTGCGGGTTACCATCAAGCCCGACTTGCCCAATACAAAAGTCGGCCTCTCACGGGAAAAACACCTTGACAATGGCGTCTCGCCTGACATCCTTGGATTTGGTGAATAAGTGCGATGGGTAAGAAGTCCTCTCTTCCGTTGCCCTTCCCCTAGAACCTTTTACATGTCCCCCAATATCATGTTCAACATCGACATGAAAATACCGCAAGCAAGCAGCTTCTGCGCCATGTCGGTGTGACACATCGCAAGAGACATGCAGCATCGCTCACATGCATCCAGGTTCCCAGATCCCGAGCGAGACCCCCCGCGGTACTCGGAGGAAATGAACAGGCTCTACACGCTCATATGGGAGGACAGCGAAGGGCCCTTCCCCATCGGCTACGTGCCGCTGTCCGTCCTCGAGGCCCTGCAGAACACCCCTGAGAGCATCAGGGGGCCCATGGCCGTCGACCACGAGGCTAGAACCATCCTCCTATTCCAGGAGCCTACCACCGAGCCGGAGCGCACCAAGCTCATCAGCCAGCTCACGGCGCACTGGCGGCACAGCCAGACCTTCCGCATCCTCAAGGGCTGGCGCGACGAGCTGTGGCCCGTGTACGGCCGCAGCGGCGAGCTGCTGTTCAGCATCGAGCGCGTCGCCATGGGGCTGTTCGGGACCGCCCGCTTCGGCGTGCACATGACGGCCTTTGTGCGCCACAGCGACGACAAGAGCCGTTACGACTTTCGCATCTGGGTGCCCCGGCGCGCCGCCGACAAGTCGACGTACCCGGGCATGCTGGACAACACGGTGGCCGGCGGGCTGATGACGGGCGAGGACCCCTTCGAGTGCGTCATCCGCGAGGCCGACGAGGAGGCGTCGCTGCCGGGGGACTTTATGCGCCGCCACGCCGAGGAGACGGGCACCATCACGTACATCTACATCACCGACGAGCGCGCGGGGGGGGAACCGGGGTGGATTTATCCAGAGTGCCAGTGGGTCTACGACCTGGAGCTGCCCGCCGACGGGAGCGTCACGCCGCGCCCCAAGGACGGGGAGGTCGAGAGCTTCAGCCTGCGGACGGTGGAGGAGATCCAGGAACAGCTGGCCCAAGGGCTGTGGAAGCCAAACTGCGCCATGATCATGCTCGATTTCTTCGCCCGGCACGGCATCTTGACCCCCGAGAACGAGCCGCACTACCATGAGCTCCGCGCCAGGGCGCACCGCTTCATCCCTTTCCCCGGCCCGCATTGGCCGCACTGGCAGCATGCCTCCCCGCCGGAGAGGAGGTCCTAGAGAAGGGAGGCAGCGGCCGGTTCAACAACGGGTCCATCTTTTTGGGTATCGTCGTCCGCGCTCGCCAAGCTCTCCCTAAACATTCAATTGCCATTTCCTGAACGCCAGATTCCCGTTACACTTTCCCACGTCATGTCGCAAGCGAGCTCTATCCCCCTAGATTTGTACTCCGTAATTCGTGAACAGCCGATCACCGCTTGCGGGCGAGGAGGTAGACGTAGTCCACCCGCAGGGGCGTGAGCTTCTTGTACGGCCCCTCGAGCGACATCAACAGGCCGCCAAACGAGATGTACGCCTTGCTGTTTCCCAGCACGTTAGCCATCCTTCCCCGCACCGGTACACCCCTCCTCCTGGCTTGAATTGAGGCAAAACTCACATCGTCTTCCCATCCTCGGCATCCTCAAACTTGTAGATCTTGCCGTAGCAGACGTAGTCAAAGATGTCGGCCAGCGTGGCGTCGCTGGCGCCGGCCTTGGCCACGTCGCGCCAGCCGCGCTCGTCGTCCTTGCTGCCGTCGTAGTGCAGCGACGTCGCCAGCGCCACGTGCAGCTCGTCGTCGGGCTTGCACGGGAACAGCTCGTTGTTGACGTCCAGGCTCATGCTGATGCTCTTGTCCTCCGACTTGCAGTAGATGCGGTCGACCCGGTCGTACTTGACGTCGCCCAGCCGCTCGACGCGGAAGTGCTCCTCGAAGAGCTGCGCGTCCGAGGCGATGTTGGACATTTTGGCTGGATTCGGGGATCGGTTGGGAGGGGAAAGAACGGCGGCGTTGTCTGGTTGCGGCAGACTGTTGTGCAAGGCGGGAGACGGGAGGCGGGCGCGGCTTTGCGATGGCGATGGACGGCGATTGGGAAGCTGGAGTTGACAAAAAAATCCGGAAGCGGAACAGCGAATTCAAGACTGGAAGGCCTGGGATCTGGACTAGGACAGGGGGTCTTGCTCGCGGCAGGCAGGGTGTGGGGCCCCGATAAGAGCTTTTTGTCTTATCAACACCCCTCCAACCCCTCCAAAAGTTCCAGGGAGCAACTTCCACCACGCCGACATGTCATTCGTAAAGAGGAGTGCCGTGCTCTCGGCACGGCCAGGGCGCCCGCTTGCCCAGGCGACACCGGCCACGGAAAAGCAGCAGCTCGCACCAGGAATTCGACCGTCGCCGTTGGATGGCAGGCCCACCACATCGACAGGGACGTCATCGCTCGACCAGCTCCTCGCGGGGCACGGCGGCCTGCCGCTAGGGACCTGTCTGTTGGTCGAAGAGCAAGGCACCACCGACTTTTCGGGAATTCTCCTTCGATACTACGCTGCCGAGGGACTCGTCCAAGGCCACCAGGTCCATCTGGTCGGCTATCCCCCAGAATGGCGACACCAGCTGCCCGGCGTGGCCGCGCCGGATAGCAAAGCCAAGGCAGCACAACCAGCGCCAGCCCCGGAAGAGAAGATGAGGATTGCTTGGAGATACGAGGCATTGGGGAATACAGCAACGCCGGGGGCTTCCGCAAGGGGAGACGCCGCCGGTCAGGGGACATTCTGCCACTCGTTCGACCTCACGAAACGCCTCTCCCCAAGCGCATGCAAAGGCGAGCTCCACCCCACACCCAGCACATGCCCCCCGATGTTCGAGCAACCCAGCCAAACCCCAACCTCCCCGCTCAAAGCAATACTCAAACACCTCCAAACCAAACTCTCAACCTCCCCACCGACCTCCATCCACCGCATCATCATCCCCGGCCTGCTCCTCCCGACCCTCTACGCCCCGCACTGCGCCCTCCCCTCCGAAGTCCTCCAATTCCTCCACGGCCTCCGCGCCCTCCTCCGCCAGTACCCGACCCAACTCACGGCAATCATCACCCTCCCCACCACCCTCTACCCGCGCACCTCCGGTCTGGTGAGGTGGATCGAGCTCCTCTGCGACGGCGTCGTCGAGCTGATCCCCCTGCCCGCCAATCCCGGCGCCCCGCCTCCTCCTCCCCCTTCATCATCGGGGTCCGGAACCAAGTCCGGGTCCGGGTCAGGGCCAGACAAGAATGAGCAGCCGCAGGGCCTGCTGGGGGTTCACACGCTGCCGGTGTATCATGAGAAGGGTGGGGGTGGGGCCGGGGCGAGTTCGTTTAGGGAGACGCTGGCGTTTAGTCTGAGTGCGTCGAGGGGGCTGGTGATTAAGCCGTATAGTCTGCCGCCGTTGGAGGCGGAGGGGGAGGGAGGTGAGGGGGAGAAGGGGGGTGGGGGGAAGGAGGGGATTGAGTTTTGATGGGGGGGCGTCGTTTTGGAGGTCATGATCAACCCCACTTTATGGTGCTGGGGTTGGATGTCGGTGTGGCCGCTGGCCGGTGTCTCGAGATTTGATATCATCTCTCGATGCTCATGGTTCAGTTCGTTGAAATGAGGGGCATCACATCAGTGTAGCTCAGGGGAGCTCTCCAAGTCCGATCTGAAAACAGCAGCTGCTACAGTGGCTTTCCCCGGCCTTGGTGGATGAAGGGCATGATATAAAACATGTACAAGTAATATTATCCGTGTTCAAGGGAAGCGTGTCTTGCCCGTTACTTGGCACCTCAATCTTCGGCCTGGAGAATTGTGGAAAAAGGTGCCCGTGGTTCTCGTCCTTGAAACATTCCAGTACAGTAAACCCGTATTTCAGCGTAAGTGTAGCACACCCACATTTCTGCCGAATGTGGGGCTCAATCCCCAAACTTCCTGCATAAATTTTCGACCACCAAACGCTCTCCGTCTTCTTCCTTTCCTCATTGATGCTGCGTAACGCAGCAGCTTCCGCAAGCAAGGTCAGTGGCATTTTCCTTTCTTATTGCATGGAGAACGACATGATTATCTATCGTATTCCAATCTGTCAATCCACTGATTTTCCGTGACGACCACATACGTTTTAAAACACCTATGACTCCTGTTCTCTTTCTCTCTTCTGAAGCACTTTGACTCTCTCGCTTCCGAATTGCGTCTAACCGAGACACAGGACTCTTCAAGACTCCCAGCAATGGCTGCCGCTGCGGAAAGACAGGTCCGGATCTCGCGCGTGGCGGGCCGGTACCTCGTCTTCGACATCGACGATGTTGTCCATATCCGCCGCCACCACGGCATCTGCGCCGTCCTAACGGGCACCATGCCGCAGAACCCGACGCAGAACCTCTTCCTCGGCCTGCCCATCGAGCTGCACGCCGAAGAAGCAAAGCTGCTCGTCGACAAAGGCGCCGGTTACATCGCCGACGAGCTGGCCGACCACCTGTCGCAGCTGTCCGCCATGGATGAGGCGACACGCGGGGCCTACCTTCAGCACCTCAGGCAGCAGCGCCGCAGTGCGCAGCAGGTCTTTGACGAGGAAAAGGCAAAGGTACAGGCCAGGCATCAGGACAAGCGCAAGCCAAAACCAAAACCTGCACCCTCTTCTTCAGAGGCCCCAACCGTAACAGAAGAAGACACATCCACCTCCCTCTTTTCCACCCCCTCACCCGCGCCACCACCCCCTCCCAAAAAACAAAAAGAACCCCCCCTCCCGGGCGTAACCCCCACAACCAGCCACCCCCTCCTCCCCACCCCATCCTCCTCCTCCCAAACACCCACAAAAGAAGTGCCCCCGGCGACGGCGGGCAACTACCCCCTCTACGAATACCTCAACACCCGCGGCTACTACACCACGCCCGGCCTGCGCTTCGGCGGCGACTACAGCGTGTACCCGGGCGACCCCTTCCGCTACCACGCGCACTACCTGGCCAACAGCTACGGGTGGGACGAGCAGGTGGCCATGCTGGACCTGGTGACGAGCGGGCGGCTGGGCACGGCGGTGAAGAAGGGGTTTCTTTTTGGGGCCGAGAAGCCGCCTGCAGAGAATGATAATAGCAGTGCTGCTGCGAAAGGGGCAGGGGAGGTGAGGGTGTTTTGTATTGAGTGGGCTGGTATGTAACTTGCCTAGTTACCTACTTTATAGGAGGTGGTGACGTGGTTGGGAGGTGGATGAATGATACCCCGTTTGCTTTTCAATCTGTTGCCTTGTAAATATGTGACGTCGGAAAGTGATTGATTATATCGATGCCCGCTGAGCCTGATTCTACGCTGATGCGGAAAACCGAGCACACGGAAATAGATGATTATGTTGACAACGCTGTAGTGTAGTGCTATCTTCCTCACGCCCTGTTCCTCACTCACTTACTCCAGAATATCAAATCCCAAAACAGGGACACCTCAAGATACCATCCACAGCAATGCCACCCCAACGCCCAAGCCAAAAAGCTCAAAAGTAAAAAATCCACCCATGCATGCATGCCATGCCAACCACAGGTATTACCGCAATGAGACACCACACATCAATTAAAAGAGCCATAAAACACCCCCTACCGCTAAGGTACATAAATCCGACTAAAGCTAATCACCTCCCGCCGACAGCACACGCACTTGTCGAAATTGTTCATGGCCAGCGACACGCGGCAGTCGTCGCACAGGCTCAGGCACCGGCACGGCCACACGATGATGGTCCGCGGGGCGCTCTGGCAGACGACGCACTGCGGCCCGTCGGGGCCCAGCCCCGCGGCGCCCGTCGCCCACGACTCGTGCGACTTGGCCGCCGCCGCCGCGCCTTCTCCTCCTACGTCTCCTGCCCCTGACGGGGATGATGTGGACGACACGGGGGAGGAGTGGGACTTCGCCCCCCCCGCTGCGGCACGCCGCGAGAGGAGGAGCTGCTCGAGCACGCGGGCTTCTTCGTCGGGCGTCATCTTCTCCTGGGCGGCGGCGGCGAACTGGCGGCGGGTGTGGACGGCTTGGGTGTTGGTGAGGAGCACCTGGGCGCGCTGGCGCTGGAGTTGCTGTTTGAAGCGCGAGCGCGTCATGATGCCGTCGCTGGTGAGGTGCGCGGCCAGGGCGCGCGCTTCGTCGCGGTCTTCGGCGCTCTGGGGGTGCAGCAGCCGGGCGAGGTCGGCGGTTGCGATGGGGGTGTCAAGGAGAGGAGTGGACTCGCGGGAGGCGCGGGCTGATGCTACCGCTGAGGCGAAGGAGATGGGGCCGGGGTTGTGCTGGGTTGGGGTGCGCTGGCCGTCGTCAAGAGGGTCGTCGTCGCGGTCTGATTCCCAGTCCAGTTCGGTTGCGGTTTCGGTTGTTGATATGACGCTGGTGGTGTCGTCGAAATCGAGCTCGTCGGCGCCCGTATCTGGGGTTTGCGGGACAGGCGGAGCGTAATCGCCGCTCGAGTCGCTGTTTCCCCACCAGCCGCCCCTGAGGAAGTAGCTGTAGAGCTTCGAGTCGACTTCGGTTTCGTCGACAGGAGGGTTTATCTGGCTGCTTTCTGCTGTCGCGTTGTTTTGGTCCATGCGGCGGCGTAGTTCGACCTCCACGTCAACTTGATCAGTCCGGGGGACAGCGAAGAAGACCCTGCCTTCGCCGGGAGACAGAACATCCACGTTCAGCCCACGACCGCGGCGGCCAGACTTCTTGGTGGACGATTCGGGTTTGGGTCGCTGCGACAGGCCCTGGAGCCACCGGGGAGGCGTGCGCAAGCCGAAAAGCGCCATGGTTCTGATGGTGGCCAATGCCCACACGACAAGGACGAGCTTGGAAATATGCAGCATGTACTCGAATGCGATGAGCCACCTCGAGCTCCGTTCCGCAGCGCCCACCCCGTCCCGGACTCTCCTGCTGGATGTGTTGCTTTTCGGAATCTGCTGCGCTGCCCTCTCCCTCGCATAGCCGCTCACGGCGCTCGTCTGCCCGTCCTTGACCGGCACGAGGCCAATGGTACCGACCGAGTCGAATCGCGATCCGGGAATGCCGCCCCCGATCCACTGCATCCGGAGCTCCTCCAGCTCACGAAGCCGGTCGTCCTCCAGCCAGGTGTATCTCTTCAGGTTCACTTGGTGGTCCTCGTTGAGGTAGACAGCCTCGCTCGCCATGGTAATAGCGCCGAAGCCGGCTCGCAAAAGGGCCGTGTAAAAGTCCATATCCATCCGGATACGGATGTCGGAAAGCGACACATTCGCCTGCATATTGGCGTGCGCACGCTGCAGGCGTTGCCGGAGGGAGAGTTGTTCTCCACTGGGGTCCCCTTCAGGAGCAGCAATGGCCGAGAGCGCCAGGGCTGAGGCATAGACGACTCCGCAAGCATAGATCCCAAACAGAATGAGAATATGCGGGATAAAGCCAATGATGCAGACGGTCGGGAATCTCAGCAGTCCTTGGGCCGAAGGGTCTTCCACCGAGAAGTTGAAAGCACTCCAGAGGAGGCTCGACATGAAGCAGAGGCCCCAAAACCCCGTGCTGATGAGGCGAAACTTGGATTGCAGGTTAAAGATGCCGAGGATGTGGCTCGTGACGTGGCTCATGGCGGAGAAGAAGGCAACCAGGAGAACCTCGGGAGGCGTATTGACTCGCTTCAGGATCATGGACCTAGTAAGCGCGATCTTGGATCCGAGTGCGGCCTGGGAGGCGCCGGTGCCGTTGGTGAAGAGACCCCATCCAAGCTGGTTGCTGATGGCAGCATCCGCTTCGGCAAAGGCTAGGGAGTGCTCAAACAGCGTCATGCCCGTCTCGGCAGCCACGGGGCGACCCTGTACCGCGCACGAGAGAACCTCCATGAACTGGCTCAAGCAATACGTCCCGAAGAGCGGCCAAAGCCGGGAGAGAGAGCCGGTTAGCTCGGGCTGCTCCTGGTCGTCCCAGGCCACCATCTTCACGGACCGGCATGACTCCTCGTCCGACGCACCGAAGAGTAGGGACGAGCTGATCCGGTTGAGTACGGGATTCGGTTGCGCGAACATCAGATCGGAGCTCTTGCTCGCATTCCCCCAGCGCAGCTCGGAAAAGTCGGGAGAGGTCTGACACTGTATCGACTGCAGGAGCCATCGGGCTTGGAGCAAGAGGAGTATTACGGGAGCGGCTCGCAGGAGCAGCCGGACGTGCCATCGGAGCCGGAGCCTGCGACGGGTGGCAGCGAAGATATGGGTGCGGTTGAAGATGAGGGCCATGGCAACACAGCAAAGCGCCCACTTGCTGGTGGCGTAGCTGAAGACGCCCCCCAGACCCTTTGCGCCTTCCATCGAAAAGCGCGAGACGAAAGCGTTCGGATTTTGGGCGACGGCCTCGGCGACGGCAGCGGCAGCCATGCTGGAGGCAGAAGAAGCGGCGCTTGTGGACTCGGTGGTGAGGGTTTCGACTAGGTCGGCTGCCACGGCGGCGGAGGAGGAAAAGATGTCGATGTCGGTCGCATCGGGCACGACTCGCTGGCCGAAGCCGTCAATGGCGTCGGGGAACGAGATGAAGGAGCCCAGGCGGCCCAGCCTCATGACCATACGCGGGCCGGCCCAAACAAGATCCTCCAGCGACGGCGCCAACTTTGTCATATTCACGGCCAGGCCGAACTGCTGGGCCGTCCACATGGTGAAGTTGTTCCAGGCACTTGCGCTGTCGAGGGCCCGAGGGATCGCGGCGGCCACGGCGTCTGGAATCGCCGTCTCATCCATGATCGATCGCGCAGAAACCCGAGAGGGACCGACCGATCAGGAAGACGGCCGGGTGCAGCGGAAGGCCAGGAAACACGAAGGATGCCGGATGCCGGGAGCCGGCAACAAAAGAAAGGAACGCGTGTTCACGCAGAATCCGCAGATGCCGTGTCTTGCATGTGCGTGGTACACGGCCTTAATCGTACATTGTGAGGCGCTGCAGGAGGAGGAAGAGAGGGTTCAAGTTGGACTTGGTCAAGACGACATGCGGTGCAGCGCGCCGCTTATGCCGTGACGCCCTATCCTGGCTATCATTTCCCCCTAGCCTCCCGCTGGTGGGGCCCTCCTCATGCGCCAGGCTGTAACCCGACCCCACCAAGCCCAGAAGACCGGGTGTCGGCAGCTTTGGCCCCGATCATGGATTGGCGATCCGTACCTGGCCAAGGTCTCCCGTCGCAAACAAATTCCATCCCCAAACTTGAAGCTTCAATCAAGACTCCTGGTTTTACCACACCGCAGATTCGCGACCGCACCGCTGCATAAGCAAACATGGCTGCACAACAGCCCGTCGCTACGTATGTGTCATTGCACTCCGACACATACAAGGCACCCCCAACCGCTGCTGGTCAGGAGAGGAGAAACTAACCGCCAGCTCGCAGGGTTTACGTCCGTAATCTCGAGGAGCGCGTCAAGCCCGAGCCGCTCAAGGCGGCCCTGCGCGCCCTCTTTTCCGAGTATGGCAACGTGATCGACATCGTGGCCAAGACGAACCTCAAGGCCAAGGGCCAGGCCTTTGTCGTCTTCGACTCGCCCGAGGCCGCCCAGGCCGCCATCGAGGACATCCACGGCTTCGAGCTCTTCGACAAGCCGATGCAGCTCGCCCTGGCGCGCACCCGCAGCGACGCCACGGTGATGCAGACGGGCAACGAGGACGAGTTCGACGCGCACAAGCGTCGGCGTATGGCGGAGAAGGGTATGCCTCCTTCCTTCCATCTACACCTTCCATCTACACCATCAGCGCATCCCGACTAACCGCCGACACAACAGACAAGAAGAAGGCCCTCGAGACCGCCGAAGAGCAGAAGCGCCTCAAGCGGCCCATGCCAGGCGCAGCCGCCGAAGCCGGCGCCCGCCCAGCGAAGAACGCCCGCGGCGCCGGCCTCAAGTCCACCGGAGCCGGTCCTGCCGCCGTCGTGCCCGACGAGTACCTGCCGCCCAACCGCATCCTGTTCGTCCAGAACCTGCCCGACGACTTCGACAAGGACGCGCTCACCGCCATCTTTGGCCGCTTCGAGGGCTTCCGCGAGGTGCGTATGGTGCCCGGCCGCAGCGGGATTGCCTTCGTCGAGTACGAGGCCGAGGCGGGGGCCATCACGGCAAAGGAGAACACGGCTAGCATGCCGCTGAACAATGGCGAGAAGATAATGAAGGTGACCTACCAGCGGCAGTAGAGCCCGGGTCTCGGAAAAGGTGGCCGGTGGAGGTTTGTTTGTACTTTAGGTAAGGCGTTGGTTACCATGATACAGATTGCTGCTACCAGTAGATACCCAATGCAACAAAAAGCAACTCCTTATTGCGCCTATGCCTGACAAAACGACGGTATCGACCAACAATTCTACCAACAATCATGAGACATCCCGGGCGCTGGTCTCGCGTGCCCTTTAGAAGATCACGTCCTCATCTTCCTCGGCTGCTAGAAGATCCGAGGGCCCAGATGCCTCTTCTGGCTCGGGCGATACATTCTCCTCTCCTCTCGCCGCAATCTCGTCTTTCTTCTTCTTCATCTCAGCGTCTGCCGCGGCGGTGTCTCGTTGCTTCTTGTTTGCGACCTGTCCAGAGTCAGCAGACGGCCCCCAAGACGGATCACAACACGGCGAACCTTCTTGAGTCTGTAGAACTCTTCTCTGTCGAGCTCGTCGAGTTCCGAGTTGATGTCTGCCGGGTGTCAGTGGCCGGTGCCAAGCCGAAAAAGAGTGCTCTATATCCTTACACTTGATGGTATTCTCCGTCCTCGGAATAATAACGTGCTCGCTGCCTGCTGTTAGAAACGACACCATCGTCACTGCATTTCCCCCACTCACATGGCATTAACTATCCCCCCGCGTTAGCATTCATCCTGTATTTGGCCTCCCCCCAGAGAGAGCAAAGACTGAAACTCACCTCTCCGATTAACCACCTTGATGACCTCATCCAGAATGACAAACGCCGTCTGCAGGCTGGCGAGCTCGACCAGCGCCTCGACGGCGCGCGCGTACGTCTCGCGGCACCGCTGCACCTGCTGCCCGCCCTTGCCCAGCCCCGTCATGGCGAAGTCGTTGTTGCCCTCGGTCAGGTAGCTCTCGAACGCCGGGAGCAGCACGCCCGACACGTTCTCCTGCTTGGCGCGGATGCGGAACCGCGCCGATTTTGCGGACTCCTGGATCTGGTACCCGATGTTGCCGCCCACCGCGTACGTCACCTCGGCGAGGGAGAGGGATGCGATCTGCATCACGCGGCCCATCTTGCGCTTGGCTTCGTCGATGCGCCGGGTTATTTCTAGTTTGGGGGAGAGGGTGTGTGTCAATGGTTGGGACGGGAGGGACTGCGTGGTGGGTTATGGGTTACCTCGGAAGCGCCTGGAGGGGGGGGGCGTGGTGTTAGTTTGGTTGGTGTTAGACGTGGGAGGAGAGGGGGCGTACTTGGTGAGAGCTTCACTCTTCCTCTTGAGTAGGTTGTGCCCTGTCTCGGCGCCCTTGAGCTTGGCCTTCATTATGCCCAGCGACTGCCGGGTTGGGAAGACGGCTTCCCGGTCCTGGCTTCGAGGTCAGCTCCCAATCTCGAGGTGGGGGCGCTTGGGTTCGGGGAACGCACTCCTGCGCCGGACATGGTTGCAAATCGTCGAGGGGGGGACGGTGGGGTGGTACTGTAAACGTGACGGGCGAGATTCGAAGCCGGAACTAGAAGCCCTCTCGGTCGGGATGGGCTCGAGCGCAAGGTGATGGTTGTTGGAGAGACGGGCTGGAGTTGTGGAGCTTGAAGCTCGCGACAGTGACGGAAGGCTGCAGCGAAACCAACAACTGACCCTGGATGGCTGGCCAAGGAGCCACTAAACGGTCGTTTTAGCGGCCCGCCCCACCAACCTCGATCCCTGCGGCGCGGCCAGGGTGAGGTCCCATGGATGGCCCGAGCGCCCCACGGCCCGGCCATCTCCAACCAGCGCGCCCAATCGCCTGGAGACATCGAAAAACGCAGCACGGAACCCGAGCAACCTCGCCGTTGCTGTCCCGCTGTCGCGTGTGCAACCATCCCGGCGACCTGGCAGTGATGTCACGGCAACGCGCTATTTAACCATCCCCCCAACCCTCCGTCCCCCAGCGCCGGAAGCGCCAATCGGTTTCTCGCTGCGACGACACGTCCACGCCGACAACATGGCGTCGAGCCCCCCCTCCGGTCGCCAGCCAGACCTGGCCCTGGTGGTACGTTCCCAGGCTTTCCGTCTAGCTGGGGTTGGAGTTGCTGACGCGGTCCCTAGTCCGAGGACGATTTCCCCTACGAGCAGGACATCCAACGCACGCCGGGAAGCACCAAGCCGTGGCTGGCCTACATCGAGTACAAGCTGCAGCATGGGACGGTCCGAGAACAGGCGTTTGTCATGGAGCGGGCATGCGTCCAGCTGCCGCGGTCGTACAAGCTGTGGAAGATGGTAGGTTCCCAATCCCGCCAGCCACCGCGTCGCCTCTAACCCTTGGTAGTATCTCCGGTTCAGGACGAAGCACATCGCCAAGCTCAACGCCGCCATCTTCGCCGCTGAGTACCAGAAGGTCAATGCGCTGTTCGAACGAGCGCTGATTCTCCTCAACAAGATGCCCAGGATATGGGAGATGTACCTCAAGTTCCTGATGCAGCAGCCGCTCGTGACGCTCACCCGACGCGCCTTCGACCGCGCGCTCCGAGCGCTCCCCATCACCCAGCACAACAGGATATGGGCGCTATACCGGCCGTTCGCGAACTCGGCCGAAGGCATGACGGCCGTCAAGATCTGGCGGCGATACATGCAGGTCCACCCCGAAGACGCCGAGGACTTCATCGAGTTGCTGGTCCACACCGGCCTGTACACCGAGGCCGTGAACAAGTACACCGACATTCTCAACAACCCGCGCTTCCAGAGCAAAAACGCAAAGGGGCACTACGAGCTATGGAGCGAAATGGTCGATCTGCTGGTCGAGCACGCGGTCGACATTGACACGGGCCACGAGGCAGACATCGACGTGGAAGCCATCATCCGGAGCGGAATCGAACGATTCGGCGACCAAAGAGGGAAGCTGTGGTGCGGCTTGGCCACCTACTGGATCCGGCGGGGCAATTTCGAGCGGGCAAGAGACGTCTTCGAGGAGGGCATCACCACGGTCATGACGGTGCGGGACTTCACGCTGGTGTTTGACTCGTACACCGAGTTTGAGGAGTCCATCATTGGCGCGCTGATGGAGGTCGCCTCAACACGAGCCGAGAAGGGCGTGGTGGACGAGGGGGCCGACTTCGATCTCGACATCCGCATGATGCGCTTTGAGCACCTCATGGACCGCCGACCGTTCCTCCTGAACGACGTTCTCCTTCGGCAAAATCCCAATAACGTCACCGAGTGGGAGAAGCGGGTGGCACTATGGGGCGAGAACAACCACGAGGTGGTGCAGACGTACACGGATGCCATTGCCGCCATCCAACCAAAGAAGGCCGTCGGCCCATTCCACCAGCTATGGGCCAACTACGCCAAGTTCTACGAAAAAGGGGGCGACTTGCGCAATGCCCGCGTTATCATGGAGAAGGCGGTGAAGGTTCCATTCAAGTCGGTGGCAGAACTCGCCGACATGTGGATCGAATGGGCCGAGATGGAGCTGCGGAACGAGAACTTTGACGAGGCCGTCAGGATCATGGCCAAGGCGACACAGGCGCCCAAGAGATCGACGGTGGACTACTTTGACGAGACGCTATCACCACAACAACGGGTGCACAAGAGCTGGAAGCTGTGGAGTTTCTACGTCGACCTTGTCGAGAGTGTGAGCTCGCTTGACGAGACCAAGAAAGTCTACGAGAGGATATTCGAGCTCCGGATCGCGACACCGCAAACCGTGGTCAACTACGCCAACCTCCTCGAGGAGCACAAGTACTTTGAGGAGTCGTTCAAGATCTACGAGCGCGGTCTCGATCTCTTCAGCTACCCGGTCGCCTTTGAGCTGTGGAATCTCTACCTCACCAAGGCGGTCGATCGCAAGATCGGCATTGAGCGGCTCAGAGATCTGTTCGAGCAGGCGGTCCTCGACTGCCCGCCCAAGTTCGCCAAGGTCATCTACCTGATGTACGGCAACCTCGAGGAGGAGCGCGGGCTGGCGCGGCACGCCATGCGCATCTACGAGCGCGCCACGCGGGCCGTATCGGACGAAGACCGGGCCGACATGTTCAACTTCTACATCACCAAGTCGGCGTCCAACTTTGGCCTGCCCTCGACGCGCCCCATCTACGAGCGCGCCATTGCGACGCTGCCGGACAACGAGGCGCGCGACATGTGCCTCAAGTTCGCCGACATGGAGAAGCGGCTCGGCGAGATCGACCGGGCACGGGCCATCTACGGGCACGCGTCGCAGTTCTGCGACCCGCGCACGAACCCCGACTTCTGGTCCAAGTGGGAGCAGTTCGAGGTGCAGCACGGCAACGAGGACACGTTCAAGGAGATGCTCCGCATCAAGCGCAGCGTCCAGGCCCAGTACAACACGGACGTCAACTTTATCGCCTCGCAGGCGCTCGCCAAGAGCCAGCTGCAGCGGCAGCAGAACGGCGGCGAGGAGGTCGACCAGGAGGTGGTGGACGCCATGGAGCAGCTCGAGAGGCAGGCCCGCGCGCCGGCCGGGTTTGTCGCCGCGTCCGAGGGGCTCAAGGGGAACGTGGCCAGCCAGCCGGTCGAGGTGTCGAACCCGGACGCCATCGAGCTTGACGATATGGACGAATGACATGATTTCTGTACTTTGGGGCGGGGGCGGTGTATGCTTTTCCGTGGAGATGGGCAAGAGAGACAAAGTATTTATTTTGGGGGCAGGATAGGCGGGTTATCGCAATACTCTTCAGTTTTCAGGTTGAAGCGGGATCGAACGGACCAACGAATAAACTCGGTCCCCCTATCAGGTACGAAGCATTCTTGTTGTTTTGGACTCCCCGTACCGGGTGTCTGGCAGTCGTCTCTCTCAATGTGTAACCACTTCTCCAACTTGCCCAATTTCCAGCCATTCACTCGAAATACAACCCGCCTCGCCTGTTCCATCCCAACTTCAAACAAGATGAAGACATGAGACGAGCCAACCAGCCAAATGCCCCCTTTCTGCCCATACATGTACAGATCGCAAATCACAGCTCAATTACTTCAACCCCCCATGAAACCACCCAATTCACACACACAGTACACCCTCCAACATTATCATACCATGATGATATCCCCCCAAAAAGACCAAACATACAAAAAATTACAAAAAGTTCAGAAAGAAAAGGAAGGGAAAAGGGGGAAAAGGCGTTTCACTTCTTGGCGTACCCCATCTCGGCCAGCTTCTCAAAGTACTTGGACGGGTAGTTTCTATCGATCTTGCCGTCGCGCGAGTGGGGGACGGCGTAGATGGAGCCCTTGCGCTTCTGGAAGCGGGAGGGGGGGACTTTGGAGGCGTCTTTTTTTTTTTGGTTCACGTCAGTATACTACTCGAGTTGTTGATGCGGCGTGGTTTTGGTGAGGGTGGAAAGGAAGGGGGGGGGGGGGGGGGGTAGGGGGGGGGCAGTTGAATACGGGGACGGGTTTAGAGAGGAGGGGAGTGGTGCGTGCTGGGTTATGCTGGTATGCGATGTTTGCGTGGCGTGTGGTTGAGCAGGCGGAGAGGATTGTGAAGATGGTGAGGGTATACGCACCCCACTCGGCGCTGTCTCGCCGGTCCCGGCTTCCTGTCGGAGCCAAGTCGGACGTCGGGCTCGAGGGACCGGCCTGTTCCAGCTTGGCTGTCCCTTGCTGTGGGAACTGTTGGGCTGTTGGGCTGTTCGAGTTGGAGTTGGTGCTAGTGTTACTTTGTTTTCGGTCGTCTGGGCGAGCGCGGTTAGTAGACTGTAAACTGCTGGGAAGCTGAGGGGCTCGAGGTGAATCGAAGAGGTGATACTATGGTATAGGAGGGGGGCGCCGTACCTGCCATCGCGGATAGTTGTAGCTCAGAGATGCTCTTGTGGTGCTGGTTCAAGAAAGATGGCGATGCTTCATTCAGTTTGCAGTCGTCGTTGATCACAAAAGAGGAGAAGAGGGGAGGTCAGAGTCAGGTGGATAGGTAAGTAAGGTCAGGTCCGAAAGACGTCAGGGGAGTGTCTGAGCGCAGTTTAGTCTCGGCGCGAGGCGTCTGAGACTGGCGGGGTAGTATATCTCACAGCGTAAGACACCAGTCACTGTGTAGTCTTCCGAATCGGGCAGGGTTGGGCTGGAGCAGAAGCACAGGTCCAGGCGTGTGGCTTTTTGCCCCTCTTCTCTCTGCTTTGTTGAAGCTCCCGTCAGGTCCCCTCGTGGTGTTGCCCCGCTCGACTGGGCATACAACGGCTTTGTCTTTTGCCCATGGCCTGTTGCGAGATGGCAACTTCACTGCAATATCGGACAGTGACATCGATCTGCCAGTCCCGATATTGCCGTTTGCCCGGTCCCTTCCAATCACATCTGCAGAAGCTTTGAGGAGCATCACGCGACATTCGAGCAGTATCATCATGATAGTACAGTAATTAGCAGCTGAGCGCGCGTTGTTGTGGAAGTCAGGTATTGCCTGTACATTACAACGACAGTGGCAGTGCAGCAGTCATGCATCTGAGGGTATCCCCCTGACGTCCAATCGCGGGAGTGGTCAGCGGTCGTGAAGCGGAGAGCTCAACACGCCTGACGTCATGCACAAACATTGAAACTGCAGCCAGCAGTTGTGGCGCACCCGACGCTCGCCCCTGTCCCTACTGTGTACACCCGACGGCGACCGGATTGCCTAGATGGGTATGCTAATGCTCTTGGTGACAGTGGTGGTGTTGATGCAATCTGTTCGGGGTAGCCGCACCTACTCGCCCTGGCCAGGCGTGTAAGTTGCGTCGAAGAATGTCCCTCGGTAGACGAGACTCAGAGCACCCACGCCCCGGAGCTGTCTGCTTTGCAATATGGCAGCCGCAGAATCGGAGGATTTATCTGCGCAACTAGGCTGAGTAACGAGCAGAATACTGCTCATGGAAGGAAAGGGGCCAAGATGCCGAGATGCAGAGCCTCGATACTAGATCAACCAAAACAAAGAGAAGGTAGCAACATGACTGGACGCCAAGTACCGTTACTTCCGCGGACAACGAAGCCCTGAAAGGGTTACAGTAGTCACATCCCTCGGAAACGGTGTGGTTCGCAAATCAAGGGTCAGGGACAGCAAATGCGAGAGTTTGGGCAAGAGTAGCTCAGAGAAACATTCCAACTTGAGACTTCATTCTGCTAAACCCATGTTGAAAACCAACGAAATTTACGAAAATGAAAGAAATAGAATGAGAGCGACAACAGCTGAACATCTCGAGTAATTGTCAAAAAGGGGGGGGGGGAACATGGAGTAAACAAAAGGTGAGGTCGTGCCCGGGTTCGAACCGGGGTTACTGGAAGATCTAACAGCAAGTCAAAATCCAGAGTGATAACCGCTACACTACACAACCCTGTCGCGTGTTGGGGCATGTTTTAAAATCTGTAAATTATGTAGGATTAGCGTTATTAAAGAGTTAGGGTTAAACTATGTCCAGCCCCTTGTTAGCACCACCTGAGCATCACCAGAAGTCTAAGAAGAGGGGGTTTGAGAAGACGGAGGGGAGCAGTGGAACTGGTTGTATCATCTATATGGTCTATAGGCCGCTATTACTATCTGCTTATTCCAGCTCTAACTACTTCTTGACTCGGATAACCCCCGTCATGTCTGCTTCCGGTGCATCGTCCCAGCACCGGCCTGGAGAGCGGTTAGTATTCTTTGCGCAGATAAAACCTCCACGGCAACTTACTTGGTGACTTGGGAAGATCAGCGTGTCGGCAATAACCACGTTCTGCCGCCTTCCGGCGACGAAGACCACGACCTCGGCGATGTCGTCAGGAGTCAGGGGGTCGCAGCCACTGTTCAGGTTAGTTGCTGTGTGTCTCGTTACAACAAACACCACTTACGCATAAACGGCATCAGCCTTGGACTTGTCACCATAGAACCGGACCACCGAGAATTCCTATTTGCACAACATCAGCACCGTCCAGCGGGATCCCGTCCGGATAACCCACCGTCTCGACCTGCCCCGGGTCGACTTCCATGACCCTGATCCGCGTGTCGATCAGCTCCTTGCGCAGGGAATCCGTGAAAGATCTCACGGCCGCCTTGGTAGCACAGTAGATGCTGCCGCCGGGGTAGGGCTCGCGGCCGGCGATGCTGCCAATGTTGATGATGTCGCCGGCGCCGCCGTCGGGGCGGGCCTTGAAGATAGGCAGCACGGCCTGCGTCATGTTGATCAGGCCGGTCACGTTGGTCTGGAACATGATGTTGATGTCGTCCGCGGCGATCTCAGGGGCGCGGGCGACTGCCGTATTTTAGTTAGCCAAGGTATTCATTCACTCATTCCTCTCTCCGAGTCTCCGGTTCCAAACGCAAAACCACCAAAATCTCATACCTCCTTTCACCAGCCCCCTAAAGCCACAGGTCAGCAACCATCGCTTTCCCCAAGCCAGCCAACAAAGTAAAAACTCACGCGTTATTAACCAGCACATCAATCCCCCGAAAGTCCTCCGGCAGCCCCCCGACAAACCCGCGCACCTGCGCCGGGTCGGCCACGTCGAGCTCGACGGGCAGCACCTGGACCCCCTCGCCAACCTCGGCGCGGATCTGCGCCGCGATCTCCCGGAGCCGGTCCGCGCGCCGCGCCGTGAGCACCAGTTTGAGATTGCGGGGCGCGGTGCGCGCAAACTCGAAGGCGCAGCTCCGGCCGATGCCCGACGAGGCGCCCGTGATGAGGATCGTTTTGCCCTCGAGGCGCTTGGTCATGGCGGCGGTGGACATGGTTCTGACTTTGGTTGTTGGTGGTGGGTTGAAGAACCTGGAGGTGAAGGAGGGCGGGAAGGGGAAATGGGGGCGGGAGTGGGAGGTGAGGATGCGGGCGGTGGTGATGATTCTTTTGGTGGTGGTTGTTGTTGTCCGTGAGAACATGGCAGGAAGTAGTTCGAGATCCGGGAGCGGGAGTATTAAGGGTGCGATGGGACTGTGACCCCCGCCGAGTCGGCGCTGACGCCATCTCGTGGGCGGTCCACCACTGACTGTCACTGAGGCGGGTGAATGCCGTTGCCGGGCCGGCCCCGGAAAACACCCCGCATCGCCTCCACCGCGCCGGCGATAAGCAGCTACCCCGCACTGTCACTCCTTTCTTACCCGGGTGTCAGGATAACATGATCGCCAGGGGAGGACGGCAAAGGCGTGAGAGTCGGAACGGAGGGAGCAACTAGGTGTGGTGATGGCCTGGCTTCAAGAGGAAGTGTGGTGATAAATTCAACCGTAAATCTGGATGAATCTGGTCATCTCATGCCGAATCCCACTGCCCCTGAATTACCCCTTTTTAACCACCCCTCTAAACACCCAGGGACAAGGCATCCGATCCAGCCCAATCATGCTGTTTATATCCAAAAACACCATTGCCGCTATCTACCCAGCCAGCATGCAGTATGTAAGCGGTATCCAAAATCCGCTCAAGCCCCCAAAAGCCACCCTAAACCCCTCCCCGAGGGCCGCTTTGCTGCCCATTGCCCGCCGCCCTCCTCCTCTCGCCCTCCTCGCGATACCGCTGCTTCATCATCTCCTCCATCGATACCCTATTCCGCCGGTAGATCCCCAGCGTGACCACCATGGCGGCAGCCAGCACCGCACAGCACACAATCATGTCCTCCCTCAGCGCGTCCGTGTACACGCGCCGGACCGACGCCCACTGCTCCTCGGACAAGGCCGACGGGTCCGATTCCAGACGGGCCAGCATCTCGGGCGGCACACTCCCGCCGGCGAGCCCGTCCCTGGTCTTGGCCCCCAGAATGGCCGACGACGCCGCGATGCCGATGCTCCCGCCAAAGATGCGGACCTGCGCGACGATGCCCTGGGCAGATGCTGTATACAACCCGGTTAGCTTTTCACGCCCCCAGCATGCATTGCATCACTCCAAGGAGAGTAAGGAAGGAAGGAAGTGAAGAAGAAGAAGAAGAAAACCCACCATGCTCAAAAACCGGCGCCTCCGCCCCAGCCAGCATAGTCCCCCCAGCAGCCGACAGCCCAAACCCCAGCCCAACAAACACCAAAAACCCCAGCACCTTGGCCTCAACCACCGCCCCATCCCCCGCCGTGCACTCCAGCCCACAGCCAATCATCATCAGCGCGCACGCAACAAGCAGCGTCTCAAAGAACCTCTGCTTCTTCTTGCCCCCATTCACCGCCCCGGCAACCACGGTCCCGACCGCCGACGCGGCCAGCATGGGCAGCAGCATCAGCCCCGCCTGCAGGGCGCTGCGGCCGTAGACGACCTGAAACCGGACGGGGAAGGCGTAGATGCTGAGGAGGTAGGGGAAGCCCGTGAGCATGGTGTCTGTCCAACAATGTCAGCCATTCCTTTCCCTACTCAGGGCATCGGGAACAGCTCGGAACACACAAAGGCGCTGTAGGCCTCGCGAGCCACCGAGAGCCAGGGAAACCCGTAAATGGGGGAAAAGAGCATGGATTTGACATACGTAGGACGGCGGCGGCGTAGGCGCGGTTGCGGAGGAGGATGGGGGGGAGGGCGAGGGCGAGTTTGTTGTTGCTACCCTTGCGGGTGAGGAAGGATTGCCAGGCAAAGAGGCTGGTCAGGGCAAAGAGCCCCGTGAGGAGGGGCGCGAGGAAGATGGCCGAGGACCAGGCCGGGGACTCGGAGGCGTTTTGGAAGGGGAAGACTATGAGGGTGGCGGAGGCGATTCTGTAGGGGGGTGTTAGGGGGTGAGGAGTGAAAAGGGGAAGGGGGACTTACAAGAGAAAGGCACCGACAAAGTCGACATCTTTCCAGGCGCGGCGTTCCAGGGAGGGGAGGTATTTCTTGTTTGGCCAGGCGAGGAGGAAAACAAGGAGGGAGACGCCGCCGAGGGGGCCACTATCACTGTGTCAGCAACACCCCCTATCCGCATAAACAGGGAAACAAACTTGATCCAAAACACCCATCGCCAGCTCGTGTACTGCGTCAATATCCCTCCCAACACCGGCCCCAAAACCCCCGCAGAAGCCAGCACACACCCAACCACGGCGGCAATGTACTTCTTTGCCCGGTCCGGTGTCACCTCGGGCAGGATGATCATCGCCACACTATACAGCCCTATCCCAAGTAAGTCAGCCCTCTTTTCCTCCATCCTTCAAATAAAACAAAAAACAAAGACTCACCACTCCCCCCCAACCCCTGCACCGCCCGAAAAGCAATCAGCTGTCCCATGTTCTGCGCAAACCCGCACGCCATCGAGAAGACGATAAACACTACGTAGGCGGCCGCAAACGCCGCGCGACGGCCCACGACGTCGCACACGCGTGCAAACAGCACCGCACAGCTGAGGTAGGTGAGAGTGTAGGCCAGGGCAACCCAGTTGATGGCGTCGACGTCGCCGAACTCGACGGCGATGGTGAAGAGCGAGGTGGCGACGATGGAGGAGTCGAGCATCGAGAGGAAGAGGCCGAGACTTACGCTGGAAGGGGGTGTTAGTGGTGAGTGAAGGATGAAGGGGCAGTGGGGGTTGTTGTTGTTTGTTTACCCTGTGGATAGCGCGATGAGACGGAGCTTGGGGATGCTTTGGGGCCCGAGGTGTTTTTCGTCGGGGGTGGTGGTGTCGTTGTCTGTTAGGACGCCGGACTGGGGCTCTTCGTTTGCGGCTGTAGGCGGTTCGGGAGGGTGTTTAAGGGGCGAACCCGGCGCCGGAGAGCTGCTCTCCCTGTCGGTTGGTGACATGGCGGTTGTGAGGCTGAGTTGAAGTACTGATATTACAGAGATCAAAATGTGAGAGGCGATCTAGGGGTTAAGACGGTGGCCGTCGTCAGAACTAGGCGCCCCTGGCAGAAGCAGGTTGGTGGCGGCGAGTGGATATAAAATGCTCCTGATGCTCTCTGTTGGACCTTGAAGCACCGACAATTACGGCCGAGTCACTGGCACAGCCATGGGGACTCGAGCTCCCCTTTAGAGAGCGCTGAGGAGAGAGAGAGTGAGGTGCGGCCACGTCAATGACCCGAGATGATTGTCTGCCTCGCACTCGGCTTCAGCAACGAAGGTTCGAGGATGAATGACGCTACGGACCGCTCATGTCGGCTGCTCCCGAGCATCGAATGCCAGTCGCAAGTAAACTAAGAAAATGCGTCGAGGGAACCCCCTCCATCTTCAAGGCCGGAGCATGACTCTCGCGCGCGGCAGGGTTCTGCAGGCGAGGCAGTCCCATACCACCTCCCCCTTCGGGGGTTTTGTTGGGCCGGCACGGTGCTTGTGCTTGTTGGACTGGACGGACTGGACGCACGCAGGTCAGATTGACGCCAACGGGCCATTCGCACTCGCTCTCGCCAAAGCGCACCGCTTTGAGCCTTTGGCGAATCCCAAACTCGGCTGCCCCGAGTCTGTGATTGGCTTGTATCTTGCAACCATGCGGCCCGTGGAGACAGATCCCCCCCGCGTCGCCTGTGTCAACTAATCAACTCCGGCCATCAGCCGAGGTGTTGGTTTTGTTGAGCCTCAAACTGGCTCTTTGACAGCAAAAAGGTCGCAGCTGAGACGCGTGGCTTCGCCAAGTTCGCTTTGAGGTTTCGTGTCTCCGGCGCATGGCTGCGGGCGCAGGCTGCTATCCGGGCCCGCCAGTTTGGTTCTTGATCCTAACTGGCAGGGCTGACGATATTGATGGCCGTAAAAAGCGAGGGAAACTCCTTGCATTGGTATATCCATCGCAGGACGGTTACTGATTGGTGATTTCTCGATGAAACGAAGATGCCTTTGTTGGTGGAGCCCTGGTAGCCGTAGCAACCGTGTTAAAGCACAGTGCGTCCACTTCAGGCTACCTACCCCTGAGCAGATGCAATGGCTCAGGGGTAAGGTGCACCGCACGGTAATTGAAACACGACATGACGACAGAAATTAGCTGTTCGGTTCTCTGCCGAGCGGCACGGCCTTGCTGCTTCAGAAAGGGGAATAACAGCACCAATATCGATGGCGAGCCAGAGACAACCAACAAGCCGGCTAGTTGTTGCCTCGACGTCATTGTACAAGTAAGTTGTTAATCATGCAGACATGCATGAGGTGAAATGTTGGGGGTGGATTGCACCCACCGTAGTCCTTGGTGAAACATGTCTCAACGCCCCCTTGGTAACCTACCAAGCAGCGCAACGGAGAGACAACTTTTCACCTTTCACAGCTTTGGAGTGGTGGGCTTGTTCTACCTGGCCAACGGTTTACTGCGCCTCTGTCTCGCTGACAACGGCATTGACTCGTAGCGATTTGGGGCCGGGCAGAATTCAAATTGGGAGGCGAGCCAGGTGCCCGCCTGAGCTGCATGTACTTGCAGCGGTTACTAACAAGATAAGGCTGAATGGGACAACAAACTAATGGAAATCGCATGTTGCTGTCGGACCCCCTTCTGGGTATGCCGTGTTTAAGGGTGGTTATTGTAACTTGAACTCGTCGACAATGGCATGGCGAACAGGCTGCTGCCTCTTCCGGTCTATACGTTGGCCAACGTCTCAGTGGCAAACTAGGGGTATTCAAGCGCATGCTGGACCACACGAGCCTTAACCCCATGTCTTCAGCTATTCAGACTTTTACAGTGCTCTTGTAGGTACTCGCCGCGAGAGGCCAAGTAAATACTACAAGCGTCCTGCCTATTCCATGCTGCGTCTAGACTTGATATGCTTGGGTCCGGTTAGACTAATTCGTTTACCTACGTTCCAGAACAAGGACGAAGGTTTTTGGCCGGGTAAGAACAACTCGGGTGCGTATTGGATATGGATGTAAAATCTGGATCTCTTCGTCAGTATATTCGAGGGCCGTCGTCTACCCCAGGCCAGGGGACGCCGTCTATATGGTGCTATCCGTCTTATACGGCCACGAGTACAGGCTTTTGATGATGTTACTACGTACTTGGCTAGCAAGCACCACTATGCTAGGCATTGAATAACTTGAATAATAGCAGATTGGCCGAATCCTTTATCCATTCATGTTTCGAACCCGTCCATAACGTCGTACATGTCAAAGGCTTCTAGTCTTGACTGAGCAACCAACTACAACATGTCCGAGGCATACAAGAACGCAATTTGTTCCAAACTGTACTTTGTACCAATGTCTATAACTAGCAGCGCCATATTACTATCTAGACCTTCATGATATCCGAAATGCTGCCCGAGTCTGGACTGGACCCGACAAGAGAAACCCTTCTGCTCTATCAAATGTTTATGTTAGTGATTGCTTGGAACCCAGTCTGTAAGAGGGCACGAGACTTGGATTGGCAAAGTTCAGATGGTATGAGATGGTCAGTTGCTCGCCTGTAGCGCCTCCCTTTTCCATCTTTCATATCAACTCCCGCCGTACCCACGGCCAGCAGTGTTCTGTTGTACATACTAGCTCCGCATGGCACATTGTCACCGCCTCCTCCCAATATGAGCTAACTACTAGTAGGGGTTAACTCGGCGTCATTAGGAGGAGGACCAGTTTGACGCCCTCAGGCGTAGCCGACAACCTTCATTCCACAGACGCGTAGAGCTTGTCGGTGAGCTTCTTGTTTGAGGGCTCTTTTGTTCGTCCTCCCCCCCCCCCCCCCTTTTTTTCTTTATCTTCCCTTATTTTAAACCCTTTTTTTTCTTCCTCTTATTTTTCTCCATTTTGTATTTCTTTTTATTCTTCTTTTTTTTTCTATCCGACACGCTATGCCACTTTCCCGCATCATCTATTTTCTTATTCTAGTTTCTTCTTTCTTTTTCTTTTCCAAATTATTTATCTGTCCACTAACAATGCTATTTTTGAACGGTCTGGTGGTATTCAGTTCAAGTTGTCTCACAATCTTTTCCAAGGCCAGGCCACGTTGTTGCCCAGTTGTCACGGTGGGTTGCTCTTGCCCGGCCACAACAATGATGAAGAACTGCACCTGCACCGTCGTGTCAACCAATCCAATTCGCAGTTGGAGAAAATTTGCAGGCCGACACCAAACTTGAAGAAAACTGGAACCCAGCTGGGGTGATCCCCTTGCGGCTCGTTCAGGTTGAGATCTGTTTTGCCTGCTCCAATGCAGTGCCACCTCATGTTGGTTCTTTTAGGTTTGTATTGCAACCCTTCACTTCCACAATAGGAAACAATCCTTCAAACAGACCCTGAGCCGATCGCAAGGAACAACTGGTACGTGCAACCTCGGCATATAAGAATAGAGCTTGTTTGCTGCCAACCCAAGGACCGGAGGCATCGCCAAGGTACTTACTCAAGACGCAGGCTACGAAGTCGATACATCTCCCGGTCACCAAGGTTGCGCGCCAAACTTTAACCGTGGCCGGTCCACCAACGGCGATGCCACGGCATGCTCAACGACGAAGGTCCTTCGAGACAAAACCAAACTTTGTGGGCTTCGCATCCACCTCCAACCTCTTCCGGACGTTGAGACTCGATGCCAGGCCCGGTCTTGGCACGGATACCACCGTCTGCTACTGCCGACATTCCCTTCCCAGCCCCGCCCAACCCCGACCTCCGAGGACCGGTACCCGGGGTCCCCGGCATACCTCGCCCGTTGCGGGCGGACAACAGACGCTGCTCCTGGGGCAAGTTCCTGGCGTGATGAAACCGAGGGCATGCGTCTGCGAGACCGAGCCAGCACGCACCTCGCATCCCTCCCGACACATCTGTCGCTTGCTTGCGAGCCCCACCTTCACCGGCAATCATCAAGAAGTTGCCGAATGTGGATTCGTGGTGGAGCAGGCTTGCGGCATCCAGTGCCGCCAGATGCCAGACTTCCCCTGTCGATGGTTGACGGGCCCGAACAAGGGAGACAATGTGAAGAAGCACCTGCGATCTCTCGTCACATTTACCCCGCATTCTCGCTGCATCTCCCGGCCAGAGACGGCCATCCCGAGGAACGGCTTGGCTGGATGCTGTCGGGAGTCGCAAGCAGCATTACGACACTGGACATATACTCCATCTCATGTGCTGCTTTCTGATCACGTCGGCCGGAACAGGCAGGTGGTTGTCTGTCTCTTCGCGATCCAGTGGTTGCGATGGGGCCCATCCCCGCATCTTCAATCTGCTCCCCCAGGTCTCAAGAGCTGGGGTGCATACCCCGCACTCTCCAACAATCACCTGCAGCGTCCCCACCGGGAGTACTCGGTACCTGGGCGACTCGGTGCGACACGTTGGCTGTGCCCCTGGTCCGACAGTACCATGACACGACCCGCGCGACGGGCCGCAAATCCAGATTGAAGCGGCTTCGATGCGAAGTCCCGAAGCATTCTGCCACCCAATCGTATCCCGCCGTTTTGGTTCCCGGCTCCGCTTCAGGAAACCGTTTTTCTTGTGCTCAGCCAAGCGCGCGCGCCCTCCGACGCCCTCGCAGCTCCATCGGATGCCACGGCCCTGGGTGGATTCGTGGACGCCGTGCAGCGCGCCGTTGAAGTGGGCTCAAGATGCAGAAGCAAGGGGCAAATCGTCGGCGTGTATCAGGCGTTCCCCCTGACAATCAACGGCTTCTGCAGCCACTGACGTTAACCGCCGAGTTGATGCTCTGGCGGTTGCTCGGGCGCGGACTTGAGCTAGTCCCGGGACGAGGGACGGAATACCCGTCTCTTTCCCTCATCGCGACGCCTCAGACCACCCTCGACGTTTTGCAAAGCTGGAAACAGGAGGCAGGCCGGACCATGCAGCACCCTCCAGCTGAATGCCGATCTTCTCCTCTCGGCATCGTCGAGAATTCCTAGAGAACAACCCCAGAAGAACCTTGGGGGAGCCAAATCGCTGATCACAGCCTCGACGAGGAAAGCCCAAGGTCCAAGCACCGCTTGGCGCTCTGGCGCGTCGGCCCTCACATCCATCCTGCCATCGTGACTAGCGGCCCACACAGATTTTTCTAGAAGCGACAGGTCGCATTCCCCACATCAGCGGGCCTGGCGGTCGTTCCCGCCTTTCCACGAGCTAGTGCGCTCGAGGGGACGCTACGCCGGCTGATCTCAGGGAGTCACCTTCACACACCGCACTGCCTCCCGGTTGCAAAGTCACGCAGTGAATGGCATGCTACGTGGACCATCACCACGACAGACAGGGACAATCTCGAGTGGAAAGCCGGCTCCAGCCTGCCAACGCCGGCAGATCTTATTGGGTGTCGTCATCAAGCTAGAACCCTTCGCGAAGCCTTCCATCAATATCCGGGGTAGTACAGTCGAGACTCCACGACACCAGCAGGGGAGCGACAGCTGGCTGCATGTCAGAATGCGGGGAGGTTGGGTATAATCGCCATTGTACACCCCAGAGCATGACGAGGTCAGTCAGACTGTGAACAGAACCGAGTTACAATCCATCTGCTATACCCTCACCTCGCTGCCCTCTCATTCCGGGTATTCAACCAAGGGCCGGTGCGCCATTTTGCCCTGCCCAATCTGAGCCCACCCATTACTCCGAATTTCACATCCAAGAGGAGCAGCAGCAGAGCAGGTCAAGATTGAGAGACATCAAAAAAGTAATTCTGCAGCTAAAAGTAGCTAAGTATAGACAGAAGAAGAAGTAGAAGAAGTTGAACCGTGAGCAGACTCCCCTTTCCTGTGCACCCAACCCCTGCCTGGCCATCCCCCCTCCTGAGACTCATCCAATTTTCCCATCCATCCCCCCTCCGATTGAGAAAGTAGTGAAGGCATGTACATGGGGTCATAACTTGAAGCCAGCCAGCAAAAATGTTCCTGGTATATCCGTCATCCATCCATCCATCCATCCATCCATCCATCAACTGAGAAAGTCATCATGAACAATTTGAGAGAGGCATATCCCAACTCCCCACACACACCACACCACCACCCAAAAAAAGACACTGCCACCCCCCCCCCCCCCCCCCCCCCCCCCCCCACCCACCCCCCCCCCCCCCCCCCCCCCCCCCCTCCCTGTACATATACCCCACATTTTCCTGGGGTAAAAAAGCCCACCCACACCAACCCTTCAGTCTGTCCGTCCGCCCGCGCCGGGCCGAAAAGGCCTCCCAAGACTGGCTGGCAAAGGTAAGAAAGCGCACGACGCAGGTTGCAGTCGGCGAAAAAGAGAAGCAGAAGAAACGCCAAGGAGAAGAAGCAGCCAGCGTAAAAAACGTAATTCTCCACCACCGGTGCAACCCCCCTCCTCCAATGGACGGACAAACTTAGTACCCAAACTCCATGCCCCCGCCCTGCTGCTGCTGCTGCTGCTGGTGGTGATGGTGGTGGTGGTGGTGGGCATGGTGGCCCATGAGTCCGCCGTAGTCGACGGCGTGGACCATGCCCTCGTGCACGGGGGCGCCCGTAGTAGTAGTCGGTTGGTGGTAGGCGGCGGCGGCGGCGAACTCGGCGGCCATGACCGACGACGAGTCGTCGATGGGGCTGCCCAGGCTGATGTGCCCCGGCTGCCCGCCGGCGCCCCAGTACATGCCGTCGAGGTCGCCCCACAGCCCGCCCTGGTCGAGCAGGCCCATCAGGCCCATGCCGTCGACGGGCTCGAGCCCGATGGGGCTCATGTGCATGCCGGCGGCGTCGGCCGCGCCCGGGCTGGGCATGAGCATGCCGTCGGCCGCGCCGGCGCCCGTGAGCACCTGGATGGTGGGGCTGGCGCTGGCGCGCTGCTGGGCGACGAGCTGGCGGGCGGCCTCGTACATGCGCCAGACGACCTCGCGCGAGCGGCGCGCCGCCAGCGACCACTCCTCCATGACCTCGAGCAGGTCGAGCACGGCCTCGATCTGCTTGAGCCACTCGGGCACACGCGGGGACCCCCACTGCCAAAAGACGCTGACGAGCGGCACCATGGCCGACTGGTACAGGAACCAGACGGCGTTCCAGCCGCTCATCTGGTTGCGCGCCCACTCGCGCGCAATGTCGTCGACGGTCTGCGCGGCGAGGTCGCGGCACGTCTCGATGGCGGCCAGGTCGGCGTCGCACGCCTGCGTGTGCGGGTTCAGCCCGGACGACGCGAGCGAGAGGAGCACGGGCCGGTGCAGCAGCATGCGCAGGTTCTGGTAGCGCCACTTCATGAGGCAGCGCGCCATGTAGAGCGGCTCCGCGCACGGGTCCGTGGTGCGCAGCAGCCAGGGGAGGGAGGTGTACCAGGCGACGAGCTGCGCGTCGAGGTTGCAGCGGTCCTCGGTGTTGAGCAAGGGGGTGATGGCGAGCATGTCCTGGATCTGCGTGGCGATCTTGCAGAACTTGATGTTCTCGATCAGCGGGAGGATGCCGGCGTGCTGGGCCGAGTCGCGGTTGGCGTTGACGCCGAACTCGGGCGGGCGGATGTTGATGGCGGGCCCCCAACGGCCGAACGAGGGGCGGCCCATGGTGGTGGTGGCCCACGTGTCGAGGCAGAAGAGCGACCACCAGGTGCGGCGGCGCGTCTCGGCCGCGATGATGTCGCTGCTGGACTGGGCCAGGGACTCGCGGTGCAGGCCGAGGGCGCTGGCCATGCGGATGGCGGCGCCGAGCACCGCGTTGGCCATGTTGGGGCGGTTGATGTAGTGCAGGTAGTAGCCGCCGATGAGGGCGAGGGCCTGCACCATCTCGATGTGGCTGCTGCCGAAGGCGTCCATGGGCAGGTGCTCCATGGCGCGGTTGTAGTAGTTGATGTGGTTGTAGTCGTCGGATTTCATGGCGGCGATGCTGCCCATGGCGAACACCATGTTGAGCAGCGCGAGCCAGGGCGCGTCCGTCCGCTGTCCCTCGAGGTAGTCGGCCCGGAACGTGCTCTCGTCCAGCATGGGGACAAAAACGTGGACGCGCTTGAAGTAGGCGTCGATCAGCGTCTGCCCCTTCCAGGACCACGGGATCCGCTGGGGGTCCTTTTGCGACGGTGACGACTTTTGCCTGACGGCGGGGAAGTTGTGTGACATCTCGACGCCGCTCAGGGGCGCGGCCAGGGTGCTCCTCAGGCTCGGCTGCACCTTGAGCATGACCATCAGGGCGGCCTTGATGGACGAGGCGCCCAGGTAGGATGCTTGTCGGTCCACCGAGAGCGAGAGCGCGTTGATGTCGTCGGCCTCGGCTGGGATGGGGTCTCTGCCCCGCCGTTCCTCGTCCCATTCCGTGTCTCTCGACGGGAGCTGCTCCAGGATGTTCTCGGACTTGGGCATCATTGGCGAGCCGAGGTCCGACATGGGCGACGTGTTGATCGGCGGCGATGGCAGGCCGCCGACTGAGGTGTCTATTACGGGTCGGTCGAGGAGGCTAAGCAGCTCTTGCCGCGACAGAGGCAGCAGGGCCTGCACCTCCTGGTTGGGATATAGCCGCTTCAGGATGGACCGGCATTCCTCAAGGGACTGTGAGAGGGCTTCGAGGGTCTTGCGTGAGGGGATCACGCGTTGGCGGTGCTTGTCATAGAAACACCTCTTGGGTGCCCTGCTGGAGAGACATTGGCCGCATGGTTGCTGACCGTCGCACCGACTGTAAGAGAGAGACCTCGTTAGGTCTCGCGGCCCCCCCCACCAAGTCCACTGGGGACATTCCAACTTACATCTTGCGCCTCTTGCACTCGGCACAGGCGTGTGGTGTTGTTATCCTCTTGGAGGCCCCTGGCCCGCTGGCCTTGGGGCTCTCTTGTGAATCTGTGGAGGCTTTCCGTGGTGTGACTCCTTGGAATGTGTGGAACATGCCGCCCTGCGTGGGCACCGAGATGGACGGCGCCATTATGGGAAGGGTATCAAGGGTATCTCTGAAATACTGGGGACCGGCCCGAGAAGTGACACCGGGTCGTGAGGGTCGTGATGAGGCCGGGGGGTAGGCGGCCAGGTGGGTTTATACAAGCTTCTTGTTGTTGTACACGGGCAGCCACAATGATAAAGATAGACATGGGCAATGACGGAGCGAGGCGAGAACGTGGGGAGCAGATGCAGACTTATATATCTACATTGGCGGATGCAGCTGGGAGTTGGGATGGGGCTCCCGGGAAGTGTGGGGAGAGCGCGCGATTTGGAAAAGATGGTCGGCTGGCTAGGCCGCCATTGTGTGGAGAACTGGAAAGGTGTGTTTCGGGTCCGTCTGCGCGAAGTACCGTAGCAACTGGCGTAGCGGGCGCTTGAACGGGACTGGCACGGTCCCATTGCCAATGCAATCTACGCCGGTATGGGACCCCGGTATAGCTTGCCCGACTAAGGTCGAGATAGAGTGTGCGAGGCAATGTCCAGCGTCCTGCCGAGTGGGCGAACGTGGTGGTCAATGCCGTCCGCGTTGGTGAACTGGCGTCGAGCCCACCAGAGACTTCGGATAGACAGGGGACAAGGCTGCTCGCTCAGGAACACGCTGGGGCGCACCGCCAATCAGGCATGACCGAGCCGCAGGTACCTGAAATCACATATTAATATCAGGCTCAGTACAGGTCACGCCTACCCGCCATCCCGAAGGGCAGCTTGACGCGGAGAGGGCGGCTCGTTTGGAGAAAAAAAGTAGGCCCAGTCTGGGGCGCATGAGCCCTGGATCTCATCAGCCAGCCAGTGAGCGGCCTCTGGGCCGTGGCGTTTCAGCGCCGGGGCCGGGGTGCATGAAGGATGGAGGGGAAGCCCTCAGCAGAGGTCCCACGGTACCTCGTACCTCTCTCCATGCTGCACGTCAGCCAGGGATGCCGTTAGACCGCACGTGGGGCTGCGTCGTCCTTGGTCGTCCTGCGGAAAGCAATCGAAGTACTAGCCGAATATCCTGATGATGTTGCACTCGAGCATCGGCTGCCGAGGCCATTGAGTAGCAGGCGAGAGGGAGAGAGCGTTGCCTGCAGGATCGAGCATCGTCACTTGACAATGTTCTTTCACCTGACGTAGGGGGCGCCAACATGGACGGCATGTTTTCGAGTACTATCCCCCCCCCCTGAGCGGTTGCCATCAAGATACAGTAGCGAGATGAGAGGGACGGCTCCACGCAAGCACATCGCACCACTGTCTCTGTTCGGAGCTGTGTGGCTCGGGGCGCAAAGAGCGGAGTTGGAGAACAGTGGAGAGGGTGTTTGGGGGAGGGAGAGCTGGAAGGAGGGACCGTCGGCCCCAAAAAACACCCCTCTCTCCAGGGGCACCAGCCGACTGTGGGGAAGCGACAGCGTGTCCGTCGTCTGATTGGCGTCCGGCTCTCTTCAACGGCCGTGGCCAGGGATCTGCCCGCTGGGCCCTCCGATCAGGGCAGACAGGGGTAGAGAGTCCGGGGTGGTGGTGGTGTGGGTCTGGCGTTCCCAGCTTCACCGTTCACAAGCCGGGCGGTCGAGCGCTTCTCTCCAGGTTTTTGGCAGGTGTGGGTGAACTGATGGCATGGCGGCCGACGAAAACGGATGTGGCGCGCCTAATGAGAGAGGGTGCGTCTGGGTGTTGCTGACGCAGCGCAGCACTCCAGCCCGCTTCGTCGCCAGCTCAGACGGTGCATGCGACGTTCCCAGATGCGGTCACCTATCAATGCCCTTTCCGATAGACCTCACTGGAGCGTACCAGACGACCAGACGACGGTTCGAGACGATCGAGGCCGGGCCAGCAGGGCAGGGCCAGCTGTAGCCTGGCTCGCCTGGTTGTTCGCCGCTGGTGCTGCGGGGCTCTGGGCTCGGGCTGGAGAGAATAGCGGCAGGATAGATGGGCCAGTGGCGATTCCAGCCGCGGCCGAGGCACCTGACTGCGCGTTAATCTACCAGAACGGTATTGATGTCCCAGTTTGGAAGATGCCAGAGGAGGCGTGTGTGCTTGTGGGAGCTGGCCGAGCCGCCCTCTCCACTTGCTGGCCCCAAATTCCGGGCGACAAGGAGCCCACCAGGCGTTCGTCGCGACTAACGGAGACCTTCTTTGGTCCGGCCGCGCCGTCATCCTGGCGACCCCGCTGCGGAATGTTAAGGTTGGGTGTTCGCCGGGCCTCGAACGCTGGTGAAAAACCCGGACCCACGGACGGGAGTGGACGCGGGCGGGCGCTCGCTCGCTGCCGTCCTGGGTCCTGTCATTTCGGTGCAGCCGCGTGCTTTCATGAAGGTCCCTTTCTCGGGACCTCGACCAGATCGGACGAGAGAGATGGCGGTTCGGATGGGTTTGGTTTTCGCTGCTGTTTTTTTTCTTTTTCTTTTCGGTTTCGTTTGTCTGCCGGCCATGGGTACGCAAAAATGCTAACTTACCGCTAGACCGTTATCGGCGGTTGGGCGATCGTCCTGCGCCCTGTGTCGCACAGCTTCCCCTGGGACCCCGACGCTGGGCGACCTGGGGCAACATTACCGGCTGTGCCGTGGCCGAGCAGCCGGAATCGACGGGGTTGGCAACACAGGCGAACACAGCACACCCCACGCCGACTGGGACCCCTGTTCGTGAGCAGCGCTGCGAAGAGACAATCCTGGCAAGGCGTCGCCGACAGCGCAGGGACCAGGCGACGACAAAGCCCGGGTTTGCGCCCTTCTAGAAACCCGCGATCGGGCAGTGGCCGAAATTGCGCATTGTCTTGGCTGTCTGTGCCAGACCCGCAGACTGTCAGCTTCAAGTTTGTAATTATGGCAGGTTGACTAACGGGGCATGTTGGCGGTGTTGGTGTTCGGGTTTGGGTCCCTAACTAACGAGGGTGGCTTCGGGTCCACGGCCTGCACTCCACGACTGAAAACGGTGCGTGTGCACGAGGAACCCCACGTGCTCCCTCCGTTAGGTATGCCCGTGTCCTGCACCCCGCCATCCCACCAGTGCTACATATGCATCGAACCTGTTCCATGTGCCATCCTGCGCTCCTGAACTCCTCAGCTCGGGGTATTCACACGCCCCTTACACCGCTCAAGACCCGTCAACAAGACGGTCAGGCAAACGGAAAAGACGGAGTGCCCGGGGTGGCCCCTTCGCAAGATCCTGGCAAGATCCTGGCAAGATTTCCCCGAGACGCGATCGAGAAGCCCCTGCCATCTCGGCTCCTTCTAGGTTTCCTTCGAATGTTCTTCCCCACACGCTGCCGCCCAATCAGGTGCAGCGCCGCCTGGAATCACGGCAAGCGAGCCTGTCGGTCGTCACTCGGCTGCGCTGCCCCTGCCTGGACCTGAACCTCCTGAGCATCCCTGAGCATCCCTCGCCCGTTAGGTAAGCTGTCGATGCCGATCCCCAGCGTTGCGCCGACTTCACGCGTCTATTCCTGGGCAAGAAGATGGTGTGGCATCTCCCAGGTCGAGGTTACAGCCGTTGGATTTCGCGCCTTGGCCCGCGGCGAGGGATCTGGAGAAGGCAGTGATCAATCGGCTTGGCCCCCAGCTGGTTGGGAGCGGGCGACTGTTGGACTGCTGGCCTCCCGCGTCAGTTAACGTTTGGTACCTAGCTAGGTACGAAGCTCATCCTCTCACCTTCACCGCCCGGACGCCACCCCTCGCTGCCACATGCCAAACGCAGCCAGATGTGCAGTCGTGGTGGTGGTGCCACAACGCCGTGTGGTGGGCGGCGTGCAGTGGTGGCTTGCTCGGCCGAATAGCCTCCCGCAGTGGGCCAAACGACCCCTGCCCTAGTTACACCCCAACCCTTTTCGTTTTCCCCACAGCCAACTCGGACTCGACCAGCCAAAACTTCGGGAGGTTCACGACAGATGAATAAACTGCCCGTCCCAACAGGCCTAGCACGGCTTTTCCTGGCCGCGAATGCACAGACATGCCCGAGCGCGCCTGTGTCCACACTTGATGCTTCTCGAAGTCTGTCATGTCATGTCAACGCAAGAGCAACGCTGTCAGCCTGTCGTGACGGCGCATCGCAGCCCGGCCGTCCCGAATTAATTTGGCGACGCCATCAATGCCATCGACTCTTCTTCTCCCAAGCCAGCTCTAGCCGTCACTGCCCGAGCCCGGACTCCTCCTCGGATCCCACCCCTCTGCCCTCGCTCTCGATATACTGCCTACCCTCTTGCTCATCTGACTGACTGCCATGGAGGGCGAGCCGCAGTCCGGGAGGGTGTGGTGTGTGGCCTTGTGCGTGAGAATGGCGCGACATCGCATTGATCGGCGTGGCGATGAGCCATGACGACGAGACTGAGGCTGGAGAAGCTCGGCTGGGGTCGGCATCAACCTCACCTCACACCACCTGACGGCGGGAGCGCGGGATGCCATCGCCGCAAAGCCGGGCGGCCGTGGCTGGACAGCCTCCACAGGAGCAGCTCGACGTGGACATGCCGCCCAATAACGGACGTCATGGACCTGACGAGCTCCATTACCCTGAAAACTCGAGTTGGAACCCTCGTCCATGCCCGTTTCACGGCCCGGCGCACCTCACCTATCAGCTTCCAAGCCGGCGACACTGGCTGACACGATGGGGGCCACCCGGAAGAACACTTCTGGAAACTCCAAACCTCGAGTTTCTGCAGACCCCAATGCGTTTTCTCCACAGCCGGACCGCCCGTGTCCCACGTTGAGATCCTGCCCCCTCCTTCCCCCCCGACGCATTTCGGTCTGCCCTGTTCTGGCGCCAAACAGGCCGATCCGAAACATGCAGGCCTTGAACTGGCAGATTTGACATCTGGGCAGGGCGGGATCGCTCCCAACTCTATTCCTCCAAGTCTCCACTGACCATCCTGCTAATTCTCCTCCCCGTTTTATTTTTATTTCTCTCTGACATTTTCCACTTTTGTCAGGCCTTCTCGCAGGACACCAGATATTATCACGCGTCTCACCAACACAAATCCTCCGAGCTGGAACATGTCATCAAGCCGTGCGGTCTGACGATGCATCCAGTGTGTCCCGCTCCAGTTCCCGTGCCTGTCCTTGTTCACTTCCTGTTCCTGTTCCCTTGGCTGGTGGTGGTAGGTACCCCGGCCAAGGCACGGACTAGGAGGTACTACCCTGGCGTACCTGGCCTTGAGACTAGCTGCATATGCAAGGACGTCGAGTGTATTTGCCTATCGGCCGAATCACCCCAGCGTTCCGGACGAGACGTCGGAACAATCGCCACACTGATCCGCCAGCGGCTGGCAGCCAGCGATCGGCGCTTCTCCTGTGGCTTCGATGGAGGGTCCCCCGCCTCCCCCACACAGCGCTTCCCCAAATGCTTCCCCAGGCTGCACAACATGAGGCACGAGTCACTTGCCCCCCCTCCTGGCTTGCAGGCTGATCGTAGCCAAGATCTGAGACCGGGTGCTCTTGCCGGCCCTGCTGACCTCCATCGCGATACGCGCTGAAGAGGGAATGGTGGGAACCGACTCTTGCTAACTCGAACGAGACACACACCTCCAGTCAACAGACTCCGCAGTCCGCACTACTACAACTACCAGCGGAATTACACCGCAGCCAGCGACGCCCAAAGGACACGATACCCTCACCACAGTTGACCAAAACCGGGTTCACAATCCGGATCCTACATTTCTGGTCTGCCCTCTCCGAAACGCGTCCCTCCACAGTACTTACAGAGGTACCCTTTCCTACCCGTTCACTACGTAGCAGCAGCAGCAGCAGCAGCAGCAGCAGCAGCAGTAGCATCCGTAGCCGCTGGGCCCCCCAGCCTGTGTCACTGGCAAAAGCCGCCTTTGGGTACATACGACGGCGCAAAGGCACGCACGACCTCAGGGTTCCATCCAGGCCCTGCGGTCCGAAGCGTGTAAAATCTCTGCCTTCGGGGGTGTCGTCCCATTCCAAACCGCGTGGGGAAAAAAAAGGCGTTTGGAGAAGCGGCGTCACTCTGCACCTTTTTACCCACACACTCATCTGTCTGTCTGTCTGCCAACCAGCGCCGCCGTGCCCATGAGTTGGAGAATGGCTGATGAGTGGGCCGGCCGACCGCACGCAACGCTGGCAACTGCCCGGCGGAAGCGGTTCGCGATGGTACCTGGATACGTCCACACTCACTCGCTCTGAATCGCGGCAGGTTCCGTACGGTGAATGAGTGATTATGATGACGGCAAGGAGGGACTTTCATCCCCATGGTGGGAGGGACGTCACCCCGACCTCCCCGGGAAGAAATCAGCAGATATCGCTGTCCACGGCGAAGACATGGAACCACACACTCGCAAGTAGGTACCTAGTCGATAAAAGGGCCGCTGGTGTAACAAACCCTCACTGCCGGGCCGACAACCAGCAGCCCCAACAAATACCCCCACCACCGGCTGCCGTCAAGGGGCAAGGGCAGCAGGCCTGGCTCGCTGGCTGGATGAAAACCCGGATCTGCAAACACCCCAATGCCGAAATCCCCTCAGCCCGAGATAACGTTATGGCATGGCATGGCATTGTGGTTAAAGGTAAAAAAAAAAAAAAAAACAAGATACGCACAGAAACCGTGGGCATAAAGCCTGCCAGTGTGATGAATCTTGGCCATGCAGCAGCAGGCCTGTCTATTATCCGTCATTCATTCCCGCCAGCAGGGGCTGGTTTTGTGTGTCTCGCTCGCGGTTTTGCAGTCGTCAATCCATCATCCACATCATCCCATCCTGTGCCTTCCGCCCTGCTGCTCGCTCTTGATACCCGGCTGGCTTCTCCTTGTTTTCCGAGGAAAACACCTCAAAAGTCCCCAGTCCGGCCCGTCCCAGGCCAGGCGAGGCATAAGCCCAGTTCGCTTCAGCATGGTCCTTGCAGGCTCGCGAGATAATACCGCAGGCAGGCAGGCGAGCAGGCGAGGCAGGCCCAGCGGTCTCCCTCCCCCCTCCCCCCTCCCCCCTTGCCTTTTCCCTTCCCTCCCCTTTCATCTCCTCTCAGGCCCTCACAGCCTCAAGACCTGACACCGGCCGCCGATGCCGTCGTACACGCACGTGTTGTCGACGGGGATGTACTGCTTGGTCACAATCTTGATGGTCTCCTGCGCCACCATGCCGCCCGTCAGGGCCGCCACGTTGTGCAGCTCGCCCCCCGCGGCGCGCGCCACCTCGCGCGCGGCCTGCACCACGCGCTCGTGCTTCTCCGCGCCGGGCACCTGCTGGGCGACGGCCGCGAGGATCGAGTCCGCGTCGAGTCCACCCGTGCCCGTGCTTGAGGGCTGGTGGCGGTGGTCCACGTCCACGTCCACGTGGGCTGTCGCCTGCAGGGCGAGGTAAATTGGCAACAGGGAGAGCGGGGAGAGGGAGAGGGCGGCCGTCTCGTCGTTGGCAAACTCTTGGTCTGCGGGGAGGTGGCAATGTCACCCTCTTCGTTAGCCCTTGTTTCTTAATACGCTTTCTTTCGCTTTTTTTTTTTTTCGCTTCCCCGCCGTCTTCTTCGTGTCGACGAGGCAGCAGAGATGTGGAGTTGCCCACAAAGGTTCGAGACCATGACAAGGAAGGGGAGGGAGGGGGGATCTGAGTGCTTACCCGCCGCTGACTTCAGACGATCTGCCCTGCTGATCTTCACGCCGCTGCCGCTGGCCCCTCCCCCCGTCGCATTGATCAGCTTGACGAAGGCTGCGTTCTTGCAGAAGAGATCCACTTCTGCGGGATCGACGTGCTCGCCACCCGGCGCGGCCTGTACTATTTGTAGTATCTCGGCTGCATCCTTGCGCGCCTTGGCCTTGTAGATGCCCTGTAGCTGTATGTACACCTTGGACTGCGCCTTCATGTCGGGCAGGTTGCCGGGAAGGGGCAGGCACTGGTGCTTCTCGTAGAACTCCTTGACGGCGTCGGCGATGAGCCAGAACCCCGACTTCTGCTCGACCTGGCATCTCGCGTTAGCATAGGCGAGGCCGAGCGTAGCGGGCATGGGCAGAGGAACCTTACAGGGTCTGTATGCTCGTACTCGAATACCTCCTTCAGCCCGGACGGCAGAGACGGCCGCACCACCGTTTTGACAACGGCAGCAGCCGCTTCCTCAAAGTTCTCTTCGCCACCTTCCGGGTTATTGGTCCTCGCTGCACCCTGCACGATCTTGCGCAGCTCGGTCTTTTCCTTGAATGTTGTGGGGTACTTGCCGTCGTGTGCCACTTTCCACTGCTTGAGGTAGTGGAGAAGGATCACCACATACGGCAGGTGACCATGTTCATAGTTGTCTAGACCGTCGATATCCTTCGTCAGCTCCTCGGCGAAGGCCACCAGCTCCGGCCAGGGAGTCAGCAAGCGCAGGTCGGTCATTGCCGTCTCGTCCGGGTGCGTGTCGACGATGGGGAACGCCCCGGGAAGGTTAATCTGGAAATAGGAGTAGAAGCCAGCAGAGTGAATCGCCACGAGCGGGGTTTTGTGTTGTTGGCCGTAGGCCTCGAGCTGTGAGAGCTGCTCCGGGCGAATCGGGTGCGTGTACATGATGACCGTGAACACCGGGGAGCCGGCCAGGAGTGAGTCGAGTGTCTTGACGCCCTATATTGACCACGTGAGCCATGCGGCCTCCTGCAGCGACCAGCTCATCAATGATCAGTCTACCTCATTGGGATACCAGGTGCCTTGGACATCTGGGTTGAGCTCCAGAATGAGCTCCGTCAAGCTCTGGGCCCGGGCTCTCCCCAGACCGCCGTCGTCCAGAAAAAAGTTGACACCCAAGTCGGCCTCGCTGACTTGGGCCTCGTCGTAGATGGCGAAGCGGCCGATGCCTGGAGCGGGGTGTTAGCACCGGGTTCATGCCAAGCGAAGCGGCTCTCGCCGTACCTGGCAACACGAGGTTCTTCAGCGTCTCTGCACCGACGGTCCCCGCGCCTGAGTTCACCAGGAGGATGTTTGCCGACTCGAGGGCGGCCTGGCCGCTCGCCGCCCACAGGCGCAGCTGTCGGTCATATTTGCGTTCCTTTTCTGACGGCCCGTGAAGGATCGGAGGGGTCTGGCTCATGATGATTTCTGTCATGCTGGTGTGTATGACGGGGAGTTGTTGCACAGTTGTTAAAGTTGTGAAGGTGCCGTGAGCATGAGGTCGTGCTGCCTCGTGGAGTCGTGGGGTTCGATGCTGTGCCGTGTTTCACAGCTGTTGGCCGTGTTGGTGCTGACAGCTGATTGATGCCTGCCGGATTGTAGCCACACAGTGGGGTGCTGGAGCTCGCAGTGTGGGGTACGGCTCGTTCCGGAATGGGGTCTTGACAACGTACCATGTGGCGTTTGTGGCGTATGTGGCTGGACGGCTTCTGTCCCTCGTCTTCGATAATTCCAGGTTGTCATTAACACCCATCAACCTGGTGTTCTAGAGGAGCGAAGAGATTGAGGCGATGAATCATGTCAAACTACGTCGGAATCTATTTTGTCTCCTATTGCAGACCGGCACCTTTACTCGGCCGCGAGGTTGACTGGATGGAAGGAGCCATGGATGGCTGCAACTTCCCCCCCAGGCCAGCCCTGATGCCTCAAGCTGTGCCCAAAATTTGAACTTGAAGGCAGAGAATTCTCCACCGACTTGAATCTGATTGTTTTCCATCGTCATCTACTTTCCAATGCGCCTTTCCAATGCGCGTCGCCGTGCACTTCGCTGAGCACCAACCGGCTTCCCCCGAGCTGTAAACACCTGCTTGGACCACAAAGGTCAAAGTCGAGATGGAACAAAACCTGACCTGCAACGTGCAGGAGTGCGGCGCTCAGCTCACAGGACAAGCAGTGGTGACGGTGTGCAGGTGAGTCATTTCTGTCTTCGCTGAAGGCCCTTCGGAGACAACTAAGCCCCTGGAAGCCATGTCATCTGCCTGCGATGCGCGAACAACCAAGGCTTTGCGGGACAGGCGCCCTACACTTGCCCGGTCTGCAGGCAGCCTCTAAGTCCATCCGAAGTGTGCGAACAGCTCCTCCAGCCCTCCGAAGAATGGAAATCGGTGGCCTTGAGCGGCCTCAGCCCGACTGTCATCATGGAGTGCGCCGGGAGAGCCCTGAGCTTCTGGTCCTACCAGATGACGAACCAAATGTCTGTCTCCCTCCCCTCCAAGCCTTTCTGGGCTGCGACTTACTGGTGGAAGCTCATACCAAGCGCGAAAGAACAGCAAGTTGAAGGACTACTGCGCCGAGCTTCAGGGGGAGATCGAGAACATATGGGGCCAGGCCAACCAGAGAATCACCACCCTGACAACCAAGATACGAGGTCAGCCCATACTCTGCACGGGATCCTACCGACGCCATTAACACTGCCCAGATATGGAACGGGAGGAACACACCCTGAGACGCCAATGCGAGGACCTCCGCCTCACTCTCGAGAACCGGACAAGGGAACTCTCACAGTCCCAGGAGCTCTACAGCAAGTTGAAGCAGAGAGTTTTGCTCGGCCAGACTCAGGAAGCGCCGCCCAGCGTTTCGAGATCCCGAACCCCTCTACGAGCTCATGGCACCGCAGACGCAGGCTACAGGGACGCCCAGTCGCAGCTGCCTCGCCCTGCGATGCCAGTCGGCGTCAAAACGGGAGTCTCCAACTACTTCCCAGCCAGCCCCGGGTTCTCAAAGACCCAACCTAGCTCGACAGCCCCGGCGGAATGGAATAAGCCAACACTTTCGCAGCGTGAGGGTTGTCCAACGTTCAACTCGGAGACAGTGCGCTAACCACCAAGAGACAGAGATGCCTGCTACACCATCCAGAAATGTGCCCCTCGGGAATCCGAGGTCTCTAGCCTTTGCGTCAACTCCCAGAACGGGAGTGGGGACAGCAGTGCCCGTCCCGGCATCTGGTCGATTCCAGCAGACGGCGAGCACTTCTCACATCAATGCTACCGACGGCCCAAGGGTTTTCTCGGGGCCCAAATTGGGCGTCACTGGCATAAGACGTTCCCTTGGCGGGGGCGACCTAGACGTACCTAGGCATTCTCTAGGGAGAACAGAAGGTTCGCGTTGCCGTATTGCCGTGTCTTGTTCCGAAGCTAATTCAAGCCAGCCATTTCAGGGGTACCTCGAGAGTCTCCGCATTCGACGGCGAGACGGCCATCACAGCATTTCGAACCGCCAGGCCCAATACTCCGCCGCCCTTGACTCGATTTGTTTCCTTCTTCCCGTGCCGGTGTTTCTGAAACGGCGGTGGAAGCCGTGGGAGGCCGCCTGTGTCCTATGGCCGTGCCGCTGTCCTCTTCGGCATCACGATATCCGGGTTGGCAGATGTTTGTGACACTCACTGCGATTGGCCCGAGGACCTAGTTCACAGACCTGAAAATGACGCTGAGCCGCAGGAATCCACTTTCAAGGGCGTCCCGTTTCGAATGCCGGACCACTTGCAAGCTTGCGATCTCGTTGAAGCCGCCCGATCCATTCGGGACCCGCTCGGTATGTTGCCTTGGGACTTTGCGTGGTAGACCCCGTTTGGAACGAGGTTAGATGCGATTGGTCTCTTCGATATGCTGCTTTTCTCTTGTGGGCGGTGCCCTTGGTTTGATCGACAAGACTGACCGGGTGCGAGCAATGTTTCGTGACAGCCATGTTCCGATCACCGCGCCAATTCTAGACCGAGAACGACAGGAATAGAAAACTCGACACATTATGTGGGCCGAGCTTGGGAGCAAGGATGGTTATCATATGAAAGAAGACACTGGTATGTCAAAAGTCATTCTCTAAGTTTCTATGAGGCACCCGCTAACCCAACACCACACAGAAATGTGGTGGGGCAGTGGGGAGTCTTGTGATGGTGTTTGAGAAACTCAATCGAGCCCCAACACGCCGGCGACTCTGTGGCCGAGTCATGGTGCCGGCCGGGAATAAAGAGCCTCACGATCGCTTCAGGCGCCCAAAGCGCCATTTCCGTCAATTCATTGGGTTGTTGAGTCGAAACCTCGGAAACAACACCCCAAGAGATCCAATGTCCGTGCATATGGGGCATTGAAGTTTCAAGCCAAGCCGTGGTGAGGCAAGGCCCTCAGCCACGATTGTGTTCCGGGAGCTCGAGTCCCGTTCTTCGAACATTGCCAAGTTGTCTGTTTGGGGTTGTTCCAACGCGAAACAACGTCGGGGCAGGTCCAGAACCAAGCTGGGCACCCGCGACGGCCTCGGTTTCCACTGATTATCTGCCATCCAAGTCGACCAAGCGGCTCTGAGAGCGGTTGCTGTGTGTTGATGCTTTATGACCAATGTCGTGAGAAGATCGCCGGAAGGCGGTGGTCACTCACTGCTGGGAATTAACCAAGAATCCAGGGATAGATCCTGATCTCCATGATCCACTCAAACCGGCAGTTCAGGATCAGCGACATGCGCCAAGGCTCGATCGAGGCTGAAGACCTGGGATGTTTGAACATGGGCACGGACAGGGGCTTTGGTGATGGTCGGGGAGGGGTCAATTAGACATCTCGAGACAACTCCATGTCAGCTACATTCCGAAACTGCGGCCGGGCCCTTGCCCAAGATAGCTGAGCTTGCGCGCCAAGAAGTCGTAGGGCCGCTCCATCATGTTGCAGTGGACGGAGTTGAGTCTGGAGCATCGATGGTAGGCTGGACGTGGGGTGGGCAACGGCATTTGATATCGTGAGGTTGGCCGCGAGCATGTCTATATAAACGGGCTTGACCGACTCTCATCCAACCGTCTTCTCTCCATCACCATCAGTCACAGTCCAGGAGACAAGCCAGCCTCAAGCACTCTTCCTTTCTCTCCTGCAGGACAGGTTTTGATATTAACAGCTTTAATCCTCCTGATAATCAGTTCACGAACTCACAATGGCCTCCACCACCAAGACCATCATCACCCTCACCCTCCTCGCCGCAGCCCAGCTTGCTGCCGGCCACGGCGCCATCATCGCGGCCACTGGCGACGCCGGCGGCACCGGCATGGCCCTGGGCGTCGACACCAGCACCCCACGCGACGGCACGCGCCGCAACCCGTTCCAGCAAGACTCGACCCGCTTCCGGGGCAACGCCGCCGACACGGTGGGCGAGACCCTCGGCGGCGGCGACAACAACCTCGAGGCCGGCACCCAGGCAATCATGGCCGAGACGGGCGACTCGCTGCCGCAGGTCACGGCCGGCGGCGAGGTGCAGATGACGCTGCACCAAGTCAACTCGGACGGCGCGGGGCCGTACACGTGCGAGATTAACGCCGATGGCACGGCACAGACGTGGTGAGTATTGTTGTGCCTGCTTGGGGACTCGGGGGAATATCTTTCCTAAGGGAGATGTCTCCTCGACGCTGCCTCCTCTTGATACCTTCACCTAGAACATGACTAACAACCACCCAGGAACAACATCCAAGTCACCCAGAACGTCCCCGGCCGCAACTCCCGCAACCGCGTAAGCAATTTGCCTACCCCCTTCATCCCCCTTCCATACGAACCCAGTACTAACCAGCCCTGCCCCCCCCCCAATCCAGGACGGGTCAGAAACCGACCACGCCCTGACAGCCGCCATCCCCGCCGCCCAGACCTGCACCGGCACCGTGGCCGGCCAGGACAACGTCTGCCTGGTCCGCTGCATGAACGGCGCGCGCGCGGGTCCCTTTGGGGGTGTCGTGCCCGTGCAGATGGCTGGCGCCGCTGGTGGTGCAGCTGATGCCGGCGCCGGGAACGGGACTGCCGATGCCGGGACTGGTACCAACACCGGCAACACAGCCAACAACGCGGCGGCCTCCTCCTCCTCCTCCTCCTCCTCCTCGCGCGCAGCAAAGAACGCCCGCCGCGCGCTGGCCCGGCGCGTCCGCGACGCCGAGACCAAGCGCGCGCGCCTGCAGAAGAAGGCGGTCGCGCTGGCGCAGGACCTGGCGGACCCGGAGACGCTGGCTGAGGTTTTGGAGGATTGCGAGTGAACTACCTACCTGCCTATGTCTAATGTTGCCTCCTAGGCTGGGGTGAGTTGGGCTGGGCTGGGCTGGGTAGTCAGTGGTGGTGAGCGTTACATACATACCGTGCTGCGCTGGGGTGTGGGTGGGTGGTGGTCAGCGATAGGGGGTTTGAAGGGGCGGTTGGGAAAGTCGTTTGAAGGGGAAGGGTGGTGGTAGTGTTTGCTGTTTTTGTTTTTGTTTCCTATTACTGTTAGATACCACGGTCGTTGTCATGAAGGGTGTTTAGACCATAGCGAGGTACCTTTGAGGGTGCTGCATTTGAACTGTTTACTGTTTCTGTATCAACACATTCTCTGATACCTCCGACTGCTCTCTGTGAGCAATGGTTGACGGTCTGACTCGATGCCGTGATTATCTGATGCCTCATGGATAATCAGCCCACTGTACCTAGGTAGTTTCTTCTCCTTCCCGCGAACTTGATAAGACGTCTGCCATCCGGGCAACAGGCTAGCACAGCCATAATACCTGATAGAGCTGATTCCTAGTCACATTGCGTGCTTTCCAACTCGCCAAACAATCTATTCACTCCGCTTCGCATGCACCCATCACCCAGCTACGGATACTCCCCATATAGACAGACACGCCCCCAACACCGCCCATATCTATCAAGTGGTATCTCATGCATCCCAACCCCCACACCATACGCTCCAGTCCAGTCATGCATAATAAACACACAAACGCAGACCATCGTCTATAACCCCCCCCCCCCCCCCCCCCCCCCCCACCCCTTAACTCCATGCCCTCTACAACGAGTCCGGAAACTTGTCCCTAACAGGCGTCGACGGCCCCTGTCTCTGCGACATGCTATAGGGAGCCTGTATTCTGTCAGCACCAAGTTGTCCATGTCGTTCCAATGGGAGGAGATATGACTCACCAGTACTTCCTTCGCACTGCAAATCCGCCAAGCCAGCTTCCTTACGTTCCCGTCGGCCGGCACGACGGCGGGGGCAAACTCGACGCCAAACATGTGGTGGATGGCGTAGACGACGCGCTTGGCATACTTGCTGTCGCGCTCGACGTGGGCGCCGAACGGCTCCTCGACGGTGGCGGGGGCGATGTCCGGGTCGCGGTCGAGGCAGTTGCGGATGATGGGCAGCAGCGCGCGCTCGACGTCGTCGGGCCCGGCCACCTCGGCGTTCTCGTCGTCCACCTTGGCCAGGCGCACCTCGAACGGCTCCGAGATGGACATGACGTTGTGGCCGCCGCCGTGGTGGAGGCGGAACTCGAAGACGCCCTGCGTCCACCACAGCTTGTCGCCCTCGAAGACCATCTCGCCCTGCACGAGGTCGACCTCGGGCGCGCTCGACGAGGCTGCCGTCGGCTGGTCCCACGAGACGATGCCCTGGTCGGTGGTGGTGTCGTACTCGCCGCGACGGGTCGGGACCCAGCGGCCGAGCGTCGGGACCTCGGTGACCTCGCGCGACCTGTTGTCCGTGACCATGTACAGGCCGACCCAGTCCTTCTTGCTGTGGTTGGCGGGCGCGGTCCACTTGACGCGGATCGGGGCGCCGTACTCGAACACCTTCGTCTTGACCGCCTTGGACACGCGGGCGCTGGCGCTCTCTTTGCCGGTGGCCTTCTCGTCAGAACCCACCAACGGCGTGCCCTCCATAGAGATGCTGTAGTGCTTGGGGTCGTAGCCGGCGAGGTCAGGCGAGATGCGGCTGAGAGTGAGACGAGCAGGGTACTTGTTGAACAGGGCCGACGTGTCCCTGGCGATGGTAGAAGATCCGGCGCCGAGCTTCGTGCGAGCGACATCAACAAAGTCGTCAAAGAAGTGCTTGGAGTCCTCCCAGACCTTGTCCACGCTCATCTGCAGCCCCTTGACGGGCTGCGGGAGCGAGCGCTTGATGAACTTTGTCAGGCCAGCCTCCTTGCGCAGGTTCTCACCGTAGATCTTTTGCATGTGCGGCTTCTCAACATACGAGATAAAGCCGAGGGTCAGGATGTGCCCGATGAGGGCAATCAAGAAGATGGGCCTGCTCCAGGTGATGAGAGCCATGCCCCACAGGCCAGCAGTGCCGATGACACGCTCGGGGTTGTTGAGGAAGCGGTAGATGGACTTGTAGGTGAGCTTTCCGGTGCTGTCGAAGAAGAAGTCGCCATAGAACCAGCCAAACTCGCCCAGGGACTCGTAGATGCTGGTGGCGGTCCACATCTGCAGCGCCACCAAGCTCAGGCCGACGACGTGCTTCAGGAGCACCCAGCCGTAGCCCCAGTCGGCCGGGTAGTTGTACATCTTCCAGCAGGCGGCGAGGAACGAGGCATAACACAGTGTCATGCTCAGGTGGTACATGCCCTTCCACTGGCGCCAGGCCTCTGCGGCAGTTTCGCCAAACTTGAGGAAGTGCCTAGTGAACATCTTCTCGTTGGATTGCTTGGTCAGAATGACACCAAGGCCGACCGAGTACCACAAGCGCCACACGATGGCATTCAAGACAAAGAGCGCCTGATAGACGGACGTGGATGGCGTGACAATGGCGAGGGCCGCGAAGCAGCCAACCAAGAGGAGAGAAGTGTAGTCGGTGATTCGGAACGGGTCGAAGTTCTGGAAGCCCACCATGTTGTGGACGGGCAAGGGGGTGCCTGGGGTTGCGGTTGCTTTCTTGGACGACTCGGCAGTAGCTTCGGAGTGGTTGCTAACCTCGGACTCGGCGCGCTGGCGGGGCGGAGGCGGGTTGTAGGTCTTTTCGATGTGAGGGTTCTCGACGACGGCCAGGAAGGCAAACTGGGCGGCATGGGCCAGGATGGAGATGAACAGCACGTCGTAGCTCGCGGCCATCATGGAGATGCCGTAGTACCCCGCGTAGCCGATGGAGTACATGGGATGGGGGGCCATCTCGAACACACCGTCAAAGGTGAGCTCCTGCTCGATGAGGTAGAAGAAGTCTGTGATGTTAGCATCAGTGCCACGACAGCTTTGGCTAGAGACTATTGCTTACCGCCCCAGTACCAGGCGTAGTCCTTCACGACTCTGTGCGCATCGAGCTTCACCCACAGGTTGAAGCCAACGAGCGCGATGCCGATGATCCAGCGGGCAAAGGCAATGGCAAAACCCTCGCCAGCCGGCTTGTGGGCACAGACAATGGCGAACAGGCAGTACGAGACAAAGTCACACATGAGGATGAGGTCCACGACGCGGCGGAAGACGAGCCAAGTGTTGTACTCGAGGGGGGCCTGGGCCATCTTGTAGTCCTTGGGGATCTTGGCCTCGAGCTCGGTCTGGATCAGCTGGTAAAGCCACGGGCGCGGGTTCTTGCCGGTCGACGGGTTCTCAAACAGCCGCAGCCGCCTCGCCCATGTAACCAGAAGCTTGTAGTTGGACTGGACGGTCAGGAGGTACCCTATCCCCACATTGTACGAGGCCCTCCAGAAGAGGAAGATGAGGGCAAAGATGGGACGCTTGAGGCTGTAGGGCAGCGCGTAGGCGGCCCAGATGTGGAGGGCGAGGATGGCGAGCACCAGCACATCGGAGAGGTTCTTGGGTTCGCGGGGGTCGAGGAGCTGCGAGACCATGTCGTGGGTCTCGGGGACGACGAAGACTGCAAGTATAGGTACTCGGTCAGCATTGTGCCCTGACTGCATCCGGCCGCTTTGACTGCAGGGACCCGCATACCCGTCCCGTCTGGGGTGCGTCCATATGTCTTTTGGAGACGAGCCTCCCCATTCTCCTCAACTACAGAATCGGACCCCTCAGCAGCAGGTGCGGCGTCCATCGAGGGCGACGACGGCGCTCGTGCGCGTTGGCGGACATGGTCGAGCCCTACGGGCCCGGTCGCTATGCTCATTCTCGGGGTTCGGTGTTGAAGACCGATTCAGCAGAGACAAGCGTTGAGCTTTGCCAGCATCACCGGGGCAGCAGCGGTGTTGGCGATGTCGGGAAGTGGTGGAGGGAGGGCGGATCGAGGATCGAGGATCGAGGAGCGGGAGGGAGATCGGCTCGTGACCCCTAGGCACAATGCAGCACAGCCAACAGATCTCGTAACGCCAAGACAATTTAAGCTTGCCCGTGCCGTCGTGGTGCGTGGGTAGGAACGAAGAGGTGGCTTTGGCAATTCCTCGGCCGGGTTTGCCGAAACGACGTCACAAAAAAGAGTCGGGGTTGATTACTGCCGGCAGTTGTGGGCGTCGAATGCGACGGGGGAAGTTGGCCAAGTTCCAGCCAGGTTCGCCAGGTTGACCGGGGTTCCTGCTTTTATTTTATTCACGAATTCACATGCCCATGGAGCATTTGTGGGTTTATGGGGGTCGCGGTGGGGTGATACTGTTGGCTGGGACCCGCATCAGTTTCCAGGGCATTCCAGGGCAGTGGCTTGCGGGGTGCGGTGGGCGTTGCTGGTGAGACATTTGGTGGTTGATCTCCCATCGTCAACGGTTCTTGAAAAAAAAATTTAAAAATTTTTCAAAGACGTGGCATCGAGCAGCTGCTCGAAGTCCAGCCGCGAACAGGGCAGCGGGAGAGCAAACCCAACCGGCCGAATTTCAGAGACCATGGGGCTTGGCTCGCAATACGGAATGAGATGTCTGCCAGTGTTGGCGAGCAGAGAGGTGGTGTGGCTTCGGTTTGGTGCGGAATCGCGTGACTGAAATTGTCATGGAAGGAAAAGCAGAACGAGCCAGATTTTTCAGCGCCCTCGTTACCTTAGTAGCTGAGGTAGGTAGCTGAGAGTGCCGACACCTCATAAATCTCGGGAAATCTGGTACGATTCAGGGTGCAAGGTTCGAAATTTTTGATCGAGGAGTCAACGATGCTTTGGGATTTTTGTGTATCTGGCTGGTGAGTTTGCTTGGGATCGCTTTACACAGTAGATCCTGGTTTCCCTACAAATAGTGTCAAATTGGTCGCAAGGCAATGGTCTCACCAGGGCAAGTCCGAAGCTTCTATCATTGTCCTAATGATATCTCAACTTGATGATATTTTTAGTTGCTGACTTCTTCATGACAGCGGCTCACTGTCGTAGGCAAGAGCTCCGAAATGCCAAGGCTTTCGGGGTTTAGTAGGAAATCTGGTCTTGAAGGTCAACCAAGTCTCTTTGGAATCTCAGTTTCCCACCAAACTGCTGTCACTCACTGTCTACAAGTATATCCAGACTCCTCGAGTCCGAGACCTGACCCCCTTCCCACCTAGAGCGAGGCCGGAACTCCCCGCATAGCAGCCAGGGGTATTCGTACCTTATCTGCTGTGTCACATTCGCTGCTCCCACCCCAGGCCAAATGCAGTCAGAAACGTTTTTTTTTTCAACAACAAGATGTCTCACCCATCGCACCCCGCAAGCCACTGCCCTGGAAGTGATGCGGGTTGCAGCCAACAGGACAAAACCAGCGGCCTGATGTGAGCAGGTCTGGTACCCTCTCTGCCTCGACGTGCATATCCGCTGGCGTCCCATTGGGTTTTATGAGCATGTCATGCTGCGAGAAACACCAGCCGTTGGCCAGCTGTGGCCGGCTGCAGCAGAGCTGCCAGCGACCTTTCTGGTTCTTGGCTTCAGGGGTCCAACAACATCGCATGAACTTGATGGAGACAGCCATCTCCGGACCCAACGAGACACTCCAATGGCGAGAATATTTTTTATAGACCCGGCAGGTCAGGCGGTAGGTGGTAAGGGGCCGGGGATATAAGCAGAAGCCAGTCCCTTGCCGCTCCTCGTCTCCCAGGCTTCTCCGTGTTCCTCACCAGTCACTCACTCACTCACTCACTCAAACACAGAAAGGCCTCACCACAGGCTGTCCACTCATTTATTCATGTTCCGCACATCCAAACCCACCCCCTCCACCATCACCACCACCCAAATGGCCCGCCCAACAACCGGAACCAACCCCCCTCCCCGCACCCCTTCCTCTCCCACCACCACCACCACCGACACCAAACGCCTCCCAGATGACCCCCAGCAGCAGCGCCCCGGTACCTCCGGAACCGAAGCAGCCCTCAAGATCACGCGGCGCCGCGCGTCAGAGAAATACCGCCAGGCCGAGCGCGCCGAGCGCGCCTACCGCGCCAAGAAGCGCTCGGCCGCGACACGCGCCAACTACGGCGACGCAAAGGACCATTTCCGCCAGGCGCGCGAGCACTTTGGCGTTGGCGTCAAGCTGCTGGTCGCTGTCGTCAAGGGGTGGCCGTATGTGCTGCGGGAGAAGAGGGAGGCGAGGCGGTTGAAGGGGGAGGAGGAGAAGAGGCGAAAGGTGGTGGAGATGAAGAGGAGGTTGGATGAGAAGCTTGGGTCTGAGGGGGGGGAGGGGGAGGGGGAGGAGGTCAAGGTTGTGTGAGGTTGGGGGGTGGTGATATGAGAAGGGAGAGGAAGGGGGGAAGAGGAGGAGATACACTCGTACACACGCCCAGGTGTTGCCTCGTTTGGGCTTCTATCACTCGTTGTTTTCTATGTCTTTGTCTTGGCTTATCTCTCGGTTTTTCCTTTGCTTGTTTTCTTCTTCTTAGCTTGTCTCCTTCCTTTTTCCGTTTCAGTTTCACTGTCCTTTCCTTTGGCTACACGGCACCGGCAACCACCCAACGCCGCCCAAGCCCGACACTCACTACAAGCTCGCCACTGCGCAGCATACCTTTCCTACGCTGTTCTATCTCTGCTTTTTCGCCCTGTTCTTTTTGCCGGCTTCGGCCGTAATACCCTTCTTGTACTAATGACTGATGAGGCACGGATACGGTTAGAAACGGGGGCATCACGGCCGCTAGAATCTTCCCAGTCGGATGGGATAGGGGTTCGCCTGGTGGGAGGAGCGTTCTGGCTGTGTTTTGGAGTCCCCGAGTTGCCGTCTGCTTTGTCACTTACACTTTATCACTCGACACGATATGGTTCAGCCCGAGGCGATGGGTGTGGTTGAAGGGGTATGGGATCGCGAGATCAGTACCCGATATTTAATACCTGGAAACGGGTTGGATAAACAATAATTCAAAACATTCCCCGGTATTTGCTTCACCATACTCGCAGCCTCTAGTCAGAAACAAGCCGCGGCTTGTGTAAGATCCTAGGCTTCCGTGCTATAGTCCAAACACAAGGCGATCATAGCCATGGTGGTGAGATTTTGTTGATTCATGCTCCCCTAGAATGCACCAGCCCAGGACCGCTCTCCTCTTAGTAACCTTCACAAGCCGTTTTGTCACTGGCAAGAAGTGCTCCCCGGATCATGCGCAGAATACAACTCATCCATGACCAACCCTAAACCGCAAAGCCAACCGCTTTTGGTTCCCAGTTTAGCCCCCTACCCCCCAAGCCAGCGCCGTCCCGCTTCGCGCCCACAAACTTACGCGGCCTTCTTGGCAAATTCCACCCTAAGGATCAAGTGCCTAAAGCCGAACCCGTCCATCTTGTTGCACGCCTTAACAGCGTCGTCGCGATCCGCATAACTGATAAAGGCAAAGCCCTTGGCCAGGCCCGTGTCGCGGTCCTTGGCCAGGAAGACGCGGGTGACGCGGCCGAACCGCTCGAACATGTCGCGCAGCTCTTGCTCCTCTGCCATCTCGGAGACCTGTGGTAGATACGGGATTAGTAGACGCCCGCTAGGGATATCTGAGCGAACAAAGAAAAAGTAAAACAACTCACGTTTGTAACACGAAGCGTCGCGAGGTCGTCCCGCTCGCCGTACTTCCCGCCCATCCGCTCGCCCTGCGCGCCGCCTGCCCGGTCGCCGCGCAGCGCAGGCGGGACGTACGAGCCCTTCTTGCCAGCCCCAGCAGCACCAGCGGCCGCGGGGCCCGCAGCGGACGGCTCGTCGCCCATGCCGGCAGCGACATCGGCAGCGCCGGCCTCGCCGATGGGCGCCATGGTGTCCTTGTAGGGGCAGCGGGCGGTGAAATGCTCGCCGTTGCAAATGCGGCACTTGACCTTCTTGTCCTTGAGCTTGTCCTTCATGGCCTGGGCGTTGGGGTCGTTGGCCTCGTCCTTGGCCTCCTTGCGCCAGTTGACCGAGGGGCGGAAGATGATGTTCTCGCCGACCGTCGTGGTGTCGGGCGCGGGCCCGGCGGGGTCGCTGGCCGAGTCGCCGAACTTGGCCCACGTCTTGCGCTCGGCCACGCGCGGGTTGACGATCTCGCGGCGGACCACGTAGCGCACGCGCCGCGTCGCCTTGACCTTTTGCCCCAGGTCGTTGTACCGGTACTCAATGATGGTCCATGTGCCGTCCTTGTTCTGGATCTTTTGCGGCGGCGGCAGGTCCGTCGTCGTGGTCGGCGCCGTCGTCTCCTCGAGCTCCTCGTCGTCCGCCCAGTCGTGCCTTGCAAGCGTCGGTTAGAGGAGCAGACAAAGAAATCTTCTGGGCTTGTACTCACTTTGTTTGAGTCGCCATCTTTGCGATATGTGTAGTCAAGAGATAGCCGCGGATCTGTTCGGTATCGCCTTGATGGGAGTTGTCGGGTTGTCGCCTTTTTGGTGGGGGTGGGGAGGAAGTTGCCCAGGGCCGCCGAATTTTTGGATATTCAAGTGTGGGGCGAAATTGGAGAGGTGTGCGAAAGCGGCAGGGATAAACCGACAGTGCCTTGACGTATTCCCCACCTACTTCCAGGTTTCCAGTCTCTTTTCTCTCCCGAGCTCTATCATACTAGTATGTTACATCTTTTTTTTTCATTCCCTTTCCCGCTTTTCCTCCTTTGCCCTCTACACCATTTGCTGTTTCTCCTGTTCCTATATTTTTCCGTGCTGACTGCCTGGGAACGTGGGCGTGGCGGCGTAGGAAAGAGTTGATGGGCTGTGTAGGTCGAGTTCGTGCACTGTCAATATATCCCAACCGAAGTTCGTCAGCCTGACAATCTCGGGGGCGACGAAGGGAGTGGAAGCTCGAGGAGCGAAACAGCCCGGCCGAGACAATGCGGCCGTTTTGTATCTTCAATCTAGATATTTCTGCGAGCCAGCCATATTTTCAGCATTATTGTATCCCTTGACCACCCCTTGAAGTTGGTCCACGTCTCGGCACAAACGAATATCAACATCACACAAAGACACAACAGACACCTCGGTATCCGTTCTAACCATTCTGTAGATGGATCTATATAATACAAGATTCTTGTATATCATCCAAGACAATAGTAAAAATAATGTCGTCGACTGTCATCCGCTGGGTATAGCTGTCCTCATTAGATTTCCCCTCCCAACCACAATTCAACACCGACACCCCGTTTCGTCAAAACGCCTACCCACAAGCAGACGACGGTAAAGAAATCAAAACACCCTCCTGGTCGTGGTTTATATAACAAATTCATGAAAGATGTCGCTCGGTGGTACGACAGACCCTGATCTGCCCCAGGGGGACATTTGGATTGGCCAAGAACAAACCCTGCGCAATGCAGTACATCTCTTGACCGAGGAGTTCATCAAATGAACCCTGGCGGCGGAAAATTCATCCTGGGCCTTTGCGGAATGGGCGGGAGTGCCCGGTTCGGTGGAGGCGCAGGCGGGGGGCCATCCAGGTGCGACATGCTCCGTCGCTGTAGCACCGTATGGGACTGCGGATCGAGCCTGAGATGCTGCGGTGATCTCGGCATCGATTTGAAGGGTGGCGTACGCGGCCGTTGTGTAACATCGGCCCGGATGGATGGCGGAGGCGAGAGAAGTCGCCCCCTTTCGACCTGCTGGGGCGAGTTGAAGCTCTGCCGCCGGAGTCGCATTCCCGGTTTTACGGCAGCTTGGGGTCCCGGCCGGAATTCCCCGTAGGTACCCAACGACGTGCTCGACCGAGGTATGCCCTGGGGGCTGAGGGTCCGAAGCTTGGGCGATGAGATTGTGTTGTATCCTTTCGAGCCGCCGTCCAGCGGCTCCTTGGACTGCCCCTGGTCCGCACCCAGTACAGTATCTGAAGCGTTGTCTTGTGTCGAGATGCCCGAGTCACGGATTGACTCGTCCCGAATTCGCTTCGTCAACTGGCTCTCCGCCTCGGCGTGGCGCGGTGACGGCAAGGTCACAGGCGGTGTAATCGGAGTGGCTGACAGAGGGCTCCCGGTTCCTTCCGTCGCCGTTCCAGCTCGACTGAGAGAGGACAAGGCGGGCGATGGTTGATCCTCGACCAAGGACAAGGGGCGCGGGTTGATGAACAAAGCAGAGGGTGGCGGTCTCCGGGCGCTCATTCGGCTGAGCAAGGAAGATGTCACTTGTGTTGGTGGCATTCCCGGAGAAGCCCTGGCGAAGGAAAGTCGGTTGCCTGCGCTGTGAGGCACGCTGAAGTTGGGCGTGGATTGGGGCACAAACGGTACACCTGTGTCCGACTGTCCAGAATTTGAGAAGGTCGACAACGGCCGAAGGGATGGGGCTGAAGCGCCCATTTCGAGGACGTGATTGATCGTTTGGAGCGACTGTCTTCGGTCGATTATGGCCATGGCGTTCGGTCTTAGCCTGGGTTGCAGCTCCTCGGGTTCCGGAAGCTCAGACATCGAATCAAACTCCCCAAACGAGTCTCGAACCGGCGAGCATGCCGGTGATGAGCCCACAGACGTGATCATGGTCCGCTGGCTCGATGAGATAAAAGACAGGCGGTTATAGCTGTCCCTTAGGGCGTCGAGCTGTCTCCCTTCATGCGAGATGAAGCTCGAGGTCGAGGTGTCGTCGAAAGACTGCTCGCGGGCATGATCTTCGTGAGTAGGGCTCGAGATGGGCTGGCTCCAGGATTGATCGGGCATCATGACTCCGGAGAATCGATGCGGGTCCCTCCTGACCAAGGTCCTCTGGCTTGCCTGGCTTCTCAATTGCGCGTCATCGCCGCCGGTCTTGGGTTTGCCAGTTTCCGACAAGACCTTCCGTCCCCCCAGAGTCTCGATTTCACGCCGCAGCGTGGAAATCCAGCTCTCCATCTCCTCGGCGCTTTCGAACACCATCAGAAAAGCCGAAGAATGCCTCCTCTCCTGGGCACGGAAAGGGAGCCGGGCGCGGAGCGAAGATTGTGACCCAGGAGTGCGATCTGGCTCCGCGACTGACGACACCTGAAGGACCCAGTGACGGCCCGGGATAGCGTCACTCGCAAAGGCTGCCGAATCCTTGCCCAACTGGAGGACCCTCTCCGGGAGTCGGTCGAAAGTGCCTGCCCCAGTATACTGCAGCAGATATCCCGACGTGGCCAGGACGTAAACCTTGGTTGTCCATTCGAACCTCGACGCAGAGCCCGACCCATTCCTCCGATGCCTCCCCCTCGGTTTCTCCTCGGCCGCGCCCTCGGGCACATCAGGCGTGGTTGGGCTCAATAATCCGGCGAGCGAGCCGCTGCTCTTGTGGGTGTGCATCCGGAGAACGACTTCGGCGGGGACGGTGCATGCGGGGAGGTGGGCATGCTTGATTGCCTGCGGGTACGCCTGGAATAACGGAGGAGGGTGCCAGGCCGCGATACCCTCAAAATTCGGCTGCTGGCGGACGATGCTTTCTGACTTTTTGTGTTTCAAGGCCTGGCCAGCGGGCAGCACCTTGGAGAAGGACGACAGGGTGATTTCCGACCGATGCCCTTGGCCATTCTGCGAACCGTAGGGCCAATTGATCTCTGCCAGCGAAGCTCGTATGCCACCAAGCCGTTGGGGTGCATCTCGCGGCGTAGCTGGTCGGTTGTCGGCGTCAGGTCCCCCTTTGCCCCGGCCAAAGATGTTCCTCAGCCCCAGCCTCGACTCCCTCTTGCGTGCCTTGTCCCCATTTTCAGGCCTCAGCGGTACTCTAAGTGCGTCTCCAGCATCGGTGTACGGGTCAGGGGGCGGTATCCTCCTTAGATATGAACCTGGGCTGCTGCTGAGGTCGGCCGCCCCGGGGGAGGCTGGAGGCAGAAGGTCGTGCATGGTTGCTGTGATGGTTGCAAAAACGAGTGAACACGGCAGAGGTACCGCTTAAATGCACTGAGATAACGCAGTGTCCCGCGCAAGACCACTCAGTCGGAGCATGTGTGTCGTCGAAGAGTGCCGGGCATGGATGCAGGAAACGAGTGTGCTGCCACGGCGGACTCGGATGTGTACTGTGTATGTGTAGGTGGACTCGCGGTGGGCGACTCGAGAAAAGAAAACAAAGAGCGAGGAAGGAGCGGCAGCGGCGGGATGCAGCTAAGACGCGTGAAAACAGGGTAAGCAAGCAGCAGCAAATGAGGCAGGCGCGTCCCAGCTCCGGCTGATGCGGGACACGGATCCCTGGGTAGGATGGCGCAAGGAAAGTGGGCAAAAGGCCGGAGCGTTATAGCCACGACTTGCCGAATATAATATAAGGGACCTGGTATATCAGAACTGGCTGCGCCGCGCTGGAGCGTGGGTTATAAGAAACGAACGAATGTCACGGGCGAGGGACTCGGCACCGACAGAGGGGAGCGAGAAAGCGCTGCTGGAGCAGGCAAATGCTATATAAATTGGGTGGGGGGGGCAATAAGCATGGTTGGATAACAAGAACCTGAACCCAGACAGGGTGCGGCAGCGCCAACCGTGGTCCAGTTTTCTCGCCCGCAACATTGAACGTCGGTACTTCCGTGGGGCGTGACTTGACCCCATCATTTGCTGTGTAACACGTTTTGACTCAGTCTAAAACCACCATGATAACTACCGGTCAGTGGAAGAACAATGTCCTGCATTTATCTCTCCGCCCGTGAAGCCGTCCCTCCCCCAAGCAGGACCTGCACAAGCACGGCTGACAAAAAGTCTCTTCAAAACAGCATGACAGAAAGAAATGAACAAAAAGCAAATTCTCAAATCCAGTCGAATCGAGTCTTGGGACAGGGGCATTCGACCCCGGGGCACCTTGTCGAATCGGGTTCCACCTGGAACGGGGCGACCCCTGCTCTCCTCCAGGGGTGTTTCCAAGCCAAGCTCGACGTTGCAGCCGGGTCAGCCTGGACGATGATCGATATTTTCGCCCTTCAACCGCCCTTCAAGACTTCAACCGCAAAGTAAAGGGCAGTGATTTGTCTCGCCTTGCCGGCCGAGGAACTTCACAGCTCTGGCTCATGGACGCTTTCCTCTCAGTGTCTCAGTTGCAACGCACGTAAAGCCGAGGATATGCAGAAACCCCATGCCACAGTTTCCCGCGCCGATCTTCGGCTTTTTCCATGTGAAGCGGATGTCCAGCTTTCAGCCCCGAACTCGCCAACTCGCCTCGGGCGCAGGGGGCCGGGGATGCGAAACAAATCGTCGTCGAGAGCCGCCCGTTGTTTCTGAACGACGCCTCAGGCGCCTGCTAGCGTCGGCAGTTCCGCCGGTCTGCTTCTGAAGGAAGTCCTGCGATGGAGTCACTTCTCCAGCCTCTCTGAGCATTCGTATCCCGGGCTGATACTTCGAGTTTCACGCTGCACAGCCCAACCTCCACCTCTCCTCCCTAGGTAATAATATCTCCATGTGCATACGCAACCCGTGATGCATCACCGAGTTACACAACAATCTCTAGCGATTGGCCTCCGACTCTTGCCCTGGACAGCTGCGTTCAAGTTACCTAAGCCATGTCTCTCATCACCAACAGATGATCCAGCTCACGCAGCTCCCCGCGAAATCTCACGAGGGAAGACAAAAAACCAAGAAGTGGGCCCCCCCAACAAGCGCCAGGGGCCGTGCCGTTCCCTCGAACCAACCCAACTGGAGAAAAACCCGAACAAGGCAAGGCTCGCTCGCACGCAAGAAACGACGACGATCCCGCGGCCGGGCGCATCACACCCGCCGGCCGGACCGGGACAGAGGTTTCCGCAGCCCAGGACCGAAAACCTGACGGCACCTGACTGGGCGTCGCGCCCTGGCGTGAAACCCAACGGTCGCACAGATCAACAGGGACGACCCCCGACCCAGACGGCAAAAAAGAAAAAACGGGGTCAATCAATCCCCAATCCCGACTGTGATGATGGATGGATGGAATCCTTCCAACCCGTTGGTAATTCGTTCTCGAAGGACCTCTCTGTTCCTGCATTAGCGCCATGTGCAATCGAAATTGGCAAACCCGTGGATTCAAACTTGGCCACCGGAAACATGCCCACACACAGTAACCAATACGCGCAATCCACTCCCCGGAAAATAAATACAGGCTCTTATTAAGAACCAAGGTAACCGCACAAGCTTACCAAGAACCTGTCAACAATCAAGCCCCCCGGGCCGGCAATGGCCGGGCAAGGTTGCCGGAGCCGGGCTGGGACTCAGTTATTTTAGCTTGGGGGCCTGGAGCGGTGGAGCCGGAGGGCTGACCGGGAACAAAGGCGCGGGCAATGGCCGAGTCTTCAAGTCGGCCCTTTGAACGACTTTGGGGTGTTTGGGGGAGGCTTCAACGTGACTTCGGCGGCCATGTCGAATTTGTTCCGTCCCTCCTCGTGGCCTTGTACAAACATGGCGCTCCATGGCAGTCATCCGCGTCAACAACAGTATGTACCCCTGCAGCTACCTGCCAGGGCAGATGACGACAGTTCAAGGCCCCATGGACGTCGATAGTTAATCTACTCCGGATAGCCCTCGCTACTCATACATGATCAAACCCCCCGCCAAACGCCCTTTCCCCCATCCTCCTAAATATGCTGCCAACCCTGAATAATATGAATAAAGCCCATGTATTTCTGCCCGAGAGGAAGACCACCCTTCGGGTTGCCAGTCGAGGCCCGAAACATAAATCTTACAGAAACCGAATCCCAGGCCGAAACTCCGGGACGAGCCGATATCCCGATCCTTGTCGCAAGGCGCATCTTGCGAAATCCGTCTAGGAAAGAAATATAACCCGATGAAAACGCCGTTGGGAAAAGTAATCGATACGCCGCCGCGATGGCGACATTAAGCCTGCGGCCCAAGACGGCGGGTGCCACGCTTACTCGGCCTTGACGGCAGACTCCTGCGAGGCGGCGGCGGACGAGTGCTTAGCCGCGTCCTCCTCAGACGCCGAGATGGAGTGGTTCAGATGCGAAGAATGGGGCGGCTCGTGCGTCAGCGACGTGCCGGTGCCCTGCAGCTCCGAGAGTTGGCGCTCTACATACATGCACAAGTGGGTTAGCAATGACCTCACAAAGCAGGAAACAAACACACGCACCCAACTCCCGGATCCGATGCCGCAGCATCTGGTTCTCGCGGACGAGCATCTGCGACTCGGCCTGGTAAAAGGCGCTCTCGTCGCGGCCGCCCAGGGCCCACTGCTCGCCGCTGTCGGCGCTGATAGACGTCGAGCGCAGCCTGGGCGAGGCGTGCCGGCTGGGTGTCCTGGACCGCTGGCGCAGGTCGGCGCGGGCCATGTCGAACGAGCTGCGGGGGAAGACGGGGGACCGCGGCAGGGAGCCGGAGCTCGAAAAGACGGGCTGCGGAGACGCCGTCATATTCGGCACCGGCACCGGCATCGGCACGGATCGGTCGGATGCCTCGTCCCCCGCGACCCCGGACGGGTTCTGCTGCTGCTGGCGCTGGACTTGCTGCTGCAGGTCGCGAATTTGCGCGAGCAGGCGGTTGACCTGGAATTCTTGCTCGTTCTCCAGCTCTTGGTGGAGCTCGCCGAGGCTGGGGGCTCGGTTGTGGTGCGGCGGCGCCCTCGTGGCGATCAGGCGAGGAGAGGCAGCGACGGGGGCCGGACTGCTTGTTTGGAAGCTGTTGTTCTGGCTATCGGATACCATCTCGCCCGGCGCTGGCACCGAGGGGTCGGCAATCTGGAGGTTCATGAGGACCTGAGAACGGCGGCGGTCGGTGCTGGGGGATTGGTTGCGAGGAGACAGGGGGCTGTTCGGTGAGCCTGGGGAAGATATTAGCAATGCTGCCGGAGAGTTGAACGTGATGACATGTCCGCACCTCTGGAAGGCGACTCGCGCTGCAGCCCGGCATTTAGGGTTGCCGCGGCTTGGAGGGAGATAGATGGGTGTCTTGCGGGAGACGACGGCGGAAGCCCGTCTCCATTCAGAGCTCTCGGGAGCTCGCCGTCGGGCGACATGTTGTGCGGTGAGGTTGTGATCGTTGGTGATTGGAATTGTCGAGTGGGGAGTGGGGGAATGACGTTCTGGTTGCGGCCCTGATGGGTTGATGTTGTCGAGGAGAGTAGAAGGGCAGGGTCGGGACGGTGGTGGCGGGTCGACTAAGATGGGCAAATGCCGGAATCGGTCGCTGCAGCCTGGAAACGAAAGTCAGGACAGTGCAAGCGCGAACAAGTGATGTGACTGTGGCCAGGTATCGTCGGGGCTGAATCGATGGTCCACCGGCGAGGCAATGCAGCGTGATCAAGTGAGAAGCTGCGAAGAAGGTATGAAGCAGTCAGAGCGCGGCCAAGGACGGCGAATGATGCTCCCGAACGGCTGCAGGATGCTCCAAGTCGGTGGCATGCTTTGTCTGGCCGGACTACAGAGCTTCGGCGGGGAAAGGTGGGGTGCTTGAATGGCTGCCCCGTGACGCAACAGGCGGCAGGCCCCTGCTCGCGAACTCGCTAACGTGATGTGGGGCGTGTCACCCTCTGCCATTCCACGCCTGATGATGAAGATGATGAAAAGATGCAGCTCCCGGCCTCATTTGGCTCCCGTTTCACCAGGACTGACGTCGCTCGGAACACCACGAGAACATTGTAGGCTTCGGATTCGATATCTGTATGTTCTATTGCGTATTCCAGATTGGACAAGGTCGATCTTATTCCAGCCCTAACAATTTCCTTGTTAGCACACTGCAGTGACTGCACTCGAATGCCAAGCCGCACCCAGGTTCCAGCGTCATGCGGTGCAAGCATCACTCCCACCGGTAGCAGTCAGTTGGTCTTGAACACTCTGACTAAAATGCTGAGTTGTCTGACTCAAATGGAGCCTCCAGATCTAAGCAAATGGCCCAAACACTTTGAGGATTCCACATGTCAAAGCCCAAAGGACTCGAGCCACAATGTGTCAGTCCGAGTCGTGGGCTGATCGGTGCTACTTGGGCTGCCGGTCGCCTCCGGAATCACGCGCCACTTGAACCGGACCACACCGACGGGGCCACCACCACGGCCAGGCCGACAAGGAGCGAGTCCGAAACCCCGGGTCAGGTCCACCACCAGCCGCCCGGAACCACCCAATCCAGTCAGTCAGGAGGGCAGCTGGCCTTTTCCACTGGACATCTAGAACACCTCCATCCGTAGAGCAGTCTTGACCCAGACAAAATGCGTCCCGGTCCGAGGCTGCCCCTCTCCCTCCGTCTCGGGCTCCCGGCACCACCCCGGCAACGGCAACATGCCCGGCCCTTCTCCCAAACCACACCCCGCCCCTCCCCCGCCGCCTCCATGGACTTCACCCACGCGGTAATAGGCGGCGGCGCAGTCGGCCTCGCCATCGCGCAATCCCTCGCCCGCCGCGCCGGAGGCCCATCATCATCATCATCATCAACCACGCTCCTCCTCGAGCGGCACGCCGCCGTCGGCACCGAGACGTCCTCGCGCAACAGCGAGGTCATCCACGCGGGCATCTACTACGGCGCCGGGACGCTCAAAACAGCCCTCTGCCTGCAGGGCAAGGCCCTCCTCTACAACCTCTGTTCCGCGCACTGCATCCCCCACCGCCGCACGGGGAAATGGATCGTCGCGCAGACGGACGCGCAGCTTGCCGCGCTGCAGCAGCTGCACGACTTCTGCACGCGCGAGCTGCACGTGCCCGTGCGCTGGGTCGGCCGCGACGAGGCCGCGCGGCGGGAGCCCGCTGTGCGCGCCGAGAAGGGGATCCTCGAGAGCCCGACGACGGGTATCGTTGATAGTCATGCGCTGATGGTCTATTTGCTGGGCCAGTTTGAAGAGGCTGGCGGGACGCTGGCGCTGGGGAGCGCGGTGGAGGGGGTGACCCCCCTCGGCGAGGGCAAGGATGGGAGTGGCGGGTGGGAGTTGACGGTGCGGGATCGGGCGACGGGGGAGGTCTCGACCGTGACGGCGGAGACGATCGTCAATTCGGCCGGGCTCGGGGCCGTCGCCGTGCACAACATGATTGTGCCGCCGGAGCGGCGGCGCGAGATGTTCTACGCCAAGGGGAATTACTTCTCGTATGGCTCCTCGAGCCCCAGGGTGGGCACGCTGGTGTATCCCGCGCCGGAGCCGGGCCATGGCGGGCTGGGGACGCATCTGACGCTGGATCTGGGCGGGCGCATCAAGTTCGGGCCGGACGTCGAGTGGGTTGATTCGCCCGACGATTTGGCCGTGAATGAGTCGCGGCGGGCGCAGACGGTGGAGGAGGTCAAGAAGTATCTCCCCGGGCTGGACGAGACGCAGCTGCAGCCCGACTATGCGGGGATAAGGCCGAAGCTGGGCAAGCAAGGGGCTGTGGCGCAGGGTAAGGGGTTCGTGGACTTTGTGATCCAAAAAGAGGAGGGTTATCACGGATGGGTCAACTTGCTCAACATCGAGAGCCCCGGCCTCACAAGCTGCCTGGCCATAGCGGAGAAGGTGAGGAAGCTTTTGTATACATAACTAAAACAACAGTACGGCCGCGCTCCGCGAGTTCAAGGCCAGTCTGTGAAGAGCGCCTGGTCCTTATGTTGCCGCATTCATTCCAGGCCTATTACGTGTACCATTAGGCCTGTCCAGCCGATCAAGCCAAATCGCGAGTGTTTGTTCTCGAAACCACCACGCAACCACGCAACCGTATCCAGTAGACGATACCAGCCAGAGCTGTTTGACAGTCTCGGCTTTCCTTGTCCCAGCCGGGATAAAAACTACCTACCCACGGCCACCAAAAACGCCAGGACGCCTTTCTCATGCAATGTTTCCGGTCCGTATGCCACGTTCAACTCAACTAACTAAAAGTAATGCTAGGAGAAAGCCTCCGGCCGAATAGGTTAACCCGGAATTCGTAAATCCCGTTCTCGGCACCGACGAACCTGGGAGGCATGTTAGAAAAACTGGGCTCAGTCCGTTATGGCCAGGGGCTCCACTTACAAACCATCGCCGTGCTCGCTCCACGATAGGCCGGCAGTGTCGTGTGGTCCAGGGCGCGAGTGCGACGTCATGTAAGTGCCGAGGGCTCGCCGGGTCGGGTTCTCCTCCCACTCGCGCATGAGATAGGCCGCTCTGTACCGCCGCATCGAGTCAGCATGGGCCCTAATGTCAATGGTCCTCGAGGGCACGGTTTCGGGAGGCTGGTTCCCACTGGGTGAGGGGTCGTACAAGGCCTCGACGTTGTCCCAGCTGCCCGAGGAAGTGGGATTTGTGGTGTTTGCCATGAGGCGCGAGACCAGTGCGCCGCGTCCGCCGGTCCCGGGTCTCGCGGCCCCCGCGGCCGTGTTAAGTCCAGAAAAGGGGCTGGCTGCATACCGGCGTCTCTCGGCAGTGTTGTCCTCCCGCGTCCGCAGACGCTCATGTGTGTCCCGAATCCGCTCTCTCTGATCGCGAATGTTGTCGAGGATCTCGTTGACGGCGCGGGATACGCTTGCCGTACGCTCTCTGCGGGGGCCGTCGCCCGTCCGCGTCGCTCGCTCGGCCCAAGGCGGCCTCGAGCCCGTGCCCGATCCACTGCCGCCACCATTATTGCTGTTACTGTTGCTGCCGATTTCGGGGCCCGTCCTAGCGGGCGCTGGGTTGTACTGATCCTGGCGTCGGCGGAAGTCCTGAATCGCCTCCAAAACAGCCGTCTCTTCTGCCGTCAGCGGGATGTTGTACCGTGCCAAGGGCGCGTGTCCTTCTGACTGGCGATTTTGTCGGCCCTCTGCAGACGAATCCATGGCGTTTGCAAAGCTCGATAACAGAGACTCGCTCCGCTCGACCCGCTGCTCCAAAAGACGGGGATCGATGGTACCTCGGTCGGTAACCGTCAGGTCCTCAAAGTCATCGTCCTTGTCGAGAAACAAAATCTGTCGAGAGTCGAAACCGGCACGGATATCCGCGATGCCTACACGGCCCCGGTCCTCGGTCCAGGCTAGCAGGTCGATAGGGCCGGGAGAGAATGCCATGTCTCTCACAGCGCCAAATTCTGCATTTGGGCGCGAGGCGCTAAACGACGTGATCAACGCACCAACCCCCGGCACGGTCAAGGCAGCAACATCAAATATCGAGATGGTCCCGTACTGGGTTCCCACAGCGAGGTACCGGCCCGTGCTGGAGAAGCAGGCCGCAAAGCTCCCTCTGCTGCTGGTTAGCGAATCCTACGTCCATGGCTAGATATGGGGAGGCGGTACGCACCTGTTATCAGAACGATCGTCTTTGCTTTGGCTCTTGAGCTGGATTCTGCCGCATGGACTCCATTCGTAGACTGGGCGATCGGCGATTCGGACGGATGTGCCACTTTCGGCCTTCTTCTCTTTCCTCTCGTGGATATACAGATAAGGATCATCGCTAATGGCAATGAGAAGTCGACCGTCCGGAGAGATGACTCCGCGGTTCATGTAGTCCGGGTATGTGATCTTATCAAGTGCCTCTTGATCCCGAAGGCTAACCACAATGACCGAGCTGTCGTTGTGGGCCAGAACGGCGACGTCCTGGTCATACGCGCCTTCGCCTGACTCGACGAGTGTCGGGGGGAACCAGAGCGTGATGCAATTTACCCGATCCTTTCCGAAGCCAGTGCTTTGCGCCACGAGGTTTTTTTCAGGGTAGACCTCTGCCAGGGACGGTGGAAGGGCCTCTGCTAGGGACGATGGAAGGCCCTCGTTGAAGTCGAGCGATAGGGCAAGGCGGTCGTCGACTTGGCGATCGTGTCTCCTGTCGGCCCCGGCCTGCGGATTTTGCTCGCCCACCCGGAACGCACTAAACAGGCCCAGCTCGCCTCCACAGCAGACCCAGCCATTCCGCGCCACCAGACACCTCGGGTTGAAAGATAATCGCTTGATGGTCTCGGTTTCTCGGGTTTTGGTGTTCAGTCGCTGTATGGAGCAGCTGCGGTTGTCGTTGCCCGGGACCGGGAAGTAGACGAAGTTTTGGCCATCGCTTCCGATGAGCGACCGCAATTGCCAATGCCTGAGGACGGCGTGTTAGACGAGCCATGGCTCAACGCGGGGGGAGGGTGCAGCCACCACGGAATCAAACGTACTGCCAGCGAACACCAGTGCCGAAGCGCCGTCGGGGGGTTGCTAAAATTAGGTCTTCGGTCGGCGAGAATCTGCGCGTAGAGCATGTCAGCGACCAGAATGCAGCATGATTTCTTGCATGGGCCCTACACAGTCGAGACGGCCATTGTGCCGATGTCTTGGCGTCGAATGCTAACGCGATGCGACCATCAAGGGCCGCGCTCTCGGTGATGCTGCAGCGGCGGTGCTGACGATGCTGGAATCCTCGTGAAGCTGAGATGTTGAAGTGTGCAGTAGCCCCGGGGAGTAGCCGCTGAATTGCGGGAGCCGGGTGAAGTGTCGGGGACAATGAAGAAGTGCGTCAGGAAATGCGGTCATCGAGAAGAAAAAGGTGGAGAAGCTCGATTCGGCAGCTTAACATGGACGATTTGCCGCCAGGCGAGCCGCAAGCCGACAGCAAATGAAGCTGCCAAAGAAACGACGGACCCGTTGCCACTCGCAAGTTACTATGATGGGATGATGTCCAGGTTGACAGCTCAGCAACCCGACCCTACAAAGACGCATCCACCTGCAACTTCACCATGCGGCTCAAACCAACAAACTGCTGAAGACTGTGCCGTTCTTTCAGGAACCCTGCTGAACCGGCACAGGCCCGACAACTGCTAAAAGTGCAGGCCCAGGGACCCTGGCTCCATATCACGTGTACCTCCGGGGCTGGCCGCGTCAAGCAAAAGCGCGACGGGACTCCCGAGCACTGGCCCGTGCATCCGGCTCCACTCGCTCGCCGACCAGTGGCTGGGCGCAAAAATTCGAGCAGCTTCGAACGGCTGCTCTGAATTTTTCAACCTCTCCATACAAAAGTTGCCGGTTCCTCCGTTCTTCCTCCTCCATCATCAATTCCACATCCACCCACCCGCGGCCTGCTTTATTTGTGATTCCCCATCCTGCTTAGAGAAGAAGGGTGTTATTTCTTTTAATTAGATTCTTTCACAATGCTGGCGACACGGCTTTCTCGTGCTGTAGGTTCTGTCCTTGCGCGACGCGCTCCACGCGTGCTCCACGCCGTGATTGATGCTAACGGCCGCATCCAGCTTCCGAGGGCGACCTCAGCAGCTTCCCGCTCGGCGGGCCTGCTCCGGAGGACCCCCGCCTTCGCGCGGTTCGAGTCCACCGAGGAGAAGGTTAAGGGCTCTGTCATCGGCATTGATCTGGGTAAGTCGCGGCCGGCTACGTCAAGACTCGCTCATGTGCTCATGCGACCGTTGTCTAGGGACAACCAATTCTGCCGTCGCCATCATGGAGGGCAAGGCGCCCAGGATTATCGAGAACGCCGAGGGTGCTCGCACAACCCCTTCAGTCGTCGCCTTCGCCGAGGACGGCGAGCGCCTCGTCGGTGTGGCTGCCAAGCGCCAGGCCGTCGTCAACCCCGAGAACACACTCTTCGCCACCAAGCGCTTGATTGGACGCAAGTTCACCGACGCCGAGGTGCAGCGTGATATCAAGGAGGTCCCCTACAAGATCGTCCAGCACAGCAACGGCGACGCCTGGGTTGAGGCTCGCGGCCAGAAGTACTCGCCGTCGCAGATTGGTGGCTTCGTCCTCAACAAGATGAAGGAGACTGCCGAGGCCTACCTCAGCAAGCCCATCAAGAACGCCGTCGTCACGGTCCCTGCCTACTTCAACGACTCCCAGCGCCAGGCCACCAAGGATGCCGGTCAGATTTCGGGCCTGAACGTCCTCCGTGTCGTCAACGAGCCTACCGCTGCCGCCCTTGCCTACGGTCTGGAGAAGGAGGCTGACCGCATCGTCGCCGTCTACGATCTTGGTGGTGGTACCTTCGATATCTCGATTCTCGAGATCCAGAACGGCGTCTTCGAGGTCAAGTCGACCAACGGTGACACCCACCTTGGTGGTGAGGATTTCGATATCCACCTCGTCCGCCACTTTGTCCAGCAGTTCAAGAAGGAGTCTGGCATTGACCTCTCCAGCGACCGCATGGCCATTCAGAGAATCCGCGAGGCTGCTGAGAAGGCCAAGATTGAGCTGTCGTCGTCGCTCCAGACCGACATCAACCTTCCCTTCATCACTGCCGACTCTTCGGGCCCCAAGCACATCAACTCCAAGCTCACTCGCGCCCAGCTCGAGGCCATGGTTGACCCCCTCATCAACAAGACCATCGAGCCCGTGCGCAAGGCCCTGAAGGATGCCAACCTCCAGGCCAAGGACATCCAGGAGGTCATCCTTGTTGGTGGCATGACCCGTATGCCCAAGGTCTCCGAGTCGGTCAAGAGCATCTTCGGCCGTGATCCCGCCAAGTCTGTCAACCCCGATGAGGCTGTCGCCATTGGCGCCGCCGTCCAGGGTGCCGTTCTCTCTGGTGAGGTCAAGGACCTGCTCCTCCTCGACGTCACTCCTCTCTCGCTCGGTATCGAGACCCTCGGCGGTGTCTTCACCCGCCTGATCAACCGCAACACCACCATCCCCACCAAGAAGTCGCAGGTCTTCTCCACGGCTGCCGACTTCCAGACAGCCGTCGAGATCAAGGTCTACCAGGGTGAGCGTGAGCTCGTCCGCGACAACAAGCTCCTCGGCAACTTCCAGCTTGTCGGCATCCCCCCTGCGCACCGCGGTGTGCCTCAGGTTGAGGTCACCTTCGACATTGACGCCGATTCCATTGTCCACGTTCATGCCAAGGACAAGTCCACCAACAAGGACCAGTCCATCACCATTGCCTCGGGCTCTGGTCTCTCTGACTCGGAGATCCAGCAGATGGTTGAGGACTCTGAGAAGTACGCTGAGTCGGACAAGGAGCGCAAGGCCGTCATTGAGACCGCCAACCGCGCCGACAGCGTCGTCAACGACACCGAGAAGGCTCTCAACGAGTACGCCGACAAGCTTGACAAGACCGAGGCCGACCAGATCCGCGAGAAGATCACCTCTCTGCGCGAGTTCGTCGCCAAGGCCCAGTCCGGCGAGGTCACGGCCACTTCTGCCGAGATCAAGGAGAAGACGGACGAGCTCCAGGTTGCCAGCCTGAACCTCTTCGACAAGATGCACAAGGCCCGTGCCGAGTCTGGCGAGCCGAGCCAGAGCGCCGAGGGCGAGAAGAAGGACGAGCCCAAGGCCTAAACGTCGCCTCACCAATGACGCCTATACCCCCTCATCTTTTTGTTTTCTCGCATGTGTCTGACTAGGTTGGAGCGGTCTCCAGTGTATATTCTGTGTACTCATATCTTGTGTGTTGGAGGCCCATGGGGCTCTCCAAATGTTTAATATGCAGACGGCGGATGGCGTTACTGAGCATCAAAACTGCTGCGTTCATGGGCAGGGTCATCTCACGATTTTCGATGATGGGCAGGAATCGGACGGGGGCTGGATAAAGGTGCATGCGTGTAGTGTACACGGCCGCAAGAACAATATATCCAAATCCCCCCTCACTGTATTTTTCATGCTGTGCGTTTGCGAATTCTTCTTTCAATAAGTAGATAGAGTAACGAGGATTGTACGAAGTCACGCCCAGTGACGTGACCGGGTGTTGCCAAAACTACCTACCTTATGGTGTTCGACTACATCCTTGCGTCTATATCTGAGGATATTACACCAAATCCCTTCTCCGGCCGCCCTGACTCGTATGTTGCTCAGAACTGCAGGTTGGCCTGCTTGAACTAGCCTTGAAGCTTCCTCCCTTCAATGGATGGGCTTAGATCATATGAATGGAAAGATAATGTGTGTGACTGACTACATTACCACTCCCGGCAGTCTCCTCTGCTATCTGTCTACTGTGTAATTAGTAGACAGCAATAGGAGGCTAAAACTAATTCGGGGCTTTCTCAGGTTCGACCGCCAGACGCCTTGGTCGAGGAGATCCAGTCATCCTGTAAAGTAAATAACTATGCTCTAGGTTGGTCACAGCGATCGACCCGCAGCGTACATACACATTCGCTTCGCCATCTTTCAACGGGTTCACCAACGGCGTCAATGATTCCTTGTCTCGTTTCTATAACCCGTAACTGAACACATGCTACAGGTGTTGCCATACGAGGAACATGGAATTTTGTATATCCCACCTCCTTTACACACCCCAGTCTACTCCTGCTACTCCTACTACCCCCCTACGGCACTTAAGACCGCCCAAACCCAAACCACCCCCTCCGCTGCGGCTTCGCCTCGGGTTCCTCCTGCTCTTCAGCAACCGCCGCAGCAGCAGCAGCGGCAGAAGCAGCCCTAGCCTCGCCCTGCTGCACCTTACCACCAGCAGCAGCAGCAGTCGCCTCCGCAGCACCGGCCTGGCGTTCGCGGGGGTACTCGATATAGTTCCACGCGACGTCCAGGAACAGCGGCTTCACGGGGAAGGGTTCGAGGCGGGGGGGGTAGGTGACGATGTTGGCGAGGTCGACGCCGCCGGCGGGGTAGTCGGACAGGCGGGCCGAGAGCGGGGGCTTTGTCGTTGCTGATGCTGAGGCTGGTGTCTTTGTGCTGGTGGTGTTGTTGTTGGTCGAGTTGAAGAGCTCGACGAGGGCGCGGCCGCGCTGCAGTTCGCCGGTTAGGGTGTCGTGCAGGAGGTTGAGGTCGGGCTTGGTGATTTGGATGTTGCGCGGGGTGAATGCGTCGTTGGAGTCGTCGTCGTTGGCGGGGTTGGAGAGGGACGGGGTGGCGGACTTGGTTTGGTCGAGGGCGTGCTTGACTAGGGCGAGGGAGTTGACGGCGTTGCCGGCGATGGCGTGGGAGCGGGCGATTGCGAGGGATCTGGTGGTTGGTTGGTTAGTTGTTTGTGAGAGGTAAAGGGGTGAGGGGAGGGGGACGTACTTGAGGGCAGTGAAGTACTGCGAGGTAGCCTCTAACCGCCCGGACAGGTCCTGATCGTTGGCCACGCCGGGAAGCTCCTTGATGGACTCGAGACTCTGCAGGATGCCGTCATACAACACGACCTTCTCCTTTAACCTGGCGATTTGCCGGCCCGGCGCTTCATCCTTGCTCCTGTCCGCTTCTGACTCCTCCGTCTGCTTCTTCCTTCGTGAGGTGGCCCCAAACTCCATCTTGACGCCGTCGTTCTCCCCCACCAACACCCTGTTGCGGCCAATCCGCCAACTAATCATCTCGTAGTTCACAGCCGTCCGCGTGATCTGCAGGCTCTGCATGCGCGCGTCGCCCTGTGTGACCCCTTCAGCCCTGAGCTCGTCAATGGCCTGCTTGGTTGCGTCGACGGCGTCCTGGCTGGCAATCAGGATCTCGTCGTACGCTGCGGCCATGTCTTTGGGATGCAGTGTCCCTGCTGACGCCAGCTTCTCAGCCAGCTGGCCTCTTGCCGTGCCTACGGCAGCCCAGGCAATGGCAATGGCCGCGTCCTCAATCTTGACTTCCCTGCCCCGCCATGTCAGGGTAGTCGGCGCTCCCTCGGCCCCCTTCGCCGCGTCAGGGTCACCGTGCTCCAGAACGGCCGGGTTCAGCTGCTTGACCTGGTCTGCCAGCTCGGGGTCGGCATGGTCAAAGGCCTTGCGCGCGATGGTGGCGATGGGCTGCGTGCGCGGGATCTTGGCTTGGTATGCGGCGTAGCGGATGGAGGGGTCGATGGTCTCGGAGAGGAGGTCCTTGAAGACGTCGCCCTTGGCCGAGGTCGCGAGGGCGCTGTAGATGATGCGGCAGACGGCGTAGCTCTTTAGGCACGCGTCCCAGCTCTGCTTCTCGAACAGGGCGGCGCCCCGCAGTAGGGCGGCGTAGGCGCGGGCGTCGAGGACGTCGGTGGGGGAGGCGCCACTGGCGCTTGACGACAGGGCCTGGGCCAGCCGCTCGGCGGCGCGGGCGCCCTTGTCGAGCCTAGAGACGATGTGTGACCGGGTCTTGCTCGTCATGCCCTTGGTGTCGGCCGTGTGGGCGGCCTTCATGGACATGGCGTGGGCCCATGTGCGCTCGGCCGTCAGCAGCTGGAGGTGGACGTATCTGCGCGGAAGACGCCCCTGGTCAGTGACGGGCGTAACACGAGACTGTGAACGGCCTACTCATGGTTCTCGGCGATCTGCTCGGGGGTGACGGGGGCCTTGGGGTTGAATTTGGCGCGGCTCTTGGTCGCAATGTTGAGTTTCTTGCGGCTGTTGAGCAGCTTGCCCGACAGCTGCGCCCAGTACGTCGAGTAGTCGCCGTACAGCAGCGCCTTCTCCCGCAGGGAGACGACAGACTTGGTGATGTCCATTGCAGCGTGCGAGGAGGATATCGGGTGTCGAGAGAGTCGAGGCCGGTTCCCTTGTCGTGTGCTTCGCTTCGAGTTCGAACACGGACAGCTCGAGAACTGAATGTGGGGCTCCGGTTTTTGGTGGATTCAAAATCCCCCGCTCAACTTGGGGCAGTTTGGCCAGAACAAGGGCTAACAGGGTTAGGGTTACATATGGCAAGCAACTGAAAAGGGGTTAGGGGTTCGATTCAACCTCCTGGTCCCCAATCCCATTAAGCCTTCACGGCTTCGTTTGCTTCCAACCACTCAATATTGTGAAACCTGAAGCTGTCTTGCCCAAGAATCCTATGCCACTGTCTCCCCCATCAAAACCCCTCCCTCATATCCGCCTCCGTCACCAACTGCACCACCATCTCCCTCCCAAACCGCACCCACTGTCCGTCATGCAGATCCCACACCTGCCTCACCTTCGCCCCGCGCAGCAACTGCCCCATCATCTTCACCTCCTTGCCCTCCACGTCCTCGCCCCCAGCCTCCCGCAGCCGCATACAAGACTCTGTACGTCCGCCCCAGTACGTCGTCCACCATTTCACAGCACCATCCCCTTCACCCCCCGCAAAAGAAGAAGAGTCACCCGCAGGCCGCTCCCTCGACCGCAACGGAATCCCAAACTGCACCATCTTCTCCCCCCACCCCCCGCTACCAACACCACCACCACCACCCCTCCCCACATCCGCAGACCCAGACCCAGAAGCAGAGGCAGCCACACCCGCTGCGACACTCCTCCCCTTACAAACAAAATACCACGCCCTAACCGTCCCCGGCGTCATGCCATACCCATTTTTTACAGTCGGGTCGGCACCGAGCGCCAGGAGGCAGTCGACGGCACGCGTGTTGTTGCTCCCGCTGAAGAGCGCCGCATAGTGCAGCGGGGTGTCGCCGTCCGCGTCGGGGAGGTTGAGCAGGTCGGTACGGGGGAGAAGCGGGGAGAGGCGGTGCAGGAGGACGGGGAGGATGCCTGTTTCGAGGAGGGAGAAGTGGCAGGCGAGGAGGTGGAAGATTGTTTGCTTGAGGGAGGGGCGGGTGTATATTCTTGAGAGGGGGTATGTTGTTGTGGGGGTGGACTTTGGAAGGACTAGGATGCGGAGCATGGCTAGGACGTCGGTTGGTAGGAGGATGTCGTTCCGCGCGAGGATGATGCCGGCGGGGGTGAGGCCTTTGACGGAGAGCTGGGCTGCGGGGCCGGTGGTTTTGGCGTCGGCCGGGGCTGTGTTGTTGTTGTTGTTGTTGTTGTTCTTGTTGAGTGTTTCGGGCGGGGTCCAGCCGGCGAGTCTGAAGCAGCCGCGGAGGGTGGGCATGATGTCCTCTTCAATGGGGATGGTCGGGTCCGCTCCGAGTTCCATCAGCCGCTCGAGGGCCTTGACACGCGAGTTCAACGCTGCGAGGTGGATGGGCTGGACTCTCCTCCCAAAGTCGCCGCTGCTGACCGTGACGCTGCCGAGGAGTCGGTGGAGGTCGTCGAGCATGGAGAGCTCCGTGCCTACCGGCTTGGGTTTCCAGAAAAGCAGGTGCATCACTGACATGCCCTTGTCCGAGGTCAGAGCGTGGACATTCGCGCCGTTCTCCATCAGGAACCGAAACACCTCCTTTTGACCGTGGAGAACAGCCGTATGAAGAGGTGTCTGCCCGTGGTGTCTCGTCTCGATGCTGACTCCTTCCTTGACGAGATAGCGCACAATGTCCACATGCCCGTTCATGGCGGCTGCCCAGAAGAGCTGCGCGTCAGAGCCCGGCTGGTACCTCCTCAGCAGCGACAGCACCTTGTACAGGTTTTCGACCTCGCCACGACGGCCCGAAAACCGGAGCCGCCGTTGGGGGCAGTCGGGCTCCATGACTATCAGACCCAGTGGTGTCTCGGCGAACACGGCCCTTCCGGACTGATTGCCGTGGCGCTCGAAAAACATCTTGAGAATGTTGATGTTGAAGCAGGGTTCATCGAGTACAGCGACAGTGAATGCCGCGTCTTCCAGTTGGTACAGCGGCCGGCCGTGGGCTACGCATGCCTCAACATCGGGCAACCGCGGGAATTCGGCTCCGAGGTCTAGAAGGACTCTCACGAGGTGCTCATGGCCGTGATAAAGGGCCCATCGCAATGGCGTGAGAGATCGCCCCCGAATCTCAGGTATCCAGTGATGGTAATAGTCTCCGGCTTCCGGACGATACATCCCCAAGCCCGGGAACTCGTCACAGAAGACGGAGACGCGGTCGCGGTTGAATCTCCTGTCTTTGTGGAGATCAACCTTTCCGTTGACGTCGAAGCCCCTGTTGATAATGGCTCGAGCAACTGGCTCGACCTGCTGTGCGGGAAGGTGGTGAAGCTGAAATAGGAGATGCGGGGAATTCTCCTGGGTCACTTCCGCTGCTGTTTCTAACAGCGTCAGCGCTACCTCGCCCTGGCCGACCGCGAGCGCCACAGGGATATAGTTCGCGAGGGTCAAGCCGGGGGCGAGGCGCGCTTGCTCTCGGAGGAGTACGCGCAGGGTCTCCACGGAGCCGAAGCAACACACAAACCGGAAGGCGACGTTGAAGAACTCCAACGTTCGTATTTGCATCGGTTTTGTGATGGGAGGTTTCGCATCAGATTGCCCAGGCGCAGTGTACTTCTCGGGCGTGGAGCGCGTGTTGAGAGCAAGATTCGGAGCTGACGACAAGAGGAAATTGTTGGTCGAGGCCTCACGCGCCTGGGGTGGCTCTGGCTTTATCACCGGGGTGAATAAGCCCAATCCGTCACCAAGACCAACTGGCGTGGAATGCGCGTCGCCCCAGAGATTCGGAGCTGAGGGCAAGTCGGCATCGCTGGCAGAGGCCTTGAGCGCCTGGGGTAGCTCCGGCTCCATGGCCGGGGCGAACAAACCCAATCCGTTGTCCGGACTGACTTGCTCTGGCTCCATGTCCGGGGTAAATAGACCCAATCCGTGGCCGAGACCAGCTTGTTCCGGCTCCGTCACCGGGGCAAACAAACCCCATCCGCCGTCCTGGTCAGCTTGCTCCGGCTCCCTGGCCGGGCTGAATAAACCCAACCCATTGCCGAAACCAACTGGCTCCGTCACCGGGGCGAAAAGGCTCAATCCGTTGTCCTGGTCAACTGGCTCTGGTTCCATAACAGGCGTGAATAGACCCAAACCGTTGCCGAAACCAACTGGCTCCGGCTCCGTCACCGGGGCAAACAACCCCAATCCATTGTCCTGGTCATCTTGCTCTGTCTCCATGTTCGGAGTGAACAACCCCAATCCATTACCAAAACCAACCGACGTCGACTCCATAACCGGGGTAAACAACCCCAACCCATTGTCCTGATAGACCTGTGCCGGGGTGACTTCCGACTGCTGAACCGGCGCAGAGCGCCGCCGGTCCGTGAAACGGCCGGAAGAGCGAGGAGGCGACAGGAAGCCGCCATGTGGCGACGGGGGTCTAAGCTCGCGGTTTGCAGACATGGACCCGAATTCCCTCTTGAGTTGCTCCCTCAACACGTCGGGGTCGGAAAGATTGAATCGGGGTTTCACCACTTGTTTAAAGTAATATGTCGCCACCACGGCTGTTGGATGGTAGAAGACGGCGTCTCTGAGCGTCTGGTCGTACAGCCACGGATCCTGTTCCGCCAGCTCCTCGAAGGCCCTGCCCAGCACATGTCAGCCAGCCATTTCTTTCCAAATCTAGGCATCAAGGGGCCATTGGGAGTAGGAGTGCCGTCTTAGGGCTAGCCGGAGCCACCTGGAGCTGTAAAAAGGGGCCAAAAAAAAAGAGCGCGGATTCAACATACCAGTGCGAGCGAGCCATCGCTTCCCCAGACAGCCAGGAAATGCCGTCCTCATGCTCAACGCAGGCACGCCCGTACGATCGCTGGAGTCTTCGCGCAACAGCACGGGCTTTGCGGCATCCTCCGTTCGCGGCCGCGAGCACCCACTTAAGCCCTATGTCGATGTCCTGGTCGACGCCAAAGCCGGACAGGATGCAGATCCCCAGTTCGAGGGTTGCGTGCGCCCTCAGGGGGAGAGGATGGCTCTCGTCCGTGGCGATGTTGGCTATCCGCTCGGTGATCTGCGCTTGGTATGCCTGCGGGACGGCGCTGAAGTATTGCGATCCGTAGAAGAACTGGGATCGGTTTGAGTCTTTCGTTCGTGTATCAAATGGCTGGTTGAACATACCTCCCGGGTCAGGTCGAATAACTTGTGGTGCTGTATAGCGTTGTCGCCTATCACGTCAAAAGTAACCTCGGTCAGCGGGATACCCCGTGATGCTCTAATTCGCGGGTGGCTCACCAAAGAGCTCAGGGTATCCCACCATCTCCCTGTCTGGGCCCTTGCCATACAATCTCGTTTCGACGACTTGATCCTCCATGCTCTTCAAATGCAAGGCGAAGTGGTATTCGGCCTCGAGGAAGGTTTCAGAGTCGACAAACCCGACCCTGGGAAGGTTTGGAACTGTCGGGGGCATGTTCGGCCACCTCTCGGAGAGCCCGTCCTCGTCTGCGGTGACACCTGTGTCATAGAGACATTTCAGCTCGATGAGACGTTCGTAGTGCCAAGTTTTGGTCAACCTCGTATTCCAAGTCAGAAACCGCGAGGTGGCTAGTCCTAGAGCTCCGTCAAGGTGTGTCTCCAGGGCCGTCCAGATTTTGAGGTGCTCCGTTGTCTGTCAGTCAGTTTCATGTCAGTAATCGTGCTCTGAATGTAGAGGGACTAAGACAATTCTCACATCGGCTAGTGCTCCAAGCATGGAATCAGGAAAGATTAGTGGCGGGTTCTGGAGCGAAGTCTGCAGAGCCAGCATGACATCGCCAGCCGTGTACATGGCAAGGTTCGAAGATTCAAGCCCCCAAATGAATTCGTCAACGGCCCTGATGGCGTATCAGCATTGTCTTCTCTTCTCTGAGGATTATGCGCGGAAAGGGACTTACTCGGCCAAGAATTTATCCCAGTACTTCATCGAGACAGGAGTCGGCCCTGCTTTATCCAAGACGAAGAGCTTGTCCACCGAAAAGTCCGCCCCATTGGATGTCATGTGGCCCACCCAGGAGTGGTCGACCCAGGCTTGAATGCCGTCTTTGGGGAGGACTAGGTACCCGAGATTCTGTCCGTCGCCGTCGTCGTGGTGGATGGGGAGGACGAGGAGCTCCGAGTCAAACTCGTTCGGATTACGGGTCTTGAGCCAGATGACGGACTCCTTTGTCAAGGCGGAGAAGGCCTCGTCACCAAGCCTTCTTCTCCCCGGTAGGCCGGCGGGGCGCTCTGGGCCGGTCCTGGTGTTGTTGACTGTGACGGCGGTAGTTTTCTGCACAGCAACCACTGTTCCGGCTTGGCTATGGTGGGCAGTGGTGCTCGGAGTCGCTCCAACTTGGCGCAGGACGAGGCCATGGCGCCTATTTTGCCGCCTCCTACGACCGCGTCGGAGGAGGCTGCCGTTAGCAGGTGTGTCTTGAAGTGGCACTGCCGCGTCCCCGGTGTGCCCTGGAACAGGGCTTGTCTTGTTCCTCTCCTCCTTCACCGCCTTCAACTCAGTGCTCTGATGTCGGCGCATCTGCCGCCTGTGACGGCCCCTTGGAATATGGTAGTCAGCGGCCTGGGTTGCTACCGACAATTGGTCGGACGGTTGAAGTCCTTGTGTAGCCTCGCGTCTGAGACGAGCGACATAATTCTCAAAGCCCTCGGCCATTACATCGCTCGACACCATCCCTTTATCCACGTCTATCCCATTGAAAGGTTTGAGACCGTCGTCCACGACTGCGCCGACTATGTGGGACTTGTCAAAGAGACAGAAACAGACGGTTTTCCAGTGCTCTGGTTCGACTTCGCAGGCGACAACACGGACTATGGGGCTCCCGTCGTCATGGTCCGAGAGCCTGTTGAGCTGAAGAGGGCTATGGCGCCTTGCCTCGGCGAGGGTCACTGGAGGGCACTCGGTGGCCTGCCGAGACGTAAACCAGCGAGGTTGGAGCAGGTCGACCTCTTGTGCGTCGTCGTGGCTCTGAATGTGCACCTGAAAGGCGGCATCGCTTTGAGGCCCCCTGTGGCGCCCGGCGGATCGGACGCCCGTGACATAACCCCAGACTCTGAGAACGGCGGGCCCGTTGTGGTTGCGTCTCAAGGGTTGGTTGGATACCAGCGGGTGACTCTGAAAAAGGGCTGAAGGGAAAGTTGGCGCGTCCTGGAACGGCCTCCGGGTCGGACTTTCATCGTCAACTGGGGACTCATCCTCGACCAGGACCGGAGACTCGAAGAGGCCCAGTGGCGATGGCGGCGGAAGGGGCTGAAAGAAGCTCATGGTGTCTCGACCCCTGATTGCTCAAATGGCTGTCATGGTGATGATATGATTTCAGACTGACAAGTTGACGTGAGCCTCCTTGACCTGCGCTGGTTTGTTGGGTTGGGTCACCTTGGGTGGGGGCCGTGTTGGCAGCCTCGTGTGGGCTTTTATGCATCAGGACCAATGAAGCGAGACGCGAGCCCCGGCCGAGCTCCTCCTTCGCGCCGACATAACCTCTGAGCCGCACAAGAACGAACGACCAACAGAGTATCACCGTCCAGCTCTGTTTCTTGCCCACACCCAACCGGACATCCACGATGGACGCCGTCTCGACGGCGTGGAGCGTCTTTACGACATGCTACTCCGTCTATACAGTGGTCAGTGAAGTAATCGAACTCAACAGCGACTCCAAACTCTGGAATGTGCAGATGCGTGTCGAGCGCGTCAGGTTCGAGGTCTGGGGCCGGACACTGGGCTTCCTCGATGAGAAGACAGGCTCTCTCAAGTCCCTGGATTCGGAAGACGTGGCTATGAACAGTGGGGGGCTGAGTGAGATCGTCCAGGTCGAGATGGCAAACAAGCTCATTTGCGACCTGCTCGAAGCGATAGCTTTAGCGCTCAAGGAGTTTCAAGAGACGGCCGAGAAGTACAGCTTGGAAAAGAAGAGCCCTGGAGCTGCTGCAGTTTCGAATAGCCGACGCGAGAAGGCGGCAGCCGGACTCAGCAAAGCGTGGTCAAGCACCAAGGTGTTCACCAAGCACGTCGTCTACGTGTTGGCGGACAAGGGCCTGGTCGAGCAGCTCGTCCAGAAACTGAGCGGTCTGAACGACTCGCTGGAGAAGGTCCTGACGCTTCACCAGAAGGTCCAGTACGCCAAGGCGGTTTCCTCGGGCGTCCTAGTCAAATATCGGCAACCCAAGGAGATCGACTCGCTTCTCGAGGCTCTGGAGGACGGCGAACGCGCCACTACCCAGCCCGGCATCCTCGTGGCATCGGCGCGTGTCAAGCAGCTGTGCGTTCGCATGGATTCGCCCGACGGGGCGGGCTCGGACGCAGGGGAGGTGAAGGCGGCCGAACCTGGAAGCTTTAAACTAGCGCCCAACATCGTGCGAGGCTACCGGGTGCCCGTCAAGGCGAAGGAGGACCTGCACTGGCCTGTCGGCATTGCGACCTACACCACCGGCGCAGAACCGGCCAGACGGGTCATGGTCGAGTGGCGGAGCGCGCATCCCAGCACGCCCCGGTTTCTCATTGAGCAGTCCGAACTGGTCCGTCGGCGCGATGCCATTGCCCAGCTGCTGCACAAGACCAGCACGATGGCGGACGCCGGGGACTACCGGCTGCTTGACTGTCTCGGCTACGTCGAGACGACGGGCGGCAGCGATGGGCAAGACACCAACGTCGTCGGCTTCGTATCGCTCTTTCCGGACTGGGCCGACGAGGAGGGCGAGCCCGTCACGCTGCACAGCCTGCTCCAGAGCTCCTTCGACAGCGACAAAACAGGCACGATACCGAGTCTCCGTACGCGGTTCAGCCTAGCGCGCGATGTTGCCAATGCATTGTACCAACTCCAGTGCAGCAACTGGGTGCACCGCAACCTGAGCAGCCACCAGGTGGTCTTCTTCCGCGACAAGAACAGCGGCGCGCTGCGGCTGGAACGGCCGTACCTGATCGGGTTCCAGTACTCGCGGCCGGACGACAACACGCGCGGGCAGGCGCTGAACGTGTTCTCCGAGGGCTTCAGCCACAACGGCGACTTTCCGGAGCTGTATCTGCCGGCCGAGTTCTCGGGGGCCGGGCTGAGGCGCTACAAGCGGTCCGACGACGTGTACAGCATGGGCGTGATGCTGTTTGAGATTGCCTTCTGGGAGCCGGTGGGCGTCTTCCACGAGAAGGGTCAGTCGGTCTGGGACACGGCGCGCAAGGTGCTCGACACGGCGGCGACCGAGCTGCCGTCCGAGGTCGGCGAGCTGTATGCCGACGCCGTCCTGCGCTGTCTGCGGGGGCTGCGGCAGGGCGAGGTTGCGATGGTGACGGCAGCCGAGCCCGAGGGGGGGAAGGAGGCGTACGACGGGGCGTATCACGGAGAGGACCCGGAATTTGGGCTGGAGGTCGATTTTCTGTGGAAGGTGCTGCGGGAAATCGAAAAGTGCCGAGTATGACCGTCGTAGTCGTCGCCTGTACTTACTTGCCTGGTACTTTACCCGAAAGTCATGCAACGGAATTTAAATGATGAGCTTTTCAGCTTTGAAAACTGTTTCGTTTACTTCCAAAGTGAAGAACCAAGCTAGATGGAAATCAGTAGTCGAAATCCTCCTGTCGGGATGCTTTTACAATACTCGAGCAACCTGTCAGTCCTCTCGATTCTCGAGTGTGTGATGAATAAAGTTGGACAAACAGGGAGAGGCTGAAGAAATGACCGAGATGGAATGCTGGACCCACACAAGCTTCCAGGTTGCCAAGCAGGCGGTGTGGAGTCGTACGACCCGGCGCGTGGTTCCACCGCCGAAGTTCCGGCCCGGGGCCTCGGGGGGCCCACTAAAATTTCTCGTAGCTTTTTGCAGGCAGGCGCACCAGCTCTCAGCTTCTTCCCGTGACGCCAACAACGACCTCCTCTCGCCGTTTGCGCCGAACCTCGACCCTGTTCTCGACCAGCACGCTTGGCGACGCCACAATATTCGGCTGTGAAACGCACCCGGAGACTGCGACACGTCGAATATGAACCGCGGCGCGCCTGCGCATTTCCTCGTCTCTCTCCATCACGACACATAGCGGCAGCTGCCCATAACTTGCTGCGGACCATGCCTCGGTAACACGACGGCCTGTTTGTTGTGTTTGGGTTATTTTCGGGATTTAGTCAGTGCGCCCCTCGCCGCCATGCTGGAGAGGACCGCCACGAGCATCGAGCCGTGCAGCAGCAGCCTCCAGCGAGTTCTCCCCTCGGCCCGGTCCAGTCTGCAAAGCCGCCGCAAGCTCCACACCGCATTCTGGCACCATGGAGCTGCTGAGTTCGAGCTCATCGACGCCTGCCAGGCCCTCATGCGCCAGCCGCCGGGCCAGTCGAAGATGCACGCGCCACCAGCGAAGCCCAACAGGAGACCCGAGACCATGACGGCGAGTGGCTTCCTTCTCGACTTCCTATACCCCAGCGGAACCGCTGCCCTCCTGCGGAGGCCGTACCCGGTCCATGCGGTGCGTCTAGAGGCTGGGTCGAGGACGCGGGGTCACATGTCGCGGCTCTTCACGTCTACCGTCCCTCGCCGGTCAGAGCAACCCCCGGAATCGCAAGTCCCTGCCGAGGAACCTGTCAACCCAGATGAGGCAGAAGTGGATGGCTTTATAGAGGAACAAGACCGCGATCATGAGATTGTGGTGGAAGATGCCGAGGAGGGGGCTCGGCAAGAGGACCCTCGCTTTGACACGGTCCGCGTCCTACGAAAGCTCCTGTACTCGGACCGCGCCGGCGCGTATGACCAGATATTTCAACACTACATGAAACTCGACCGGGGCTTGAGGGACGACTTCACGACCGACGTGTTGCTCGCCATCTCGGCATCGACCCGGCCAATTGAGGCGTGGAGGGTCAACGATCTGTTTGCTAGATACCGCGTCGACGAGTGGTCCGAGGAGCTCGTCCGTGCGGCAGTCAAGGCGCAGCTCACGCTGCACAAGGTCCCGGAAGCCATGGCGATTTTCAGGACCGCCATGGAGCAGCGCGGTTTTGGTGGTGCACTGGATTATATCGCCGCCTACGGATTCGAGCTGTCGTCGTGGAACCTGGTTCTTGAGGCCTGGGAGCTCTACTTCAGCATCAAAGGCGATGAGGAACCCGTGTATGCGCCACCAGCTCGGACGACTGCAGAGCCTGCCGAATCGCCAGAAGTTCAGGATACGGTGGAAGGGGCCGAGCCGACGGAAACCCGGGACGTCGAGCCTGGAAGTGAGCCAACGGTTGTGCAAGAAACAGAACCTCTCGCGGAATCAACAGTTCCACCACCCGCGTCTGATTCAGCCGAGATACCGGATGCCGAACCTGAGGCCCAAACATCGGCTGAGCTGGAAACCGAGCCCCGCTCTGAGCCAACGGTGCCAGCAAATGAACCCGCTGTTGATTCATCAGTTGGTCAAGACGCCGAGGCGGAGGCGACGGTGGCACAGGATATTCAGTTAGCGGCCGAACCACCAGACGAGCCAGAAGGCGAGCCAGCAACAATCCAGGATGCCGAGTCGGAGTCGGAGCCCATTCAGCGGCCGCTGCCCGCTGGCGGACCCGGCTACCCAACTCTGGCGGCGACGGCCGATCTCGAGGCCAAATTGCAGGAGCTGTACAAGTTTCTCGAGAACGACCCCGAGAGCACGTCTCAGCGCACTGCCCTTGTCGACGCCTTTCTCAGGCATCTCGTCAGACATTCGCTGGACTTGTTTCAGCCCTCCGATGTCGTCTTTATGCTACACCGTGCCGCGGATCCGCCGTCTTACGAGCGCTTCATCGTCTCGAGCGTGGAGCAGGACCGCAAGCGACTTGCCAGCGATCTGTACAAAAAGTACAGGACGCTTCCTGGCGTGCGCGTGGCCGATTCGGTCCTGCGGGTCATGATTGACGTCTTTTTCCCACATAATGTCGCGGGAATGGAACAGCTGTTGGCGGACTGGTACAGTGGCTACGGTCGCTTGGACGAGAGGGCGTACCACAAGTTCATGGCTTTCTATGGCGGACGCGGCGATGTCAAGTCTATCATGCGGCTGGCCGAGGAATATGCCAAGCACTACAACAGCAAGGTCGGGGATGATCCAAAGTTCGTCACAACGCTCATGCAGGCCTACGCCGTCAAGGGTGATCCTAAAGCCGCCCATCAGGTTATGGCGGATGCCGCCGAGAGGACTGGCGAAGCACCGGTGATTAAGCAGTGGAACATCTTGATGAACGCCCACGCCAAGGCAGGTGACTATGGAGGAGCCATTGAACTCTTTTCGTACGTTTGCGACGAACTCGAACCGGACCACTACACCTTTGGGACCATGATGGGAATGGCCGGCTTCCGCGGCGATCTCCAATTCACCCTCGAACTCTTTCAGCTGGCCAAGGACCGGGGCGTGCAGCCGACCCCAGCCATGATAAAGGCGTTGGTCGAGGCGTACTGCCAGAACGACCGATATTCCGAGGCCGAGAAGCTCTGCGTCAACGTAACCAAGAAACGGGAGCTGCCAGGCAGCTATACCTTGCTCTGGAATGCGCTCCTGCAACATAACGCGAGGCGCCGAGACCTGACCACGGTCAACCGGCTGCTCGAGTTCATGTCGTCGCAAGGGATCGCCTACAATCAGGAGACGTACAGCCATCTCCTCCTGGCGCTGCTCTACGCCCGCCAGTCGCATCACGCCATGCATCTGCTCCGAGTGGCCCACCGCGAGGGTGTCTTCGAGCCTACGGCGGACCACTTCGTCCTCCTCATGGCGGCCTTCATCAACAGCGGCGAGCCGCACATGGCGCTCAAGACCAATGAGCTGATGGCCAAGATGAACTACCCCAACTCGGCGATGCGCATGACCAAGGTCATCGACGCCCTGGGGAGATGGCAGCAGCTCCCGTCCAGCAAACGGCGTACTGAGGGCGCAGATCACTTTTTGAAGAAGATCATGCGCGATTTCTACAAATCCATGGAACGAGTAGACCAGGGTTCGCCCGACGACATCCGCTCCGTCACCGGCCTCTACTCCAAGATGCTCTTCATCATGACGCAGATGCGCGAGCATGCCACGGTGCGCCAGCTCGTCGACATGCACAACTCTCGCTATCCCGACCGCGCCTCCCGCGACACCATCCCGCTCAAGCTCCTCCACCAGATCATGCTCGCCGACTTCTTCGAGAAGAAGTATGACCGCGTTCACGAGATATGGAACATTGTCCTCCGACGCTCAAGCAAGCGCTACCAGCCCGCCTCGTCCTACCTCAACCCCGACGAGCACGACGCCGACCGGGACCAGCCGGACCAGCAGCCCCCAAAACCCGTCGTCTACGCCCAGCGGTTCCGCCTCTGCGACCCGCTCAAGACGATGCAGCGTCTCTTCCTCGAGCAGCAGGACCCGGACGGCCTCGTCGAGCTCGTCGCGTCGGTCCGCAGACGCGGCTTCGACCTCGACAGCAAGAACTGGAACTACCACGTGCAGGCGCTCGCGCGCCTCAAGCAGTGGCGCGACGCCTTCTCCGTCTGCGAGAAGGTGCTCATGCCGCAGTGGACCGGCTGGTACGTGGTGCGCGCCCAGGGCCAGGTCAAGAACCAGGTGCCGCTGGAGCTGCGCCGCGCGGGCACGAACCCGCACCGCCCCCGGCCCATCGCGCATACCTTGCTCGTCCTCGCCAAGGAGTACATGGACCTCGAGCAGATGATGCTGTGGTCGCCCGAGGCGAGCCGCGTGTTTGAGTACATCAACGAGCGCTGTCCCAAGACGGTGAGGGCCGTCACGACTATGCACCGCTCCGGGTCGCGGCTGGAGGCGCAGATCTTTGGGGAGGGATCGCGGGGGGCGGGGGTGGAGGATGTGCCGCTTGATGAGGAGGGAGGTGGGGAGGAGGGTGGTGAGCCGGGGGGGGGGGGGGGGGGGGGGGGGGGGGGAGAGGGGAGAGAGAAGGTGGAGAGGACGTGGAGGGGTGGGAGGCTGGTTCGGCCCGAGGAGAAGAGGAGGGTGCGGCAGGATCGTGATATCTGGACGGATGACGGGTTTTTGAATCCTAGTGGCTCGGCGCAGCCGAAGAAGGGGCAGGAGCAGTGGTCGGAGGAGGACGTCGTCAGCGCGCTGAAGGCGGGCGGCGAGGGGGGGGGTGGGTTTGGGAGGAAGAATGTATGATTGGGGGAGGTACTGTATTTGTGCAGTGTGTGTGTATTGTGTGTGTATTGTTGACGGTTAGATTTGTATATGATAGTGTTAGTTGGATAGCAAGAAACGAGGAATGTATTATACCTTATGTTATAAGCCTGGCATAGGTGTATCACATGTCGCCGTTCCTCCAACGTGCGGAAATTACGTTACCATCTCGTAATTTACCACTCGCACCCATGCTCTTAGCCTGTGACGCGCCTGGAAATAATGAAGTTGCCGCATCGCAGGGCATCTTACTGTGTAAAACAAAAGTCGGCAGCGATTTGGCCAAACTCTTGACCGGAACCTCCTTCTTCTTACACCCGACATCCCATGGAAGCAGCGACAGACAAAAGCGATAACCAAAGATGCTGTTTCCCGAGGAGCACACGCCTCATTTGAAAAAATGGATCGTTAAACGGCTCGAGAATACGTTCGTGCTTTTTCTTGTGGAGAGAATTGCGGTGCGCCTTGGAGTCGATCTCGCTGACATTCTGAACCCTGCTTTGCAAACAGATCCGACGCCGACCCCGACGTGCTCGCCGACTACGTCCTGGCCCTCTTGCGGCACGATGGCGACGTCGGCGACGTGCGCAAGCTCTGCGAGGACGAGATGCCCGACTTCCTCAAGGAAGACTCGCCCGTCTTCGTGAGTGACGTGTTCCAAGCCATCGCGTACCGCTCATACCTCCCCGGCGCCGCCCCCCCGCCTCCGAAACATGCTGCTCTGCTGCCGGCCCCGAGTGCTGCCGGGCAGCTGCCTCCGAGCCTGTACTACGACGACAGCCCGATGGGCGCAGCCCCGACGTACCACCCGCCGCCGTTTCAGAACGGGTCGAGAAAGCGCGCGTACAACGATTGGGACGACCCGAATGCGCAGAATGGCAGGGATGCTGCTGGGTTTGGCGGGAGGCCGGTTAAGCAGCCCCGGCGAGGCGGCCGAGGGCCTCGATCCGACGACGTGAATGGCTTCAGAGGCGGCGGTGCGGCGGGGATTCCGCCTTACCCCCCGCCGGGGCAATTACCGCCACAGGGCCCTCCTGGCCCGTCGACAGTCGGGTATTTTGATCCCAACGGCGCGATGGATGCCATGTTCGGCATGAGCTTGGCCACGGGGCACCCCATGCCCGAACTCTTGCGAGGGCACCTGCCTCCTAAGAAGAGAAAGAAGTGTCGCGACTGGGAGAAGAAGGGGTACTGTCCGCGGGGAACCAATTGCCTGTTCGCGCACAGCAACGACCCGGTGTATCCTCCCATGCCTGGGCCGCCGTTTGGCGGCATGCAGGCGCTGCCGCAACCTTCGGCGGTAGAAGGTATGATGAGGATTTCCAGGACTCAGAGGATTGAGGCCGCTAACCAACACGTAGAATATGACCCTACCAATGCCCTCATGCCGGATTTCTTTAACGGACCAAGTCCCTTCCAGGGGCAACCGCCTCTCCCCGATTTCGCCCAACAACCGAGACACAGAGGTGGCAAGCATCAGAACCGTCAGAGGCGGGGCGAGAGGGCGCCATTCTCCGCGGACGGACCAGTCTTTGACAGGTCAAAGTCGACGATTGTGGTGGAAAACATCCCCGAGGAGAACTTTAATGAAGAACAGGTCAAGGGCTTTTTCTCTCAGTTCGGCGAGGTTCTGGAGGTTTCCATGCAGCCATACAAGCGGCTGGCTATTGTCAAATTCGACAGCTGGAACGCCGCCAGTACAGCCTACCAGTCACCGAAAGTCATCTTCGACAACCGCTTTGTTAAGGTCTTTTGGTACAAGGATGACGGCTCTACACTGCCAGCCTCTGCACCCATGGCAGGAGGGGCGCCTGGGGCAAAAAAGGCTCACCGCACGAACGGCTCATCCACGGCTGACGGTCACGACGCCGGGCCCCAGCCCGAGATAGACATGGAAGAGTTTGCCAAGCAGCAAGAGGAGAAGCAAAAGGCGTTCGAGGAGAAGACCAAGAAGAGGGAGGAACTGGAGCGCCAGCGCGAGGACCTCGAGAAGCGGCAAAAGGAACTAATCGCTAAGCAGCTGGAGGAAAAGGCAAAACTGGAAGCCAAGCTCGGGGGCCACAATGGCGCCAAGTCCGAGAACGGCGACAGCGACCCGAAAAAGCCCATGAGCCAGACGGAAGCACTCCGCGCCCAGCTGGCAGCGCTCGAAGCAGAGGCGAGACAAATGGGCCTCGATCCCGACGCCATCGACGCGCCTTCGCCGTGGGCCCCGCGGGGCGGTTACGGACGGGGCAGAGGCAGCTGGCGGGGGTCGTCATCACCGTACACGCCGCGCGGCTCGTACCGGGGCAGCTACCGCGGCCGGGCTAACGTCCATGCCGCATATGCCGCCTATTCACTCGACAACCGCCCCAAGAAGGTGGTTCTCACCGGGGTGGATTTCACCGTGTCCGAAAAGGACGAGACGCTGCGGCAGTACCTTTTTGTAAGCCCCCCCCCTTTCTTTAACTACCTTACACCCCCACAGTCACTAATATTGACCCCCACCAGGGCATCGGCGAGTTCACCGACATCCAAACCACCCCGACATCGACCGAAATCACCTTCAAAGACCGCAAAACCGCCGAGAAATTCTTCAACTCGGTCCTCCTCGCCAACAAGGAACTCCCCGGCCTCGACCCTCTCGAGCTCGCCTGGGCCGGCAGCGCCAACGGCGTCTCGGTACCCACCACCCCGAGTGGTAATGGTATCGGCACCCCAACAACAACCACCAGATTCAACCCCAGTCTCGGCGGCGGCGGCGGTGCGAACGCGAAGCGCTTCGGGAAAGCGCCGGCCCACAATGGCGATGATGGCGGCGACGTCGATGACAACGATGAGGAGGACGATGATGCAGAGGCAGAGGCGGCAGAAGCAGCAGCAGGGGATGCTAGCAGCGATAAGGACGTGCACATCCTGCTGGAGCGGCCGCCCGGGAACGACAACCCTCATCAGTATCAACATCAACCTCATCAACCTCATCATCAGCGGGGCCGGGATCAGCAGGATATGGACTATGAGGTTGCGGACGAGGAACACTGGGGGTATTAGTAGTACCGGCGGTGTCTCTCTCTGTCTGTCTCAGCAACAGTCGTTGTCGGTGGGATGGGGGAGGGAGGCGTGGTAACGGGGGATGGGGTGGTGTGCGAGTTTCTGCGGGGCGTGATAGGATGGGTGTTGGGTGGGAGGGGGCGGGGTTGAAGGGGTGGAAAAGGGATAATAACGTGTGGTGTGTAATAGATACACTCTGTACTCGTACATACAACGACGACGGCGACGACGGGGCGGGAACCGTCTTGGCTTTTTAAGGTTGCGCGGAACTTGGGGGGTTGCTTAAGGGGGGTTGGTTGCATCGGCGGCAGTTACAAAAACAAACAAACAGCGGGCACGGATATGGGGGGTATCTCTCTACTTGTTGAGTCCGTGGGCTATCGGCCGTGGCTCAATAAACATAGATCTGGGAGTGCGCATCACAACTTGCACCTGGTTGAAAGTCCACTGCTTTTGCTAGGTGGCTTCCATAGACTTGCTGGAGCTGTGTCTGTTTGTATGCCAAGTCGCACCTTACTTACCCCTGATTTCCTTCCGCTCGCACATTCATTCAGTTACCCCTTTTCTACCCCCAAATCTTTCTAACTCCTTGTATTTCTTCGACCTGTGTATCTCAACCACTGTTGAAGTTGAAGTTTGCCCGTCCCTCCCTTCCCAAGAAAGGGAAGGTCAAACGTATTGTAAGAAAATCGAATCCTGCCTAAATTCCCCCTGGGTATCGTTGAGATCTCGGTGATGCATGAAAAAACTGGGTTGGACCATCCATCTGCTCCCTCCATCATCCGCTTCACCCCCCTCAGCCCTCCTCCGGCGCCATCCGGCCCAGTCCTCACATAGTCTACCAGTTGATGATTTTGAAACTCCATCCATCCTATTCCAACCCCCGCCTGTTTGCCTTTCCATTTTTTGTTGAAAAATCAAGACCCGAACCTGGGGGGCAAAAAATGCCCATCCATGCATGCCCCATCATGAAATGCGCATTTTGTTGTTTTGTTCGCCCCGCCTGCCCTCCTCATGAAAAACGCCTTTCCCATATGCATGCTACGATATGTTAAATAATGCTCGAAAGTTGTCGCGTGCGTTCGTTAAATGCGTCATTTCCCTCGGTCCGGCCCCGTCTCGCTCCAGGCTGCGGATGGATAGATGGATATTAAAAAGTGTTCTGTGTGTGTGTGTGTTGCAAGTTGGGAGGTTGAAAGTGTATTCCGGCCATGCAAAAAGTGTTGAAAAAATGGTCGTCGGTCGGCCGGCTGGCCAAGTTGAGCGGTCCAGCCCGACCGACTGAGAGACGAGTCATGAGGCATTACGAAGATGCCTCGACGCCGTTGGTGGCGCCGTTCGTAGTGCCGTTGGTTTGAGGTGCCGGGGCTTTGTCCAAGCCCGGGGCCTCCAGTCCCTCTAGGACTTCGAAGATGGTCTCGCCGCGGTGGAAATCGTTGTTCACTGCATGCGTGTCAGCGTCGACGATCTCAAGGGGCAAGACAATGAGGGCAATCTTACCAATATTCACTAGGTACCACGTGTTCATGATCTCATCTAGGACGGAGCGACTGGGGGTGCCGGTCTCGTAGCAGCGAGCCCATTCCGTGCCGAGCTGGAATGCCTCGTCCTTCCAAGCAAGGAAACTGATTCTTTCGACGATGGTGGGCTGCACAATCTCCTTACCCGGGAACACACCCCAGGTGACGGCGTTGGGTCCCTCAGATTGCGCGTTCGTATAGAGATTGCCAGATTTGGTCACGGCGTGGTAGGTCAGATCAGGATGGTGCTCGATGCGGCGCTTGATCTCGGGGAAGAGCTCGGGTGAAATGAGCATCTCGAGGTAGGCCTTTTGGTAGACGTAGCCATTTGCCGGGCCCCAGCCGTGGATTGGGTGGCTTGATTTGACACCGTTGACAGCCGGCTGTGAGTTGACAGTAATAAGCCCACGCTTGTTCAGCTCGATCAGGTCATTCCTGATGAGGTCGGCTTCCTCGGCCACTGGCGCCTCGCTCCAGGGGAGATATTCGATCTCCTTGTTCAGGTAGCGAATAAAGAGGTTGGCGATGTCCTGGACGCAGGTAGGCTCGCCCCACTTCTTGCGGTTCTGCTCGTTGCTGCCGGTCAAGCCAATGCCGTAGGCATCCAGCTCGCCAAAGGCCGGAGACCTCGAATCACCCCAGCGGCCGTTGGGGAACTCGTCCCAATCCTGGGTGCGCGCGACATACGACTTGTTGCGGTTGCGCCAGAAAATAGGCCGAACATCCTCGGCGCGGCGGCCGAATCCCAGAGATTGCTTCCAAGGGAGCGCCTGCTTGAGCGGGCGGTCAGGCGACGGCATCCAGTCCAGCTCCTCCAGAACCATGCGGGTTGCCTGGGCGAGGTTCATGGTGTAGAAATGCAGGTGGCGGATCCCGGCGGCGAGGATCTTGCGGCACATGTCGGCCACCAGCGTCTTGCCGATATCACGGACGGCCACGTCGTCGTTCTTGACCGGTTCGAGCTTGGCCATCCAGTCCTCGGGGACCTTGCAGTTCATGTGGTTCGCGCGGCGCAGGAAGCTGGCGTAGGTGGCGATGGGCATGATGCCGGGCACGATGGGCACGGTGATGCCGCGCTCCCTGACCTTGCCGACCCAGCGCACGAAGTTGTCGGCATCGTAGAACATCTGGGTGACGATGAAGGTGGCGCCCATGTCGACCTTCTCCTTGAGGTGGTCCAGCAGCAAGTCCTCGTCCTTGTTGTCATCGCACCCCTCGGGGTAGCCGGCAACGCCAATGTCGAAGTGGTTGCCGTACGTCTTGCGGATGTGGGCCACGAGGTCGCGGGCGTACAGGAAGCCGCTGTCGGTGGCCTCCCACTTCTCCTTGTCGCGTGGCGGGTCGCCCCGGAGGGCCAGGATGTTGGTGCAGCCGGCCTTGTAGGCCTTCCGGAGGGCGTCGTTGACGCGCTCCTCGCCCATGTCGGTGCATGTAAGGTGCATGCAGGCCTCGAGCCCGAGATACGTCTGCGCCTGCACCACCATCTCGCAGGTCAGCTCGGCAATGCGGCCGCCGGCGCCCCAGGTGATGTCGATGAACTTGGGGCCGAAGTTGTACATGCGCTCCATGCGCTCGTAGAGGTTCTGCACGCCCTGGGCCGTCTTGGGCGGGAAGTACTCGAACGAGAAGGACGGGTTGCCGGTCCTCTCGGCCTCGGCCAGCATCTCCCGGATATGCATGGTGGTGAGGGGCTTCTACTGCGACGGATACGGCGAGAAATATACGTTTGCTGCTGAAATGAGATTCAGGTTAGCCTGCTGCTGCCGCTCTTATTTTTGGTAATGACCCCGGGGACTTGAAAGAAATGAGACGGTTGGAGGAAGCAACTGGACGGGAACAAAGATAGGACGGTGGGATTCATCCAGGAACCAGATTCACCAGCCCGCAACAAGCAGATCAGGGAGAAGCAACCGGAGAAAGAAGACGGGCAGACGGGAGTACGGGGATGCCATACAATGGGACAATCTCGGAGAGGGCAGCTCAATACATGCGCTCCCGGAGGCGGGCAAGGAAGCAGCGTGTCCTACACCTCTACACCTGTGCACCGTGGTGCCCTTGAACTCCGGCCGGTGGTGGTCCCTGGTCGCGGATGGGAACTGAGAAAGTGGGAAAGGGAAGAAGAAGAACAGAGAAAAGAGAAAAGACAAGTCAGACAAACCGAAGAGAAGGCAGGGAAGGAGAGACGGCCGCGGGGCATCGGCCACTTTTACATGCACAGTGCGCAAGGTGTAGCATCCCTGAACGCAGAATTTCGCCGTACCCGGAGGGGTGCTCATGTCCTCATTGGCCCGAGCACATCCCACGATGCCCCACCCACCTTCTTTCCAGGCCGCACTTTGTTGGAGTCGGACCCCGATGTTCCCTCTGTCGACCCCGCAGCCGAAGCAACCAGCAAACAAGCGATTGATGAGGACCAGCAGAGCTTCCAGCTTGACGACAGGTTGGTTGAACCCGAGTCGTGGCCGGATGTGCAGAGGACGGAGTTGTGGGGTTGACAGCACAGAACAGCACAGCCGTCCCGGCCCGCGTACGGTATGTAGGTACGTGTACATAGAACACGAATATGTCTCCGACACAGTATGAACCGGTGAACAACACCAGCCCAACAAGTGGCGGTCAACGGTGACCCAAATGCATCTCAGATGCCCAAGGTGTGAAGCACAGCAGCCCGCGTACCCGAATCCAGGGCAGCTCCCTTACAGTATGCATCCCGTAATAACTGTCCATGTCTCTGAGGTCGTCCGGGTGTTTCCCGAATCACACATTGCCCGGAAAACCTCCTGACGTAACCCGGTCGAGCATCAGGGGCAGAGCACCACCATTGGAACCCCTCCTTCCTCTGTTCCCCGGTTCGTTCCCGGTGTGGGTACCCCCACTGTTCCATCCAAAGATGCCCCGCTATTTGCTGCGTGGTCGGACCACGATTGCGTGACCCGCCCTCCCGTCTATGGTTGTCAACGGTGAAGAACGAACGGCTGTAGTTCGACAAAGAGAGGAGAGAGGATGACACAAGAACTGGCAAGAGGCGGCGGCATTGAGGGTCGGCGGTCTCTGGCGGTCTCTGGCGGTCTCTGGTATAATACAGAGCAAAAAGTATTTATGGGAAGCAAAAGATCAGATGATGTCTGAGAGACAACTTGGACGAGCTGGGAATCGAACCCAGGACCTTTCGCATACAGAGGAGCATGCTAAGCGAACGCTCTACCAACTGAGCCACACGCCCTTGATTGGTTGATCTACCCCTTTCGGTCGTGAGTCCTATCATCTGGGATCCAACCATGCTGATCGAGGCATACTAGTTCGAGGGAAGGAGTAGAGACCTGAAAGGAAGAGCAAAGAAGGAGAGAATATTCGAAAGTCAAAGTCTAAAAGTTATTGTTTAAGGGACTCGAGTTGAAAAAGCACGGGCTCTCCAAACATCCCCTTCGCTCACCCTGTTTGTAGACTCTTCTCATAGACAAGTAGACATGGACAATATAACGTTGATATACCACTTCTATCCAGCTCTATCTATACCTACTCAAACACAACAACCGGTAGAAAAAAACAACCCAAGCGCCTAACTACCCGCCAATATCGCTCAGCAAAAACCACTCCATATAAAATAGTAGGTACGCTAGGTATCACTTCGCCTTCTTCCCAGCCTCAGAACCAGACCCAGCGCCGCCCCCAGCCGGCGACTTCGACCTCCCCACGCCACCCTTCCCAACGATTTTCTCAGTCCAATTCCAATTCAGCGGACTCGAGCTCCTCTCACCACCACCACCACCACCACCACTACCACCACCAGCCGCCTCCTTCTTCCCGGCAGCAGCCCTCCCACTCCCGACCTCCTCACCACTCTCATCCCCGCTGTCCACCCAGTCCCGCTCGCTCCACGTCACCGAATCCAGCCGATCCAGCGGCGGCCGCGGCGTAGTCGGCGTCCGTCCGCCGCCGCCACTCTCCGCTGTCGGAAACACCCCGAGCGCGTTACTACCACTCGCCAGCAGCGACGGCGACAATTGTGGACTGCGCGGCAGCAGCTCGGGCACCGTATCCCCTTCCTCCCCATCCCCAGCCCCATCCCCATCTCCAATAACAACAACCCCCTCCCCCCTGGCATCCACCCCACCCCTCCCATCATCCTTCGTCTCCTTACCCCCCTCCCCCGGTGATCCAAACCTTGTAATATCCCTCGCCGCCCTCTCCCCATTCGGCTCGTCCTCGTCCCTGGTCCGCGCCGTCGCGGCATCGCTAAAGTGCGCCTCGACGAGGTGCTGGATGACAGGCCAGCCAAAGGCGTTGGCGAAGGTGCGGCGCACGACAATGTTGTTGTGCGCGTCGGGCTCGAGCTTGACGAGGACCTTGCGCCAGGACAGGCCGCGGTGGTAGGCGCGGGCAATCTTTTCCTCGACGCGCATCTGGGAGGTGTCGATGTCGGCCGCGTCGATTGTTTCTTCTTCGGCGGCATGGCGCGGGGTGTCGAGGGAGGGGGTGTGGACTGTGGAGGCTTCGTCGCCGGCGGAGGCGGTGGTTTGTTTGGATTGCTGGGAGAGGGTGGTGTCTTTGTGATTGATTGATTGGGTGGGGGGCGGTGAGGAGGTGTCGCTTTGGCTTGTTTTCTGAGAGGAGGCTGTTGTCGGTGTCCGGCGGCGCAGGGTTAGCGGGCTGGACGACCGCTCCTTGATGGGCGGTGGGGGGATGTCGGCTGGGTGGTAGACACGGTCGTGGAAAATGGTCCGCGGACGGTTGGATGGGTCGATGAGGAATTCGATTGGGGGTAGCTTCGGATTGAGCAGGTCACCAGCAGACTCAAAGATTGTTGTTCTTGGAGGTGCCGACATGCTCTCGCTCTCTTCTGTGAGCTCTTGCCCGGTCGTCACTTTAGACTTGGACGAGGCAGCTGAGTCCAAAGCGGCCCACTGATCCGGCCTGAGCGTTTGACTCCGCTGGTAGATCTTGTTAACCTTGGGAGACGCTGGAGGTGGCGGTTTTGGCGTCTCGCTGCGGAAGAAATTGAAAATACCCGAAAAGGGGTTCGAGGTGGTTGTACTTGAGCTCTGGAGCTGCTGTAGTTCCGAGGGAGTTTCTCGGTACGGGCTCGCCAGCGACCGGAGACTCTGGCGGTCGTCCTCCAGCATGGCGTTGGTTGGCGGTTGAGGGACCTGGTGAGAGTCCACATGACCAGTTGGAGTAGTCTTGCCCGTGCCAGAGCTCTCGTCTTTGTCCTGCTCTACCGGCGACCAAGGCACAAGCCTGGGAGTCGTGACGTTGGCTCCGGTCAGCTCCGCCCAACCAAACCCAACAACGGTTTCCACGAGGCCCGCCTCTCGGCGAGCCTTTTCGACCCGTCCAAGCCCTTGCCAGTCGAGGAACAGAAGACAGCTTGTCCGGAGTGGCACGATGCCGTCGTTGACCACATTGGAGTATACTGTTCTATTACGGAACTTCTTGAGTGCTTTGTGGGCCGGCCCGGTGGGCAGGATCCGGAGCAGCGGCTTGGACTCGGGCTGAGGCTCCCCATACACCTTCTTTTGAGCCTGCTCTCCGAGGCTGCCCACGAGCGCGCCCCATCCGTTCCGTGCGATGGTCGGCGCTCTCCAAGTCAAGCCAAGATCCTGGCCTGTCCTCCCCACCAGACCAAAGTCCAGTGCAAACTTGACGTAGAGCGGATTCTCGTGGTTTAGCCCGAGGAACGGTGACGCCAGGGCGATGAAATTGACGGGCTCAATAAGGTCGAAGAACTGCGGTGAGTGCTTTTGGATGTACGCGACAGCGTACATCTGCACCAAGCCGCCAAGGGAATGGGCGATAAAGCTGATCTTGGTGAACTTGTACAAGCGCTTACCCCCGGGGGATGTCGCCTGGTGGACGGAGCTATGCTTGTGTGCCTCCTCGACGGCCTTCTTCTGCGCGCCTGTCTTGAGGGAGTGGGCGATGGCCTCTGACGCTGCTTTGGCGGTCGGCAAGCATGGCTGGTCCGGGTAGGTCATGGTCAGAATATACCTGGCAAGCCGCTTGCCCAGGTATTTAATACCCTTCTCAGTTTTTGCCGCGTTTCCGGAGAAGCCGCGGACAATGACCTCCTCGTCATCGTCATCGTCCGTAGATTCCTCTTCCCCATCGCCTTCTTCCTGTTGACCAGGGGTATCACCGCTAGCGTCCATCCCCTGTCCAGGAGTTGGAGTAGGAGTCTGGCTGCTTCTTGCAGAAGCATCGCCCGACGCATCAGCCTCAGGGCGCGCACGCTTTCTCGCCGCTCGCTCCCGTGCCTTGCGCGCTTTGGCGTCGATCCGAGCCTGTTTCGCGGTTGCATCTATGCTTTCTTTGAGAAACAGCATATCGCCGCCGAGATTGCTGTGCAACCCATGTGTGAGCACAACCAGGTGGGCCTTTTTCTGCTTGTGCTTTGACTGCCGCCTGGCCTCGTCGGGCTGTCCGCTATCCGTGCCGGGCTCAACCGGAGCGTCGGAACCCTCAGCTTCCCTACCCCGGAGCCACCCAATATCATCCCACCCCGGCAGCTGTGGAGTGTTCCACAGAGCTGCAGTGTCCTCGACCTTGAGGTGTATGGCCTTGGAGAAGACGCCCTTCGGCTGGGCCGGGTGGTGCTTCGACGCGCCCGGGCTCTGTTGGAAGTCGCTCACACGGCCTGGCTGAGGAACTTGCGCGTGGCCCCCGATGACGGGCATCACAGAGCCGAGGTTCAATGACTTCTCGTCGCGCGCCAGCAGGATCTCATAGTGCACCGAGGCCGAGCTGGAGAAGATGACCTGCGAGGCAACCTCTATCACCCACGTCACAGTGTCCCCGTCGTGCTCGGGCCCGTTCCCAAAATGTCCGTGTTTGCTGCTGCCCTCGCCGGCGCTCTGGCGGATGTTGTCGGGGACAACCAGATGGCAGTTCCACACGGCGCCGGCCTTGAGCATGGGCTCGAACTCGGGCACGCCATAGCGGCGGGGGTTTTCAAACTTCTTGAAGGGCTTGAAGACGGACGGGTATGCGGCGACGCCGAGGGTGTAGGGACCATGGACGAAGGCGGCGCGCAGAGCGATGGCGCACGTGTTCTTAATGCGCAGGTACAGGAACTCGGGGGACGGGAGGATGTGGTCGGCCGAGGGCTTGTAGGTCGCGGTGTAGCGGACCACCTCGCCAATCTTGACGCTGCCGGTCTGGTGGAGGAGCAGCATCGTGGACATGCGATGTAGGTGTCGGGCTCATGTGCCGAGGAGAGCGCCAGCATCGGACCGGCGGGAGTGATGTCCAGTGTTCGGACTCGGGAGCTTCGGTGGGGCCGATTGTGCCGGGGCGAGCGTTATCCCATGGTGTACGTCAGTGGTCGGCGCTGTGCCTGCCGTGGTATCCGAACGAGGCCGTTGGGCGATGGAAGTGACTGTGGTCTGCTGCTTTGAGAGGCGGTGCACAACTGCACAGGGATCGTGTGCGCCGAAGGAACAGACGAAACGCGCAGCCAAGGATGCACCTGTCGAGTCCAAAACGCTTAAATTATCTTGGCTGCACTTGGCGTGGTTGGTCGCATGCTCAGCCGCCCGTCCAGTGGCGAGGATGGAATGCACCTGGACCCTGGACCGACTGTCGTTGGCCCCAATTCATTCCAGGTTTAGGGGATGGGCGAGTTGTAAAATATGTACCGTACATGGTATCTTATCGGACGAACGAAGGCAGGGTCCAAGGATCTGTCCACCACAGGTCATGATAGCCATTGAAGAAAAACATGGAACAGAATGTTAAGGTGGGTTGTGTGCAATAGACTATTCCGTAGCAAGTTTCGAAACATTCGGTGTGCATTCCAGGTTTGTAAGCGGCGAGCAGGTTGTGACGCCAGACCGATGTGTTTCACCACATTTTCGAGTCTTGTAATTTACGTACCTTCCCACTCGGATCCAGCCAGCTGGGATTCTCTTCGGGCTGTCAACCATTGACAGGGGAGCTCAGATTTCGTGAGGAAGACCGATCTCTTTCGACGAGAAATAAATATACTATTTTTCTATTCTAGCTATTTCTCCTTCCGTTTCTTTCCCTTTTCTTTTGTCCCGTTCTTTTCTTTTACTTTCAAAGTCCAACAGGGCCTGACGGCCATGTTTCAGACACCATGAGGCTTGGTTCGCAGCAGGGGATGAGGATGAAAGGAGAACAAGCCAAGGCCCTCGATGCCCTCGTTTGCTTAGTTAGATAGGTAACGCTATCTAGTACAATTATACTCCAAGGGTTTCAGCCGACGAGTCCACAATCCTTTGGAATTCTTGCCGTCCATCCCAACTCCTCTTCTATCCTAGAACCCGACTTCTGATGAGTCGGATCTCTACCCCTGGTGCTGCCCGAGGCTGGAACTCCGGTTGTAGCCGATGTCTGCTATCTGCCTGGCTGCTCTGTGCTCACAGCCAGTTCTTCGTAATGTTAAAAGCATTGATCGGTTTGCCACGTTGATACCGTTTTGACAGAGAAGAGAAGTGTCTTCGCTGATGGTGTTGCCGACGCTCAATTACGTAAGTTGGTCTCGCCGTTGAAGACCCCGGCTGCGCATGCAGTGGGGCATGACTGACCGCCAACATGGAACTTTTCGAAATAAAACCGGCAGAATTTGCACCTCTCACCCCTCCCCCGGCACCGCAACAAGCTCACCGACCCGCACAGCTCGCAGCTCGCGACCCGTCGATGCGACAGCCGGCATTCTGACTGCAACAATGGGGAGACGCCCGAATGCGCTCATCCTGCAGTATTTCGAGCGGGGACCGAAACTGCAGGACCAAAGCAACCGCTATCCCCACACTTGCAAAGCGTGAGCCACCGCCCTTTTCCTGGTCCCGGCGCCTCTTGCTTGCTCCCACCGCTTGTTTCGCCGAGTCGCTGCTTCGAGAGCTAATCAAACCGCCCTCAATCGCAGATGCGGCGAGCACTTCCCGCGTGGCCGGCTCGACAGCTTGACGAGCCACTTGACCAAAAAATGCCCGGCCATTTCCGAGGCTGAGCGTGTCAATGCCCTCCTGGCCCTGTCTGGCATGAGCCATGCGTCCCAGCGATTCCAGCAGAGCCAGCAGGCCCAGGCCCAGGCCCACGCGCGCGCCCAGGCCAACGGGTCTCCGGTCGACTTGCCCATGATGCAGCGCGACTGGACCGCTCTCGGCGTCCTTGCCGAAGTATCGCGACAGATCGATCTGAACGAAAAGAACGACGACCGCGGCCAGCCCAATGGCGCAGTCCCTTCTGGCCCCTCACCGCCCGGAGGGCAACCCGCGGAGCGCTTCGAGCTGCAAGAACAGTTCACCATCGAGAATCCGCCTTTGCACCAGGAGAATGGCACAGGACAGCCGGCCGAGGTTAAACCCCAGCCCGAAGAGGCCGACCAGCCGCCCACCGCCGAAGAACGCCTCCAGGAGATCCTCCGGGCCGAAGATGCGCAGTCGGACTCGGCCAACATCACAATGGCTGCCGCTGCGGCCGCTCGCCTGCATCCTGCCTACCTCGACCCTGAAATCCTGGGAGAAGAAGCCGCGGCAGCCGCCGAGGCAGCGACTGCTACGGCCAATGCCGCCGCTCTTGATGTCGCCGCTGCAGTGAACAACCTCCCTGTGGCCGACATGAGCGGGACAGAAGAACCTGCCCCAGCCCCAAGCACTCCTGCGATCGATCCTACCATGCCGACACCGAGTGCGCCGCCGCCTTGGGGTGAAATTACATATGCGACCGACACTTTCCAAGCCACCGTCACAAACAATAGTCCCATGCGAACCACATCAGCTCCTCTTGGTAAAGGCGTGTTTCGCTTGGACAGCGGCCCGAATGGCGCCAAGTCTCGCCACTCGAGGGCGCGCTTCAATGCGACGAGGAGGAAGGAGGTCCAGGAAGTCCGGAAGATTGGCGCCTGCATCCGGTGCCGGGTCCTCAGAAAGACCTGCTCTCAGGGCTCGCCTTGTGATACCTGCCGGAAGGTCCTGTCTCCTCGGGTGTGGCGCTCGGGCTGCGTTCGCACAAAGTTCTCTGAGCAGCTGGATCTCTACTCGGCCGGAGTGCAAATCGTGCTTGCCCAAGCCAGAGTCAACTCAATCAAACAAGCCATGACGCTCGGCAGCCACGGTGTTTTGATCGAGGCCTGTCATTTCCCAGACTGCGGCCCTCGTCTCCAGCTTCAGGTGTCGCAGCGTGACCCCGATCGGGACGCCGAGGGCAAGCTCGTCGACGCGACCATTGTGGACGACAGGCCGTCGACGTATCCCATTGTCATGCTAGACAATGACAACCAAGACGTCCCCGCTAGAGTCGAGACATACATGCGCGAGATACTGCCCGACATGATCAAGCGGGAGCCTTCCCACTTCATGCAAGTTACCCTGCAGACTGCTGTCGACGTCGCGAGCACGACAAACGACGAGTTGCTCAAGAAGTCGCTTGAGCTGTGGGGTCTCGTAGAGATACTGGACCGCGAGCGCCAGTGGACCATCAGCGCCAAAACCTGGGCCGAAGACTCCCCCGCCAAGTTGATCAAGGAAGACACGGACGGGGAGCTCTTCAACACGATCTGCCTGCAACTCGCAGCTGCAGCCGAGAGGAAGGCCGCGGCTACCAGCAAGGCCCTCCTCACCGGGATGCAGCGCGTCCTCCAAGACAGCAAGGTCAAGATCGATTTCAACATGTACTTTGCCGTCCTGATCCTGCTGAACTGCGTCGAGAAGTCCAGCTGGGCTTTCAAGGCATGGGAGCAGGAGAACCTGCGACACTTGTGGCCGCTTGAGAAGGAGCCGGTTAGCTTCGCCCAGCAGGGCTATGTTATTGCCAACCTCCTGCACATGCTCCTCGGCATCCGCAAGGCGCTCCCCCGGACGACGCGCCGGGAAATCGACGGGAAGCTGGTCACTGAGGAGGAAAACCCGGCGATCCGGGAGTACTTTGAGGCGATCAATCTGGATTGTGAGTGCCCACCATCGTGAACCATGCAGCCGTCCAGCATCTAACCAGTTTTTGCTACAGTCGCCCAAGTCAAGGCAAAGCAAGAGCGTCCAGCTTTCTCGCCCACCGATTCCCGCTCCTTCGAGCTCCTGTTCTGCTCAACGCTCCTTCTTCCCAACTCGGATCCTTGATCGAGTCGGTTCTCGCTGGCAAAACGACTCGCAGCACCGAGCTCTTCCTCTTCGACTTCGATTCTGGCTGTGAGGCTGGTTTGCGCCATCTTTGCCGCGCGCGACGGCCCATGGCTTATGACTGAATACGCCATGTACGATTATGCGGTCTCCGCCGTCGGAGACCCCCAAAGGTGCAGCAATGGCTTCACTAATGATATAATGCGCCCTTCCCTCGCCCTTGCTTGACAGGCGGGGAGCGGGCAATGTTGGTTGACAAAAACTGTCGGAAAAAAGACTTTTTCTGTATGGAGTACTGAGAAGACGGATTTGATTTTTCTCATGATAGATACTAAATACCCCTTCGCGGACGCGGATCCCAGTTTGCCAGAGAGTATGGCCAGGGGCTTCTGCACAATAACAATTGACATTCCCTCACTGACTGACTTCATCGACAAGATACGCGCATGCTAAATCGATCAACCAACAACAAATGAATTGAAATGTCTCTCCGCTAAATCACCTCTCCCGATCACTCCCCACACCACTCCCCCCCGTATCCCTCCTCTGCAACCCCGCCCCCCCGGGGCCAGGCACACCACCACCCCCAACCCCAGCCCCAGCAGCCCTCTTGGGCTTCCTAAAGCACGCAAACTCCCCCTTACTAGCCTCCCGCAGCCGCTTCAGCACGGCCCGCATCTCGGGCAGCTCGGCCTGCAGCCTGGCGCGGGCGTCATTGTCGGTGCGCCCGTCGAGCTCCTGGTAGATGGCGCTCTGCAGCTCCGACGCGCGGTCCGTCGTGTAGTGGCTCAGCGTCTGCGCGACGAACTCGACGTCGAGCGTCGCCTGCATGAGCGCCTCGAGGTCGTAGCGCGCGCGCGCCTTGAAGGCCTCGAGCAGCTCGCGCGAGGCCTGCTCGAGGAGGTACGACAGGACTTCTGTGGTCAGGGAGGCGGCTGTGGTGGACACCTGGGTGTGGACTAGGACGAGGTTGAGCAGGGCCTCGTAGACGTAGGGGCGGACGGAGCGGGGTTTGGTCCCCCCCGTGTTTGCTGGGGGGCTCCAGTCGGGCGCGGACACGCCTGCGCGGATGATGCGCCGGAGGGAGTCGATGGAGGGGCGGGTGTAGGACTGGAAGAGGCGGGCGTCGATTTGGCTGAGGACGTCGCGGATTGTTTTGGTTTCGTCGGTTAATTTGACTGAGAAGGCGTTTTCGAATTGGGTGTTGAGGGAGGGGACGACGGTGGAGCGGAGGGCTTGGAGGTTGCTGAGGGTTAGGAGCATGCGGACGTTCTACGGGGTGGTTAGTATGACTATAAAGGAGGCGGGGTCAAGGGGCTTACTCTATCGCCTGCGTCTATTGTGCCCCCGCCGAGTGTTGACGCCGAGAGCTGTGAGATTGCTGGGTTGTTCGCCAGGACGTAGCCGTCGGCCTCGACGGTCCACTCGTCGTCGGCCTTCTTGGGAAACCGCTCGGCATTCTCGACCATGCCGCTCAGGGCCTTGTAGAGAGTGGTCACGTACTGGCTGCGCACCATCTGCAGCAGCTTCGTCGGCGGAGGGAGGACAATATCCCCGGCCCCCGGCCTCGACATGGCTTCAGAGATGTAGAGGATCTTTTGCATCCCGCTGAGAAGTGCACCCTCGAACGCGGCGAAGCTAGTCGGCATCTTCGTCACGTCCCGGCTGTCTGGCGACCGGTTCCAGTCCTCCACATACTTGATGTTCTCGGCATCCCTATTCCACGCCGCGCAGAGCGCCGTCACGCACCTCTCCCTGGCGACTCCTACCAACGTCTTGACCCGTTCTACTTCGGCGGCGTCCCCATTTCCCACTGGAGTGATAGAAGCCATGTCCGAAGCCCCGCTCCCGACAAGCGCCAGCATCTTGGATAGGAAATGCACGCCGCTGAGAGAATTCGACCAAGGCGGCCAAAAAGCAAACTTCTCCCAAGCCTCTCCCCTCTTTGGCGAGGGAGGCGGTGGGTTGTTGGGATCGAGGTTGAAGCGGGGATCTCGTGGTGTGAGAGACCCAGAGACGGAGGCAGCACCCGGCGTGCCCGGAGACTGCGGGGGCATCGGGGAGAAGAGCAGGGAGATGTCCTCCGGCGGAGGGCCAGCAAAGAACATGAGCACGTTGTCTCGAATCATGCTGACCAGCTCGACAGTACCCTTTTGGAGATCTGTTGTGCCTTGCTGGGAAAGCCGGTGGTGGTTCTCGGACTCTCCGTGGTATCCGAGCGGCATACTCCTTTGTGTCTTGCCATCGATAAAACCCTGGACAGTTTGCCAAAACTCGAGGACCTCGCCTAGTATGCCCTGAGACGAGAGGAGGTTGCTCAGGAAGCCGACATTCATCTCCCAGAGTTCGATGACATCGGATGAGTCAAATGTCTTCGACATCATCTCGATGGATTGCCTCCCAAGCGTCCGCATGTGGGACGCGATCGTCTGGGCACTCGGCTTCTCAGCATTCGCCAGTCGGCGCCGGAGAATCTCGATTTCCACCTTGGACCGCTCAGCCGTGGACTGGATTTTGCTCTTCAGGTAGTCGTAGCGGCTCAGCAGCCATACCCAGATGGGGTTGTCCTCGACGCCGAGCTCCAGGAGAAGCGTAATAAGCTCCATGTGCTGGTCGTCCTCGTGTTGCCCCGGGGTGTCCGCCTTGGCCATGTTGTAGGGAGAAATAAGCCTCCGCCAAATGTCCCGCTTGAGGACCTGGACCTGCTCCTCGACATCATGCCACATTCGTGCTGCCAAGAGAATCCGGTACAGCTGGTCATCGGTAGGCTGCGACGATTTGAGCTCCTCGGCTAACTGCTTTGCCTCGTCTGCGAACTTCCTCGCTTTCGTGTACTCTTCGACCAGGGTTTCGTGATCCTTGCGCTTGATGCTGTCCGCTATTGCCGCGCTCGTCTCGACGTACTCCTTGTACTGGTCTAGCGAAGAGGCGACGGTCTTGAGATGTTCCTCCTTTTCCCTCCCTCCCAACGCAGGGCCCCATACATCCTCCGCCTTGGCCGAGACGTCTAGCAGCGGCGCCTTAACCCCCAGCACGCCATACTCGCTCTCCTTTATCAGCGCGTTCTTCTTGCGGGGATCGGTCGCGGGCGAGTGCGGGCTGATCAGGGGTGGGGGCCCGCTGGTACTTCGAAAGCTATTCCTGCTAGCGTGACGAGAGTGTGCTCGGGGCCGTGGCGGCGTAGGATCGGCACCGCGGTATTTCATCTCCTTGTAGACATTGTCGATGGTCGCTTTGGCGCGGACGAAGCGCTCAAAGTTGGACTCGACGAGGACCTTGAGGGATGCCGACTTCTGATCGATCGACTTGGAGAGGACGTCGAGGCCGCCTATCAGGGATTGAGTGTCGGCTGTCGCATGCATCTGAGAGAGGAACAGCGCAGGCGAGAAGGTCGTCGAGGAGAGAAGGAACCGGTTGCCTGTCCACAATTGTGTCAGTCGCGCGGCGCATCTCAGCCATATGTCCCTGTAGGCCAGACTCACGAAGCCTCAAGTCATCCTGCAGCGGCACTCCCAGGTGTTTCAGCGTCCGCACCACGCTCTCGGTCGTCCCCAGTGGGTCTGGCTCGTCCTTCTGCACTAGGTTCCCGACGCCGCTGCCCGAGTTCTCGGACCCCGGGACAATGCTGCTTCGGGTGCTCACGGCCCTCTCCAGCGCCTGGTACCTCGATTTCCTCCTGTTGGCCTTCTTCTTCGCCGCAGCCCCGTCGTCGGACGCATCGCTGTCGTTGTCCTTCTCGGTCGGCCACTGGACGGGGTTGAGCGTCGAGATCTGGTAGAAGTCGAGGACGGTCCGCTCGAGGTCTGCCATGGTGGGTGTACCCCCGCGTGTGCTGCCACTGGTCTGGATAGTCAATCGGGTATTTGAACTCGGATGCGCCTCTGCGTTGTGGCCGTCCCCCGCAAACCGTCCGTCGTCGCGAAGCTTGAACTGGAGGTTGGCTGACAGGGGTTCAGTGGGGTCTCACTTTCACGTTGCTTGGCAAACCCGCTGCAGCTTGAGAGCACCATTCACCGCCCGCAAGACAGTGGGCGTTTCTGCCGCATTTTCACCTCGGGCAGTGGAGTGCAAGTGGGCCCATCAGCTACGTAATGGCACCTTCAGCGCCGGCTCGGTCTTGTTGCCCCGACGGTTTCCGACGCAGCATCCATGCACTGCACCGTCCTGCACGGGCCACTGCCGCTGTCCCGTCGCCAAAACCTGCAACAGGTGGGTTGGTTTGCAGCAATTCGATCAGTTTTTATCTCCGAGTGAACTCGCAGCCAAAACATCTTCCCGCAGACTTGGTGGTTTGCATCGCGACCTTCTTTCCAGCCCCTCTGTCCTCCGCCGCCCCCTTAATCGAAGCACGACTTCCGGACAGTGTCAAAATGCTGGCCCTCCGCTCGATTGCTGCTCCGGTGCAGCGCCAATGCTGGCGCACAGCTCCCCGCGCCGCCGTTACTCTCTCGCTGCAGGTGCGCCAGACAGCACCGCCAGCTCCAGCTCGATAAACCCCTTAGCTAACACCGACGCCGTCCAGAACCAGAGACTGTACTCGTCGCAGGAGCGTGTCGCCAAGTTCGACGGAAAGAAGGATGCGCAGGTAGGCAGCGACCCGGCTCCCAGCACATGCGCCCAACTGCCGCAATCGTTGGCTTGGCATATGAAAATCACTCAAACACACCAGGAGAACAACAGCTCCACGAGAAGGGCAATGCAGCTAACACCTGTCTGTAGGGTCGCTACACTGTCAGCTTGATCGAGGGTGATGGCATTGGCCCCGAGATTGCCGTCGCCGTCAAGGACATCTTCGCTGCCGCCAAGGTCCGTCGCAAACTTCCGCTCGCCCGGCGTCGCCCAGGCTACCACGCAGAGACGCTGACACCACAACACAGACCCCCATCAACTGGGAGCCCATCAACGTCGACCCTATCCTCAAGGACGGCAAGACGGCGATCCCCGATGCTGCCATTGAGAGCATCAGGAAGAACAAGATTGCCCTGAAGGGTCCCCTTGCCGTATGTGCAGTCAATTTCTGGCCCCAAGGAGGCGCGTGTCTAACGGCGGTTATAGACTCCCATTGGCAAGGGCCACGTCTCCCTCAACCTCACCCTCCGCCGCACATTCAACCTCTTCGCCAACCTGCGGCCCTGCCGGTCGGTTGCCGGGTACAAGACCCCCTACGACAATGTCGACACGGTCCTGATCCGCGAGAACACCGAGGGCGAGTACTCTGGCATTGAGCACGTTGTGGTGGATGGCGTCGTCCAGAGCATCAAGCTCATCACCCGCGAGGCCAGCGAGCGCGTCCTGCGCTTCGCCTTCCAGCAGGCCCGCGCCATAGGCCGCAAGAAGGTCCGCGTCGTGCACAAGGCCACCATCATGAAGATGAGCGACGGCCTGTTCCTCACCGTCGGCAACCAGGTCGCCAAGGAGTTCCCCGACATCGAGTTCGACGCCGAGCTGCTCGACAACACCTGCCTCAAGATGACGACCGACCCTCTCCCGTACAACGACAAGGTCCTAGTCATGCCCAACCTATACGGCGACATTCTCTCCGACATGTGCGCCGGTCTGATCGGCGGCCTGGGCCTGACGCCCTCGGGCAACATCGGTGACGAGTGCTCCATCTTCGAGGCCGTCCACGGGTCCGCCCCGGATATCGCCGGCAAGGGGCTCGCCAACCCCACCGCCCTCCTCCTCAGCTCCATGATGATGCTGAGGCACATGAACCTGAACGAGTACGCGGACCGGATCGAGAAGGCGGCGTTTGCCACGCTGGCCGAGGGCAAGGCCCTGACGGGCGACCTGGGCGGAAAGGCCAAGACGCACGAGTATGCGGCGGCCATCATCGAGAAGCTATGATATCCACACATGTATAGACTGTATTAGTACTGCGGCCAACGTTTGATAGCATTTTGGCTGGTTGTTAACCATGACGATTGTAATGACCTTTCTTATCCGATTGTGGTACACTCGGCTGCCTCGTGGATCTCTCTCGATCAGTTCTGTTTCGGACGCGGGGGAAGCGGAGGGGTAGCCATCTCAGACGCCGAGACCAAGTGACGTTTTCTGAAGAACACGCTAAAGAAGGGCCGCTCTGGATGCCGCTTGTGCCAACAAACCGCAGTGCTGGGCGTGGACGAACTGGGAAAGTCCCGGAGGTGCCAAGGAGATCGGCCACGCACGTGGATGATTGTCCTCTTATATGATGGTATGTAATGTGAGACTTAATCTACTGACCATGACATCCGTACTCTCATCCTGAATACAAGCAGTATCCGATGGGTTAATGGGTGTAACTGCCACTGCTACGCATCACAATACACGTCCCAGTCATGACCGGGGCAGACTCTGCCAGCCAGGCCCGGATATCTCATACAGCATCGAGTGTAAACAGGCAATTTTCCATATTCAGTTGTACTTAGGTACACAGTATCCTTCCAGAGTGTACATAAAAGTCGGGCCGAACTCAGAGAGGAAACGGCCGGCAAGACCCCGGTTTACCAAGATACCTCGTAGCATCCATCGCAACCTCCCCCCCCCCCCCTTTCCGGGCCCTTGATCTCGTTACACGTCTCTTTACCGTGTACACGCTCGCCAATTGCATTTACCCCCGACTTTCCTGGCATCGTGCAGCTTTCCAAGACGGCGTGGCAACCTCCATGCAAGCAAACAAAATCGGCATCAGCACTGATAGGCCCGACGGGGGCATCCAGCTGACACTCTGTACGGCAGCAAGCAGCTTGAGTTGTTTGCCCCCATGCGGACCGCATTGAGCCTGCGAGCCGAACACGGCAACTCATCGCGATGGACGGGTGTAAGTGAGCGAGGTGGGGGTTCGGCGGGTACCTAACCGTTTCCGTACCAGGTACCTAGGGAGCCAAGAAAGCCTCTTGTTTCTCCCCGATCTCTTGGCTCGCGCCACCAACGGCGCTCTAGATGAGGGCAAAGACGCCCGAATTACCTGTGGGGTGCTGAAACTGAGGATGCATGAACGGGGACCCGTTGTTCGTCCTTTGAGTTGGGGAACCGGCCAGAAACTTGCCCCATTACTCGGTCCCGTCCCAGAATATCCTATCATCTGGTCGGTAGGACGGGAGGAACCCAGACCTCCCGCGCGTGACCAAACAATGGTCCAGCCCGGCCAATTTACCGGAAAATCCGTGGAAGCGAGACAGCAACCACCACAAGCTGCCCGCCGACTTACACCAGGGCGACCCTGGCTGCCACGTAGAACGAATGAGCCCGTTCTCGGCTTGAACTTCAGGGGGCCATTCATTCTAGAAGACGGAGGCCCGCCCGAGGCTCTAGGCTGAACTCCGGCCAAGGAGCAGAGGAGTTGAGAAAGGGACGAAGGTGCCTGAATGACTCGTCGAATGTTCCGGACGCGGAGCAAGAAGACACGAACCGCGAGAACCGGATACAAGTGTTTCTGCGTTCCCGCCCCGCCTCGCGCGGGATGTTCCTGGCAAACAGCCGGCTCGCGCTCGGCCAAGGTCCCGTCTTACAAGCATCGCCAAGTCCTGGGCCGGATGAGGTGCAGGCAGAGGAAGGAAGCCAAGACGGCCCCAGACAACAACAAGTCGCTCTTCGTTACGGGATGTTCTCGCCAAGATATGTGTGTCTCTGCCGCGTTGCAACATCATAACGGCGCACGAAAAAGCCTGAAGTCGATGGCGGCGGCCGTCTTGGGACCTCCCGGACTGGACATGCTGCCCGGATTTCGATTTTCGATTCGAAAAATGAGAAGGGGTCGCTGTGTGGAGCTGAGCCGGAAGTCAAGCCTCACCGCCACTTACCAAACCGAGAAGGGAGGAGCCACGTTATTGGATCCAGCCCCAACCCTGGGGCTGGAACGACAAGCCGTTAAAAGCCAAAATTATCTGGGGCCCCACATTCAGTTTTGGGGAATTCATCACGCACACACACCTCGAGAAGCAACCGAACCCCGGAACACAGCAGACGGCTGTGAAACCACTTCGCCCGAACATGGTTCAATGCCCAAAAATCACTCAACACCTCCATTCTCGCCCGTCACACTGCGTGTTGCCGCGGACGTGCCCATAGGAACGTGGATCCTGCAAAGACCATGCAGCGCGGCGGCGTCGAGTGTGGCACCTCTGTCCAGTTTGTTCACCGACGCCAAGCCTGTAGCGAATTGGATGGCTACGCCCGCGTAACGTGCAGCGCCGCCAGAGGCACGAGGACAGCTTCGCGGCGTGGGAACGGGGCAGCGAGGGCGTCTGTGGCGTCTTCGCGTCGGCTTTCCCATTGGCGTTGGAGGTTCTGGAACAATGCGATCACCCGAAACCTGGAACTGGCGGAAACCTGGCGGGTTTCTGGTGGTCGATGGCCGAAAACCCATCCTGCTTCTGTCCCGATTCAACCACGACAGGGGCGTGGGACTGGACAAACAAACCTACAGCTGCAAGTGCAGCCTTGCCCAGACCCGACGCGGGCTTCCTTCACGGCAGTCTATCCATTCGGCCCTGAAGCTCTGAGCCCGTGGCTCGCGTGGAAGCAAGTCTGATGAATCCGCCGCCTCGGGCTAGTGCCTGGAATCGGCTGGGTCCAGGTACCCGAGACGCACGATGCTCTGTCTGGGGAAACGGTCGATACTGGTCTTGTTATCGAGTTAGGCCCATCTCCAAGGCCGGCCCGAAGCCCGATATTCCCCCCTTAAATGTATCCTGCGCGGGATTGACGCACCAAAAGGCTGGGGTTTCTGGTGGGTTTCTGACGGAAACTGCAACGTCAAGGATACCGGGGTTCGCGCGAGCGCGGGATCGGGGGGTTACAAATGGCGCATGTCGATTAGGGCAGCGGTTTCCGGACGCATTAGGTCTATCCCTACCCACCTGCGGCCGGCCCACACCGGCCTGCCCTCCCAGAAACGAGAACCCGCGTTCTGGTAACAACGGGCGGTTGGAACTTGGGGACCAGCTGGCAGACGATCTGGCTTGTGCGTGCCATGCCCCCCAGGGAAGCTCCGAGACGGGGTATATAACCCCCATTCCGCCCTCCTCGACTCCCGACCTTGCTCCCACCACTCCTTTCTCGTTACACCTCAGACTTCACTGCTGCTTCGTCTTCCACACTCAGGCACTCGCCGTCCAACTGTACACCCACACCACTCAACCAACACACTCTTCTTCAAAATGCCTGCCGCCCACCACGAAGCCCTCAAGGCCACCCTTGAGAACAAGGGCCTCAAGTTCCACCTCAGGGCCGGCAACGCCAAGTGGCAGTGCACTGTTCTCGACCGCAGCACCCAGTAAGGCCACTCTACACTCTCTTTCTCACATGCCAGAGGACTAAACGGGACACACAGCGAGAGACGCAAGGCCGAGCGCACCAACTCCACGTCGTCGGTCTCGTCAACCACGTCCACCTCGTCCAGCTCCAGCACCAAGTCGCACTAAACATCACCACCCCCTTACCTCACCAAAAAAAAGGGGGCGGGGGAGATATGAGTCCTTGAATCTTCCCCCCACCAAACGGCGGCGAGACGGGAGCAGAACGACAAACACACCATCTGCCCCCTCCTCTTGCGCGCCTCTTTTCGCGCATATACCCAACCGGAACGGAGTACGGCACGTCATTTTAGCCCCGAGGGGGGTTAGATCGCGGATGGAGCGGATCGGACGGAGCGGGCTGACGAACGGAGGAACGGCGGCTTCGAAGGTAATCAGATACTGGTGGAGTCCGGATCAACGGTGGACCCCCAAAGTACGAAGGGTCTCCTCGTTTCCCCCTCGGGCTTCGCGTCACCGAGAGCGAGCGGGTTGCTTCTCCACGTTCGGTCTGCCCGTCTCCGGTTTTTCCTTCTTCCCCTTTACTTCTCTCGGAGTTTTCTCATGGGGATGGACAAAATCGGGTTTCACGGGTTCTCATCATTGTTTTTTCGGGCGTTTTTTATCATGAGACGGGGACGAGATGATGCCGCATTAATTATTCACGATGAGGGATATGAGGGATATCAGGCTACGGCCGAAATAGATTGCTCCTGTTTCCGTACTTGCTGCTGGGTGCTGCTGTTGGGACAGCGACTGCCCCTCCTTCCCCCCTGCAGGCGATGGCCATGGCATGCAAGACGGAAACGCCCGGAAAGCTTGTTTTTACTGTGGTTGGGTGAGGTGGAGAGGTTGGGTGAGGTGGAGAGGTTGGGATGGGGGTGGCGGCGTGGCGTGGCGAGTGGTTCGTCTCATCACACACACAACGCGCACACAACCGCAGCGCCGACTGCATGGGCTTGGCGCTTCCATTCGTCACTAAAAAGTGGCGTGGCTGGCTGGATCATGGGTTGCTTCCCGTGGTTGTGTTCATGGCCGCGGAAAGGGCGGGGGTTTCTGGAAGCCTGGAATTCCGTATCCGCGTATCCGCCCGTAATCGATTGATGAACCGTGTGGGTGGAGTTGAGGCTAAAGATGCGAGTCGTTGTTTTCAGGCCGGGGTTCGGACGCGCTTTCGTTGGCTGGTTCCGGCTGCTTGACAGCGTGCATCACGTAAGGGGCAATAAGGGGCGCGGTGGTTGCACTGAGTACCGATGTCCGGCTTTCCGGGTCGACGGGTCAAAACCTAGATGCTACATGTACATATGAATGTCTTGGGAATGAAGGAGCCTCGGCGTTATAAGACGACATATACGAAGTGCATACATACATTCCCTGCAACCACTGCTTCGGCACTGCGTTCCCGCAAAACGAGATATCCGTTAGTTACCAGTTATGTGTGTCGAGGCCGCCAGGCGCCTCAGAGTCGTGCCGAGGTTCGGGGCCGCGCCACACTGTGGCGACGAGGCGTGTGTAAGTGGCCAACTTACCCTAACCCTGGGAGAGTTCTCCTTTCCGGCTTTCCGGTTTTCCAGGCAGCGCATTCCTTTGGCTTCGAGTCGCACAAGGCTTCAGCTGAAAACCGGTTCAGCTTGTCCAGCAAATGGAGTAAGCTGTGGTGTGTGAGGTGGTTAACTTATCCCACCTCTTTGTCCTGTTGCTATTGTCTCCAACGCCGAGTCCGTCGTTGTGACATCAGCCTTGTTTGTCTCTTGTTCAACAGCTCCCACAAAATATTCGGGCACCCTTATTAAACAGCTAGAAGCTCTTTGGGTCAATAGCAATTACCAAGGTTCAAGACAGGCTCATTCAAGTCCTGGCAGTCCAGCCTTCAGCTTCCAGGTTTGCCTTCGAGAGGCAAAGTTCCCCTCCGTCAAAGCTTGCGCGCCATGCCAAGGAGGGGCTATTCCCGGTCCGCCTTACCCGCCGCCAAACGCCTACGTAAGCTCTGGGTCAGGGCGGGCGCTTGAACAAAAGGCACGCCGACGCCTTGCTTCTGCTTTGCCGCTGCACTTCTCCTACACACTTCCCCGCCCGCACACATCGGGCTGTCAATCCAGCAGCGAGTTCGGGATAGCAAAGGGGCTCTTGTCAAAATGCCAGTCCCGGTCGCGGCCAAAGGTGAGCGAAGATCATTCCCAGTCACTTGGTCACTTGTGTTCCCAGACCCCTGCTGCCCCGCATCATAGATGGGTTGTGAATCACGGCGCCCAGCTCGATGAAGTGGCGAAGACCCGTGAACGACACGCAATCCCTCACATGCCCATGTTCTGTTTGATTTTCACACATTTTTTTAATGTACTCTTGAGAATCAATACTGCCATCAATATTGAGCCCTTCATTCATCTTCACAACTTCATCCCCCACCTTTGAGCATGCCTCCTGTTAACCATGCCGCCCTTGCCTCAGTCGGCATCGTCGCCGCCTCGGTAGCCGTGGCAGCTGCCATCGCCATCTACGAAATCCCAGAGGTCCGCCGCGCAGCCGAAGACCTCCGCCGTCGCATCGCCGTCGCCCTCTATGCGCTGGGCGAGAACGTCGACCCAAACAGAGAACCCCGAGAGCCTCGCTTCAACCGCCCGGAAGATGCCGAGGGCTTCTATCAGACCCACGATGTCGACGCCGACGAGGAAACGCGGAGGCGGCAGCGGGAAGAGCTGATGTACTGGAACCTGCGCCGCGAGGAGCAACAACGAGACCACGAACAAGTCCAGCAGCGGCCCCGCGGCTCGACCTTTGACGACTTTTTGTCGCCTGACCGGACAAGCGACAACGGCACGTTTGTCTACAACACGGGAGCCAACGCCTGGGACGCCGAGCCGTCCAACGTCCTCCGCCGCCGAGCCAACGCCGAGGGCGTGCGCGGCCTCGACGCCGCCGCCATGCTCGCCAACCCCTTCAGCGACGAGCACGGCATCGAGCTGGAAGACCGCGCCGAGCTCCCGCCCCCGGCCCCGGCCCGCCGCGCGGGGACCATGTCATCGGACATTTACAACGCCACCCCGATGGTGCTGTCCCCCGTGGCTGCTCCCGCCCCGGCCGCAAGCGAGGTCCTCTTCGACTTTGAGTCCCACAACAACAACCACCCCAGCGAGCCACCCAACCAACGGCCCGCCACCCCGACGACCACCGCCGCCTCCACCACCACCCGCAGCAGCGCCACCCTCGACCGCGAGCTCGCCGAGGACGAGTACATGACGGCGGGCCAGGACGACGACGCGTACGCGTCGATCCAGGCGTGGGCGCACCACACGTCGTCGTCCAACAACACGGCGGGCTTCTACTCGCCGCTTCCCCACACCCCGCAGGCGCCGCTCTCGGAACCGGAAATCATCAGCGAGGCCGGGGGGCAGCACACCCCGACCGACTCTGCGTCGGTGGCTGGGTCGGGCGTGGATGTCGCGCACGATGATGCCGTCTCGCATGATGATGATTTTGATGCCATGAGCGAGTCGGATGATGGCGCCGGGATACACACGCCCGGGAGCTGGTCTAAGGTGGGGAGCGTTGTTAGTGAGGGGGAGAGTTTGGCGAGGGCGTAGATTCCTCTTTTTTTTGCCTTTTCTTTTTTTTTTTTGTAAGTTTGGGTTTGATGGGTTTATACGCGATACCACCAACCTCTCTGGCGTTTGCGGGTCTGGCGTTGAGGGTGGATGGAGGGATGGGATAGGGTGGCAAGGGATACGGCATGCGGTAGGATGGGATTCGGGTTGGGCTGGGTATAGTAGTTAGGTATGGTTCCAGGGATAGCCAGCACGGCCGCGACCACGGCGCATTGGTTGCAAGTAGGCAGTTATGTCTCAAAGGATGTTACTGCAGGCCTCAGGGATGGAGAGTGTGATCTAGACTCGAGCTGAAAATATATGTCTTTCCACAAGATCTAGCCATTTACCTTAAGCCATGTCACACGCTCTAGGTATCCAACTCTTTATCGGCCCACCACGGCTACCCTACAACCTTTCTCGCCATCCTTCTCCTTCTCAACATAGTCCCCATACAGCTTCTCCACCGACTCGCCCAACAGCTCGGGCCAAAAGACCTCGCGCTCGTACTTGTGCCGCCGCAGCTTGTCGTTGAGCCGCCGGACCGTCCCCTCGCCGAAGCGCTGCTCGAGGTACTGCAGGAAGTAGGCCGTGTGTTGGTAGCCCCGGTCCCAGGCTGGTCACCGGAAACAAAAACGAGGTTAGGTTCGGTATGAATGGTTTTGGTTTGAGTGGTGGGGGGGGGATAACTAAATAAGCAAACTTACCACCGCCCGTCTCCCGCTTCCAGTGTGGCGGGCTCAGGTCGCAGCCCAGGCGCACCCAGTCGGCCACGCCCTCGATCAGCCCGCCCGGGCAGGTGCCGTCTGCGTCCCATTGGTAGCAGTGGACTAGTTCGTGGGTGAGGACGCCCGTGATTTCGTGGGTGAGGCGGGTGGCTGGGGCGATGGAGTTGATGTAGTTGAGGGAGAAGTGGATTTCCTTGTGGTCGTTGTCGAGGTCGGTCTTTTTTGTGATGGAGGGAGGGGGTGTAAGTTGAGGGTTAAGATGTCTTAGAAGGGAGACAGTGGGCTGGGATGAGAAAAAGGGGCCACGCTACCCCTGTGGTGTATGCCACGCCGCCCATGTCCCGCAGGATGAGCGTCACGGACCGGGTGGGCGGGACGGTGGTGTGCTGGTCCGAGGGGGACTTGTACAGCAGCCGCAGGACATTGTTCACGGCGGTGGACAGCACGGTGGATGCGTTGACGGAGCTGAGGAACTTGGCTGCGCCGGGGTGGTCCAGATCTTGGATCTTGAGGCGGAGCTTGGGCTTTTGGAATGGTGTACTCCCTGTCTCGGGCTCTGATGCTGGCTCCCGGCCGGGCTCCGCCGTGTCTCGGGTCCGATCCGGCAACGGAACGGGGACGGCTGAAGGTTCAGCGTGACCGCCAGTTTGTGCCTTGAGGGTCATTTTTCTGGTCAAATGGGATGTAGAATAAATAGAGGGTTGGCAGTCTGCACAGGAAGCAGGGAAAGGGGCGTCAACAATGAGTGATTCTAGACCGTGCTGACCGGAAGACCTGTCACAAATACATATGCGGGGGGTTCTTTCAGACTTGAAAGCAATCCACTGAGCAAGAACAAAATGTCTCAGCCAATATTCCCTCTGATGCCTGCTGGTTGGCCGTGGAGATGGCCAGGCTTCCATCTCATCGCAGCGCGGGGCAGCATCAACACGGCGTTGCGGGGTTGGCTGGATCGCGCCAAGGCCGATAACAGCCCTGAAGGGCTGTTGTGAAGGTGATGACGGCCCCACCTCCCCACTGAGACCCGGCCAGCGATCCCGGCTGCCTGCAGGGTTGCCCTGACGCTGGCAGTCCCGCGCTTGATAATCCTCGCGCCCGCTGCCAGCGCCAATGGCTTGAATCAACCACCGCCTGAGCTAATTTGCGACGACGACCATCACCATCAGCGGCCAATCTCTTCCCTTGCGCACACACGAATCCGTATGTCTCGCGTGGTTGAGCATTGCTTTTTACCTCTCGTGAGTGCACCGCCGTGTTGCTTCCGTCGGTGGCGATTGAGACACTTGTGCGCTGTCGCACCAAGTGTTTTGTTTTCTTTCTTCCCTTTTCTGCCACCGACGACCCGACCGGGAACCCAACTGACTGCCCCCTTTTTCCCTTACAGCAACCACCATTTTGACGCCCACAACGCCGGATTCCTCTTTCTGAGGACACAATGACCGATAGAATCACCGACCAGCAGGTCGCCGACCTCATCGCCCTCCTGCGCACCGACGCCTCGATCGACGCCAAGGTCCAGCAGGTCACCGCGGTCAAGTCGAGCATCAAGCAGCAGATTGTCCCCGACACGTGCATAGTACCCGTCTTCGAAGCCCTGCGCACCGCGTCCAGCTCCCAGCATGCCCTCCTCGTTAATGCCGGCTTCACGGGGCTCAATCACCTCTTCACCCGCCTCGCGCGACAGGATCCCAAGGCCCTGACGAAGGAGGGCGCTCGCACCTTGCCCCTGATCGTCGACAAGCTGGGCGACCAGAAAGAAAAGTTCCGCCAGCTGGCTGCACAAGCATTGGTCACCCTGTACAAGGTGGCGCCAGTCGAGGTCGAGCGCTCGGTGCGCAACATCGCCATGGTTGGCAAGAACCCGAGGGCGAAGGAGGCTAGCTTGCACTGGCTACTCCAGGTATACATTGGGAATAGCGCTGTTAGTCGCATGAGTGGGCTAATTCCGAGTGTAGATGCACCAGGAACACGGCCTCCAATTTCGAGCCTACGTCCCGACCCTGATGGAGTTGCTCGAGGATGCAGACGGCATGGTACGCGATGTGGCCAAGTCGACGGTTATAGAATTGTTCAAGTGCGATTCCGCCCTCTGCTTGCCCCGTATAACATGCGCTTACCGAAATGCAGGAACGCGCCCGGCGGTGCTAAATCAGACCTGAAGAAACAACTAAAGAACTTCAAGGTCCGCCCGGCCATCGAACAGGCCATCGTCAAGGAGCTCAACCCCCCAAGCTCCGCTCCCGCTTCTCAAACCGATAGCCACGAAGAACCCGCACCTCCCCGTCCGGCCCTTGCCGCGAGCGTATCCTCCGTTGCCCACCGTCCAGTGACCCCCGGCTTGCCAGATAATTCGCCCGAGGCCGTAGAGCCGTCCTACGTCAACACGTCGCGCGAGCTTGAAGAGATCCTGAGGGAGATGCACATCCACTTTGAGGGCAAGGAGACGGAGCAGAACTGGCTGAAGCGGGAGGAGAGCGTGATCAAACTCCGGAGGCTCATAGCTGGCAATGCTGCGACCGACTTCCACGACCAGTTCCTCACCGGGCTCCGGGCGCTTCTGGACGGTATGATCAAGGCCGTTATCTCGCTCCGGACCAGTCTATCCAAGGAGGGTTGCAGCTTGATCCAGGACATTGCCAAAGCATACGGTCCAGCCATGGATCCCATGGTGGAAATCCTCATGCAGACCTTCATCAAGCTTACCGCCGCGACCAAGAAGATCGCCTCTTCACAGGCGAATACCACGGTCGATACCATCATCTCGAGGGCCACCTACAACAACCGTATCATGCAACACGTCTGGGGCGCATGCCAGGACAAGAACGTCCAGCCGCGACTCTATGCCAGCGGGTGGCTGAAGACGGTGCTGAACAAGGAAGCCCACCACAAGAACCACGTGGAGCACACGGGAGGCCTGGATCTGATCGAGAAGTGCATCAAAAAAGGGCTCGGCGATGCCAATCCTGGCGTGAGGGAGAAGATGCGCGCGACATACTGGATTTTTGCAGGCATCTGGCCAGCAAGAGCCGAGGCTATCATGAGCGGGCTCGATGCAACCGCGGCACGGCTGTTGCAGAACGACCCCAACAACCCCAAATCGCCTAAGAAGCCGGAGGGGGGGGCGCGGCCTGGCCTGGGTTTGTCAAAAAGCACCATGGGTACCTCGAAGCCGAGTGTGCGGGAGGCCATGATGGCCCAGAAGCGAGCCATGACAACCAAGGCTCTTCCAGCCCGGCCAGGCTCAGCCATGTCGCACTTCTTGCCCGCCGTGGCAGTATCGGGCCCATCACAAGCGCCCGCGGCAATGGGCACGGTGCGCACGAGGCCGGAGTCGGCCATTTTGAGTTCCGCCGGAGGAATATCTGGTGCTCCTGTGAGGCCTGGGAGGAGGAGGCCCGAAATGGCTGCTCGACCGGCCACAGCAGGACCCTACTCGGTTAGAAGCCATGACCAGCCCTCTAAGGAGCAGTCCAGCCCTCCCAGTAACCCGAAACCCAAAGCAGTCACTCCCAAGTCGATCGCCTCATCGCCAAAACGGACGGCCCCTAAGACGGCCCGGCCGGGCGTACATGCGACCCCAAGCGAGCCGCAGCTCCCAACGCCCACCAAGGCGGGGACGCCGAAGAGCTTCGCGTCGCCTCGTGCCACTCCCTCGAGGATTCTGCCGCCCCCTATCCTCTCGCCGTCAAGCAGCCCATCGAAGGGGCACGAGGAGTTCAGCTTGGTCGTGCCGATAATGACTGCCAAGGCATCGCCTCCTCGGGAAGAACAGGCTCTTGTGGATGCTGTCGAGGATGATGAAATGGACGTGAGCCTCCCCAATACACCCTCGAAGCTTCCTAAGGTCGATCCGGTGTTACCAGCCAGCCCGCCTCAGGCGGCGGCGGCTACTGAAGAGGTCCCAACCCTTGCGAGTCCGCCGCGGATCGTCGAAGCCATCGCCCCTGCTCCGCCCAGCCCCTCGCGTTCACTGGAGGTCTACGAGGACCCCTTCACCAGGGAGCAGCAGGCGACGCCAAAACCCATCTTCGGGCCCGTCCTGGAGGACAGACCAGTCAACGAGGACGCAGCGATCCTGCAGCAAGCCGCCCAACAGCAACAACAAAACGGCGAGCCTAACGGCGCCTCCCTCTCCCCAGAGAAGCTCAAACAAAACCTGCGCCTCCTCGACAGCGGCATCTCCAAAGTCCAGCAAAAGTCCCTCGACGTCCACGGCTTCCGCAAACTGCAGGGCATCATCCGCGACAACAGCGACACCAAGTCGGCCGCCGGCGGCGGCGCCCCGCCGCTCCTCACCGACGATAAGTTCGACGCCCTGGTTGCGGGCCTCTTCGACTTCCTCGAGTCGCCCCTGGTCGGCAACAACCTGCCCCCCGAGAAGACCCAGGATGTCAAAGCCCAGGTGCTCGCGACCATCAAGCTGCTGCTTAAGCGCATGCGCCCGTCCTTCCAGCCGCACGTCTCGCGCGGCCTCGAGAGCCTGCTGCGCGCGCGCGCCGCCTACGAGAGCCGCACGCACATCGTCAGCGGGCTGGAGCTGCTGGCGGCGGACCTCGCCACCCTCGGCGACGCGAGCGAGATTGTGCTGGTGCTGTCGCGCATGCTGGTCGGCGGGATGGAGGACGGCGCCGACGGTAACGCGCCTGGGGGCGCCGACAGGTCGCTCAGCATGGGCCTGCACGTGCTCAGGGAGATGATGGACGCGCGCGGCGCCGCGTTCACCCCGAGCGATGCCGAGCTGGAGGCGCTGGCGGGTCTGGCGGGCAAGTGTCTGGAGAACCTTGAGTCGGGGGTGCGCATGGATGCTGTGCTGTTGTGTGTTGCGCTGCATGCGCGGGTGGGGGATGCGCGGTTTTGGGAGGCCGTTAAGGGGGTGAAGGAGGATCCGAAGAATTTGATTACGTATTATATCGTGCGGAGGCAGAAGGAGACTGGGACGGGGGCTGGGGCTGGGGCGGCGGTTGTTGGGCAGGCTGCTTAGCTTGGGGAGGGGAAGGTCGGTTGTCTTGTTCTGGGTTGTGGTGCCGGCCTGTCTGGTTGACGGGCGTGTTTTGTTCTTGTACTATTTCTTACTACGACATAGGGGCTCTCGGGAAGGGCGGGAAAAAGCGGGAAACGGAGCGCGGCGTCTTGGTGATGATGGGATTTGCGGGTCGGGTGTGTCACCAAGGGCTGCGAGGGTTGGGCGTCTTGGTTGTCGGTTCCTTTTGAGGTCTTGAGATACATACCTTACATACTTATCTAGGTTAGGTTACTGTGAACCAGCGCTGTCTGAATCGAACCTCGTCATGTGGATTTTTGATGGCTTTGGGAGTGGATGATGTCAACATTTGTACAGTGTATCTTGTCCTTAGTCGTTGGAATGTTTCGGCCACGACCAAGTACCCCTGGTGGTGCTGCAGGGACCTTGGAGATCGACCCGTCTTGTTATTCCTGTACTGTAACTCCGAGCGTGTGATGATATGCCGGACATGTCCAGTCCCCCCTGGTTTGTTTGGTTGTTAGCGGCTAATGTTGGGATTCGGGGGTACATAATAGGGGATAATTAGGTAGGGAAAGATTTAGGTAAGACTATTCTCTTCTTTTAGAAAAGAAACGCGATGTTTCTTTCTCTTCTATCCCTCCCCCTTTTCTCTCTTTTTCTTTTTTCCTTCCTTTTCCCCCCTTCTTTCCCATTTCCTTATTTTCTAACTTTGAAGTCGAGAGTTATATATCAATAAACAAACAAACAAACAAGGTGTGAACTGTACGAAAAATATCCGTCACATCAGTTGCGGCGTCCTGCCCATATTCCTCGCGTGGGGTCTAGACCCAAGCGCGGAGGTTGTCTGTCTAACTCGACTGGGACGGCGGCAGCAACCTTTTATTTTTGGTACCAGCGTGTTAACGTTAGAGGAAGCTATTTTGGGGTTTGGTGGCTCTCCTCCGTCCACCGCGCGCAGAAAAGGGGAATGCCAATTCTCAATCCCCCCCCCCCCCCCCCCC
>MU854335.1:170057-215490 GCA_033296685.1 Parachaetomium inaequale
TCAATAAAACCGACAGCGATGTTGTTGACTTTGCTGAACGCGGGGAAGTTGCAAAACCCCTCCAGTGGCGGGCCGCCTATTCCCGAGATTGAGCCAGCAATTCCCGTCGTTGAACAGCTGGCGCCTCGTGTCTGAGCGTTTTCCAGAAGCCCGGTTTCGTCAGAACTTAATTCTAAGTGTAACAAGGCATCGTCTGTGCTCAGCGCGCATGCAGGAACGGGAAAAAGAAAGGTAAAGATGTTGATCCACTTCACTTCAGGATCGACCGAACTGGTCCGTCGCGCTTCATCAACTTGCTCGAGTTCCCGGTCGCGATTTTGTGTGGGGTTGCGTCTCGTCTCCTCTTCCCCTGGAATCCAGCAGGGGCCGGGGGTTCTATCTGAAACGCCAAGCCCGGCTGCAGATCCCTCCCACAAAGCTCCATCTGCCACGCATCATTCTGCTGAAGGAAGGGATGGAAGCTTTGACAGACGCCGATTGCTGTAGCATCGTCGATTTCCCAGGCAATGAATGAGGCGACGCATCTGGTATGTTTCGACGATCGGAGCGGTCGGACGTGAAACATGCAGGGCGTTTGTGCAAGAGGCGGCGCGGTGTAACCTGCTTCTGTGTTAAATTAACTGGAATCCAGCGTGGTGCTGGGGGCGCCAGTTTCAGATGCCGCGGCTCTCCTTGCCAGGTGGGCAATCTAACTTAAGGCATCATCAAGACGAGCATAACGGTGTTGGTTCCAACAGCCGCCGGCAGCTCCCATCAACCACCCCGTCGGCCACTCGTAGCGAGGCTCGGTCGTGGTCAGACGGGTGACGCTTATTCGTGCTCTCGCACCATGACTTCTATTCTTGCCATCGACGCCGCGCCAGTCGTGGCTTTGTCGGGCCTGCAGCCGTCAGAGCAGCCAGCCGATCCCCCACCATGCGGCCAGACTCGCCCTCCTCCCGGCAGCGTGGAAGTGTAACCCCAGTCCTGTAAGCCCGAGGCAGAGCAGGCCCGGCGTTTATCGGGGTACGATGCAGCCGGGGGCTGAAATGTTTGCTGGGAAAGAATCCAGTATCCGGCTCGTCGGATAGATGGGGCGAGACATCTTTCAGCAGGTTCCGGTAGTGACGGGAGAAACGTTGGACGCGTCGGCTTCGAGAACAGTCTCAAGTTGTCCCCATGTTTCAAAGCGCCTGTTTGTGGAGGTCAACTCAAGTGCCGGCCGGGCCAAGTTTGATCCAAGACGGACCTCTTGGACCCCAAACCATGGCCCTCACTAAAAATGGGATTGAATTGCAGGCGCATGGGATGAAGCAATCGGCTCATTCTGGACTCGGGTCGTTCACAGAAATTCCACAAGGGTTTCCTGACGCGGCTATGAATGGAGCCTCTGGCACTCCTGCTCCGGGGCCAAGCTGCGATTGGCTCTGGCCTGACCCACCATGTGCTGCCCCTGACCGCTGAACCCCTGGCCTTGGCTTGCTGAACAGCGGAGGGGGCCCTGCAAGGACCACCCATTTTGGCGCAGAAACAGCGTTCCCAAAGACTGGAGAAGCCAGCCAAATGCACGGCCAATCCAGCGCCTAGGCATCTTTACATTTTCCACATTCTCGAGCTCGAGGTGCCGTCGTCGAGGGCGCCCAGTGCGTTTTCCCATTCCGCCGTTTCCTGCTCGCCATCTCCAAATCCCTGCGTCGTCCGCCGTGCTGCTTGCCTGACCGATCCCGCCATCGGCGAACAAACGCTCGCTTTCGTTTTTGGCCCTGCCTGGCTGCCCCTTTGACGGGTCGAACACCATCTCTCGCAGGGCAAGAGGCCAGACCCTCCGCTCCAGTCGCCTTGATTCGACCGTGTTCCAGCCAGCTCCAAGAGACTTCTCGTTTCACGGGCCCCGCCGATTGCTTTGCACCGAACCACGACACTCCACGACACGCTTCGAACGACGACGAAGCTCGCCGCCCAGGCGACGGCTGCTGGGCCGCTCTTTGTCCCCCGACCTCCCCCGCCCTCTCCCGGCGCCGAATATAAAAGGGTCAGGCAAGAATAGAGCTGGTTCAGGGAAGGAAGGTGTTCCCCTGATGCGACACCCCGCATCTGCCACCGTATCGCCGACGTTGATGCCCTGCTGTCCTCAACCACTATCCTCGTAGCCGGTACACTCCCGGCTGGTCTACCTACAACTCAAAGAGCCCCCTGGTCGCCTTCACAGCCATGGACGACTATCTGGATACTCAGATGGAGGCGGACGATGTCTTTCCCTGCAAAGGGTGCGGCGAGGTGGGTTTCAGCACACTTTGAGTTGCCCTCTGACCCGTCCTGACAATGTGATGACGCAGATCTTGGAGGAAGGGAAGGCCTTCGAACTTGGTATGTTTGCTCGAAAATAAGACTGCTATACTTCCATGAGATGGGGCCGTGATATCGTGGCTAACCAACCCCTAGCTGGAAACCGATGGCATCTCGACTGCTTCCGCTGCAACACCTGCAACACACTGCTCGACTCGGACGCGAACCTTCTCCTCCTCGGCGATGGCTCGCTCATTTGCAACAACTGCACCTACAGCTGTAGCGCCTGCGGGAATAAGATTGAGGACCTCGCCATCCTGACCGGAGACCAGGCTTTCTGCGCAACCTGCTTCCGCTGTAGGAACTGCAAGAGGAAGATTGAGAATCTGCGCTATGCCAGGACGTCACACGGCATCTTTTGCATGAACTGCCACGAGTCGCTGATGGCGAGGCGGCGGAAGAAATCAAAAGCTGCCGCACAGGCGAAACAACGAGAGAAGGATGCCTCCCCCATGATCACAGACAAATCGCTGCCCGCGTTGCCGCCCAACGCCGTCCCGCCGAACTCCTTTTCCGCCGAACGTGTGACCCCCGATTCCGATACGCCGACCGAGTTGTCCCCACGCCCTCGTGCCGCCTATGGAAACGAACTATCCTCCCGAAGCAGCTCGAGACCCGACCGTTCTCCAGAGCCGCCGCAAGAGTCCGCGAAGGAGTCCTCCCTTGCGCCATCCGCGCCGACCTACAGGCACAACCGCAACTCAGCCATCTTCGCGGGGAATCTGGACAATGGGGACGGGGATGGGGGCTTCTTCATCCCCGTCGCGCTCGACCCGAGCCCTGCACCGGCGTTGACTCCACAGTCCATGTCGGACGCCTTTACCGAGTCGAGCAGGAGGAACAAGGATAGGGACTATTTTACCTCGCCGAAACCGCCTGCGGAGAGGAGGACTGACTCTCAGGCATCGACGCCCCACATTGCGTTCCAGGAAAAGCCGAGGCAGCCATCTTCAGACTATGAGGTTCCTCAACAGGACCGGCCGGCGCGGAAGCTTTCTAAGAGGAACGGAAATCCCAAGGCCTCTCCGGGCGTTGAGGATGGAACGGGTTCCAGTACGAGGGCGCAGCCCAACGAGGAGTTCAGGCTGCAAGACGCCCCCAAGAGCAAGAGGTTGGGCAATTCTAGGAGTAACTCCCTGTCCAGCAATTCGCTGGATATGCTTGCTCCCGTCAAAGCGCCCCCGGCCCCTCCGAGAAATAGGGACGTCCTCTCCAACACTACAAACACTGACCCCCCCCGCCAGTCCGGGACAATAGACAAGGTACCCCCGCCGAGACCTCCGCAGGATTCTCGACGGCGGGACGACGATGCTGTCCGCCCCTCGCTCGACTCGATAACGTCCAGCCGGTCAGAGGCATCTGCCGCGCCGCCCATAGCCAGGAAGGAACTAGCCCAGAGTCAGTCGCGAAATGGTGAGCTGATGATGCCCGAGCAGCGTCGAGGAAAAGGGGAAAGGCTGACGAAAACCGAATCAGTGAACGGCAATGAGCCTGCTCTGCCGCCACGCCCACCGATACCCGAGACAAAGGTGAGCGACACGTACATGCAACCCAGGGCGCCACCTCAGCCTCCGTCTCAGGCCGCCAGGGGATCGACGACATCGGTCAACGAGGCACCAGAGCCAAAGGTGTCGCCCAAGCTACCGCGCTGGAGCTCGGGCGGGGAGTTCACCATGGACGAAGATATGGCTAGGATACTCGGTACCGATGAGGGGTCGTCATCGATCCTGCGCCGGGTTTCCAACGCTGTCCGCCACGGGAGAAACAACAGCGCCGAAACGATCAGCAACAACAACCATGGCAGGCTCGGGCACAGCAGGAGTGTGAGCGAAACGACGAGGGGTACCGCATCACCCCGCTGGCCACGGACACCGATCGCCGAGGATCCAGATGGCTCCCACGATATCAGCAGCCCCATCTCTGTATCCGGGGCCGCGCAGGAGGACCCGGCGTTTTTGAAACGGCAGCTGAGGAGCTCGGAGCAGCGGGTGGCGGAGCTCGAGCGGCAGTTTAACACCGAGAAGGACCTGAAGAGCTTGAATAAGAAGCTTGTCGAAAAGAGGAAGACCGTTTCAGTGTTGGACACCCAGACCGAGATCATGATTCGGCAGATCGAGGTCCTTGCCGGGTACGTGGAGCGGGCCAAGAAGACCAACGAGCCCATCGACGCCCGCGAGCTGGAGGAATCGGCCATCAAGGAGTTTGTGCAGAAGCTGGAGAAGGTCAAGCAGAGCATGACGGTCTCCATTGAGCAGCTTCACGCAGAGCGGGACGAGCTCTTGGAGGAGAAGGCCCAGGCGGTTGCCGACCGAGATCGGGCGCTGCTTGAGTTTGAGCAGCTTTCGTCGAAAAACGCCCAGCTAGCCGATATGAACAATGACTTGACGCACCAGATTCAAGGAAGGTTCAAACAACAAATCAACAACGGCGAGCTGAGAATGCCACCCAACGGTCTCGGCATCTACGGTCACGCCAAGGGAGTGTCGTCGGCATCGGTCAATCTGGATGCAGCCAGTCTGCAAACAGGCACAACCATGGTCGGCACCGATGTGGAAGAGCCCGTGCTGGAGGGACCCACTGTGGTCAACATTCGAAAGGGCCAGGTGAAGAAATTCAACTGGAAGAAAGGATCCAGCAAAGTTGCGCACAACATTTCCAAGGGCATCAACCGCGCAGCAGGCGCCTTCCAGCAGCAGGAACAAGCTCGGGCGGCGTATCAAGGCGGCCTGACGGGCGACAGCATCGGCCTCCCTTATAACATGACGGTCGCCCAGGTCGAGTCCCCGGTTACAATGGGTCCTCCGGGCGGGCCCAACCGCGTCGGCACCGAGCGACAAGGATTCGGCTTCTTCAGCAAGAAGCAAGGCAACAACAGCAACATGCCCAAGTCGACGTCTGTCACGAATGTGTCCACCGCGCCCACGCCCGCCGAGGCGCCCAGCACGCTGTTCGGCTCCGACCTGGTCGAGCGGGCTGACTTTGAGCGCCGCCAAATCCCCAGCGTGGTCACACGCTGCATCGAGGAGGTGGAGCTGCGCGGCATGGACATTGAGGGCATCTACCGCAAGACGGGCGGCAATTCGCTGGTCAACACCATCCGCGAGGGCTTCGACAAGACCGAGGACTTTGACATCTCGGATCCGGCGCTCGACATCACCGCCGTCACGAGCGTGCTGAAGCAGTACTTCCGCAAGCTGCCCACGCCGCTGCTCACGTTTGAGGTGTACGACCGGATTTTGGAGTCGAATGGTGAGTTTCATCGGTTTTTTCCTTCTTCACAATTTTGGTGATGGTGTGCTGATAAGTATGTGCACAGCGATCCAAAACGAAAACGAACGTTGCGCGCACCTGCGCAAGACGGTCAACATGCTCCCGCCCAAGCACCGTGACTGCCTCGAGTTTCTCATGTTCCACCTCGTCCGGGTGGCGAGCCGCGAGCGCGAGAACTTGGTGAGTTTGATTCACGCCGTCCAATCAATCAATTCAATCAATGGATTTGCTAACTCTTTGTCACTGTAGATGTCGCCCAAGAACCTGGCCGTCGTCTTTGCGCCCACCATCATGCGCGACCACAGCCTCGAGCGGGAGATGACCGACATGCACGCCAAGAACCTGGCTGTGCAGTTCCTGATTGAGAACAGCCATGTCATCTTTGGCGAGGCATGAAACCCCCCTCTATCTTACCGTACCTACTTAGGTACCTAGGTTGTCGTTGGGTGGGGAGAACAAGAAGCAGGACGAACAAAACGAAACAAGAGAATTGTTTTGTGATGGAAGATGACGAAGGAAAATGATGGTGGGACTGGAGGTGCTTGTTGTTGTTCTTGTTGTTTGGTTTCTGTGTGTGAATTGTATATACCTTGAGAGCCCTTGAGAGCTGCGCTTTTTTTGTTCAGACACCCCCTTTGCTTTTTCCGTCACTTACCTTCCTCCTCGCTTGCTTGTTGGTGAAGAGGTATGGGTGAAGAGAGGATTGTGTGGTGTGGAGCGAGCGGGTGGTTGATCCTGATGGGGATGGATAAGGGAAGGTGATATGGTTGGTGTCTTGGTTTCTGCAAGCCTGAGGTCCAAGCTGTGTTTAAGTTGGGTTGGGGTTTGATACGGCATGAGCGAGAACCCATTTTGCTTCTGTTTTTTTCTGGGTTGGTTTGGTTCCCTTCGTTCCTTGTGGTTTTGTGGGGCCTGGAAATGGAAGAGAGGTCCGAGGTTCATGATGGCGGTTGGTTCAGTTCGCTTCGGTTCTTCTCGGGGTTACTTGTGATCCCCTGCGGCTTTGGTCATGACCACCACGTTTGCGTGGTTTAGGTTCTACTGTATCTTTTCTAGTAGAAGAACGTTGATGATGAGACTCGGGGCTCGGTGTGAGTGATAGGTCGAGACATGATTGCAAAGAACTTCACGTCTCGTTTCTTCCTCTTCTAGCCACTCATGCCAATGTTGCACGCTTCGTGTAGGATTTGCCGCGTTCCAAGTCTAGAAAGAAGGAGATCTCAAAAGAAGAACATCGTCAACGCGCAACACTGACGAATGCCATGACGAATGCCAAATCGGATCCGAACCGTTGCTCGGAAACCCTCGCACCTCAATCCGATGTCCTATTCACCATGTTCCTAGTCCCACATCCATCCTTCTCTCTTTCTCGCCCGTCATCCCCGCCCAAAATCAGGGGCCGGGCCGGGTCGGGGGTATCAATTCCACCTCAAAACACACACACTCAAAGAACATCTCCCCGCCACCGCCGCCACCATCACCACCACCATAATATAACCACCCCCCCACCCTTTCTTTTCCTCTTCAACTCTCCCCCATAACCCTCCTAACCCTCTCCAGCAAAAGCTTCCCCTCCCGCCCAATCTTGACCTTCCCATCCTTCCCAGGCGTCTTGGCCTTGGCCATGGCCCTGCGGTACCGCTCGCGCTCGGCAATGCGCGTCTGCTTCTGCTGCTCGCGCCGCGCCGCCTCGGCCGCGCGCGCCTCGGCCTGCTGCTTGGCGCGCTCGGCGGCGGCGAGTTCTTTGGTGTAGTAGTCGGGTCGCCGCTGCTTTCGAGCATGTTTTTGGTGGGGGGGTTGGTTTTGGGGGGCTTCTTGGTCTTGTGGTTGTTGTGGTTGTTGGTTGCGGGGTGTTGTGGAGGAGGGGGCGTCGAGCATGGCTTGTCGGGAAGGGTGGATTTGGGCTGGGGCGGGTGCCCCGGGTTCGGTTGCTTGGGTTGTGGTTGCGTCGTCTGCGGGTTTGGTGTCGTCGTCGTCGGTTGGGAGGGTGGGGACGGCCTGCTTCTGGTGCTCGGCTTTGATTTTGGCGTATTGCTTTTTGACTTTGGCTTTGGTGATGAGGTCTTTCTTGATCTTGGTCACTGTAGAGGGCGAGTCAGTTACGGCTGTGGTGATAGAAGAGGGGCCCAGGGGATGGTACCTTTGCGGCGCCAGGCGCCGTCAGGGAGGTTCTCGGGGCCGACGCGGAATCCATGCTTGGCCTTCTTCGGTTTCCTGGTCTCGTCGGTCGCGGGGGATGCGCCGGCGTCGAGGCCGGCATCTTCATCACGAGCGCGCTTTCCAGGCATGGTTGGGTGTGGCATCGTGATGTTGCTGTGAGGTCTGGCTGCTTCGTTTCTGTGCAAGAGATTATTTTTGGCGGCGGGCTGGCGATAAGACCGCGCATCGTTAACGTTATCGGCGGTGGGCGGTGAGAATTCGGCCCCACCAGCTCCACTCTATCTGTATTACGTCGGTACTTCGTACATGTTCGTCGTGTGTAATTCAGACGTAATTACATGAGGTCACTTACTCGTATAAAGCTCCATGAGATCGCAAGACGGCTGCCGTTCAACAACCAACGGCGATCAAGAGCGAACTCATGAATTGGACTTGTTTTGCTAAGAGATTCTCCTGCTTACTGAAAACATTTGAGACTTTGCGGTGCTGGCTGCATCTAGTGGTAGGTACGGGTACGAGTAGCATTATTTTTTCTTTTGTCACTTCTTTTGTGGCTTACACCACTCTACACCACACCGTTGGGCCCCGTAGATTCACCGATTGTAGCAACGCCTTGGAACCAAGGGTGTTGCAGCGCCTCCGTTGCTGTGATCCTCTTCTTCGGATCCAGGTTCGCCATCTTGCCAACCAGGTCCCGGAAGCCGGCGTCGACGTAATGCCACAAGGCAAATGGTTTCCTGAGCTTCTCGGCGTCAAAGTCACCCGCCAGGGCAATGAGGCGATCAAAGAAGGGGTTCTCCTGCCCGACATGTTTAAGCAGCCCGCGGAACCCCTCTTCATCGGCGAAGTATGAAATGTGTAGCCGGAGGATGTGCCACCAGGCCATATCCCCGTCCAGTTCTTCGTCACTAGGCCGGAAGACGGTGTGGTTGAGCATGACGTGGATTGCCAAGACGGCAAACGAGTAGATATGGGAGGCGTGGTCCTGTTTCGCGCGCGCCCAGGACTCGGGGCTCCGCCAGAGCTCATTGCCGCAGAGGCAGCCTTGCATGCATCTCCCCTCACGTAGAAGGACTGAGTCCTCGAGGTCTGAGATGCGCACTTGGGTTACTATGGGCGCCTCGCCGAGTGTCTCGTTGTAATCCACTAGGATGTTGTTTGGTTTGATGTCTGCCAATGTATTAGCTTTAACGCTGATAGAGGGGGCGTCAAGAGCTCCGTGTACTTGCCAGTGTGCATGATGCCCCTGTTATGCAGCTCCGAAAGACCTGTCAGGACACTCTTGAGGATGCTCCTCTTCGTTTCAACCGACAGAGCTGGCTGGGAGAATCGAAGGAGGTCTGTGGGGAGGAACTCATAGACGAAGATGTCATCCTCGACCGTGTCGACAAAGACCCTTATATTGGGGTGTGTTGAGAGCGGCTGCTGTAGGACTTCTGATATTCGGATTCGCCCTTCACTATATCCTTGAGAACAACACTCTTCCCCTCGGAGCTGGAGGCACACAATGAGTCAGCTATTCCTCGAACCCATGGCTTGAGCCGGGCGATGTAGAACATACCTGGCCCGGTATACACACAACAGCGGTTGTCGCCGTTCCGACAGAATTTCCTGGACCTTGTATACCCCGCCCAGAATCACCGCGGAGGGCTGATCCTGTTGGAAAGGGCTCGGTCCTCCTGGCTCGTGCCACAGACATTGCGCGTCGAAAGTGGTGTCCTAAGTCCGGGCGAAAATGAGGGGAGTGGGCGGCACCTTGGATTCCCCCCAAGCGAGGAAAGCCGGGCTTCAGGAGAGAGCAGCGCCGGAAAGCCGCTGGCAATCTGGGCCCGAGTGGATTGGAGGTATAACTGAACATGTTCATAGATATTCTTTGAGTGGGAGCTCAGAGACCGGACAACAGGGCAGAGGAGTTGGTGGGAGCTCCCTCCTGTCGAACTGTCGTTTGTTGGTTGAGTTTTACAGTATGTGAGTTGTTACAGTTCAACCCTTGTTTATTTGTTAGCGTGGGACTTTTGACATTTATCCTTGACTTTAAAGTGAGAATAGAAGAAAAATAAAGGAAAAAATGAAAGGTAATAGAAAAGAAAAGAGAAAGTAATAATATAAATTTCTCTCATTTTTCCTGTTTTTTTTTTCATCTTCTTTTTTTATTTTTATTTTTTATTTTAAAAAACCGAGCCTCGTTCTGACCGATTAGAACCTCGAGCGAGACTCCAAAGTCAGGCGCTCACGAACAAACAAGGGGGCAACTGTAAGCGTGAGTGTCCAAGACAGGGTACTCGTTGGCTGGCCAATCACCTACCTTGCCGGCACAAACAACTCCAGTTCCGCTGTCCTGTGAAAGAGGAGGACAGCAAGCGCACAATCGGGGAGTTGGATTGGAGATGCTGATTTTGGCTTCCTCCTCAGTAGGTGGAGGCTTGTGCTGATGTCAACCTCGTCTTCTAGCCCTCCGTCTCATACTTCTGTCACTGAACCTGTAACAGAAAGCGGATTGGAGCCGCTCGTTCCGACTTGCTTGACGAACACTCCTGAACCATCGGCCTACCTACCCTCCCAGCAACTAGCCACCTACCCTACCGCCTCGTCCTCCACACCATCCCCCCTCCTCCCAGCCAGCAACCTCTCCCTCTCGGCCCTCTCCCGCTCATGGTTCTTAAACAGCGCCAGCATCCCCAGATCATACGCCGCCTTCAGCGTGCCAGCACAAACAAACGCGACCCAGAACAGCTTCCGATCCGCCAGCAGGCCCGTGAGCGTGGGGCCGAGGCTCTGCGCCGTCGTCTTGACGACGTTGACCAGCCCCATGATGGCGGTCCGCTCCGCCGGCAACACAATGGCAGCCAAGAACGCGGAGCGCGGGGGCCCGTCCATGGACTGGGTGCAGGCGCGGAGGACGAGGAAGAGGAGGGAGATGTGGACGTCGTTGAAGACGGGGATGAGGGCGAGGAAGATGGCCGAGGGCAGGTGGGTGAAGACCATGGTGTTGACGTTGCCGAAGCGCTTGGCGAGGCTGGAGGCGACGAGCATCGAGGCGGCGGCGATAATGGCGGTGGTGAAGAAGATGGATCCGAGGACGCCCTCGGAGAGGTGGTAGCGGGAGCGGAAGAAGTAGGTTACCCAGGAACTGGGGGGGTGGTTAGTGTATGCTGTGCGCTTATATCTGTGGAGGATGGCTATGAGAAAGGAGGGGTACGTACAGTGGTGCCAATCCGGACCCAAACGAGTCTAGAGCAAAGAGGAGGCAAAGGGATGCCATAATGCCTCGACTCTCGCGGCTGATTTCCGGCAGGAGAGCCTTGATCCCTCTGCGTGCTTTTGATGGTGGTTTGGTCCCATCCGCGGCGTCGTCGCCGAGGAGAGGCGTTGTCTCGGAGGTCTGGCTTACAGCTGGCTCCTCTTGACCGCGCTTCTCCTCAGCTTCGATGTTTTTGGTTAGGAAGAGGACGAGCACTAGCTTCAACAGGCCCAGTACAGCGTAGCCGACAAACACGGTCCGGTATGCGTCGACAGGCTGCCATTTCATGTCGGTCGTAAGATGCTGGATAGCCCACCCACAGGTCATGATGCCGAAGGCCGCCCCGGCGGTGCCTAGGAGGCTATACCAGGCGTAGACATCGCTCCTACTAGCAGATGCGGTCAGGTGCGCCACGATGCTCTCCTCGATGGCACGGAAGGGGCCGATTTCATTTCCGCTACAGGCATGCATGTCAGTGAAAATGTGCTAGTATACAACAACTGCTACTGTCGCAACTCACCTTGGACTGATGACGCCAAAGATGGCGGCAACTAGCAACACATAATAATTCTCAAACAGGGCAAAGATGACACCGCTGCCAGCCATCAACACGGCGCCCAGGGCCAGGACGGCCTTGCGGCCGAGCCCGTCGGCAAAGAGGGTGAGGAAGAAGCTGATGCAGACATCGCCGACGAGGGTGAAGGTCATGAAGAGCCCGATGCGCGTCTTGGAGATGCCGAGGGCCTCGAGGTAGGTCACCAGGACGAGAGTCGAGGCGCCATAGGCAAAGAGGCGCACGAAGCGCTGGAGGAAGAGCAGCTTGACGTCGGGCGGGCAGTGGTAGAGCGACACGAGCCCGAGCTCGGAGAGGATGGTAGTAACTTGGTTGCGCCAAGACGATGAAGGTGGTTGACGCTGTGTCGGGTCTTGGGTTTGTTCTGCCGTCGACATGGTGGGATGCCGCTTTAGGTGACAGCAGGACGAGGATGGAGTAGTGCTATCGTCTTGGGAGGCTACGGCATCCTTCTGCCGTCTTCGCAAGGCCTAGCATCGATACATAATTCGAACTTTGGACGAAGTAATAAAGTGATGAAATTCGACGGTTTCTGGTAACTGCCCCACCTTACGAATACCCGATCGCCTGTTTCGTCCAACCCCACGCCCGCTCCACTCACCTGCACGCTAAATTGGACCCTTGATCGTGTCAGTGACCCGTGCTTCATGCAGACACGCAAGTGGCAATGACGCATCCATCGGGCCCGGGTCTGGTTTTCAGTTCAACAAGCACCAAGATGGCCTGCCGATGTCCTGCTTCGAGGCCGCCATGGCAAAGCCGGATAGTCTGGCTAAAGGAGTGCCTAGCGTGTCCTCATCCCAAGCCATGCCTTGTTCAGGGTTCCTTTCTCGCTGGAGCATGCGGTGCAAACCCGCCCCATACAGTATCAACGGCGCAAGCGGCAACTGGGCCCGTCCCGCTAAAACATGCCGTGGCCCACTGGCACTGCAAGTTGCTTGCTTCAGACCAATGCATCCGCTTCCACCCAGCCGATCTGTAACTTGCACTCTGGGCTCTTCAGGAAGTGGCACACCTTCCATCTTCCATGCTGCGTGTTTTCACTGCCGTCGGAGCCTGTCGCCCAATCTCGGCCCAACTCATGCTTCATCGAATCTGGCGTTGGTGATTACCGGGATCCAGCATCCAACATTCTTCTTTGATGCCAACAGCCGTTGCTCGTGTGACTGTGCCTAGTTCGAAGAAAGACTTCCACCTCCCGCGAACACACCGCCACCGGACTGCCATCGCGTCGCTTGTTGCTTTTCGCAACCAACACGTCGAGTTAAGTTACCCTGCGGTGTCGGCTCGGTCTGGGCCTGCACAAAGACCCCGACGCGGGCGAGCCCTGTGCGTTGCGGTCCCCGCTCATGCTATGGAGCATGGGCGTCTCGAATGACATAAGGGACCATCTCGTGCTCGACCCAGTCATCCGCCTTTCGCCCTGCCCAACACCACCACACCACGCAACCGACAAACGACCCCAACCCCAACCGGTAGCATCTTCCCAGGCCGGTCCGTTCGGAGCTTTCGCGGCCCGGCTGGGAGCCCGTACCATCATCACATCTCAAGATGCCCATGTTCCGTGACGACGGCGAGATGGGCCGGAGGGACTCGCGGGACTCCGGCTCGCAATACCCCGACGCCGCTCCGATGCCGATCCAGACGCCGCCCGGAATGGGGAGATGGTTCACCACCCGGCGCCTCTCAGAAGAGAGCATCCGGACCGACCTGTGTGAAGGACCCCTTCTAGACAGCCCTCCCAGGCCGGCCACGCCGAGAGAAGCCGTCTCGCGTGCCGTTTCCGACAGAGCCGAACTGATTGAGAGGCTGAAGCGAGGCGAGAGCCCGACCTGGGTCCCCAACCGCCATGTAGGTTTTAGCCTCCACTCCAATGACAGGAATTCGTGGCTCATGAAGGAATAGTTGGAATCTTTGTTCCATCAAGACAAGGGTGCTTCACCTCCCAGAACGCCTCACTTCTCGGATCCAGCTTCGCTCGGCCTGTTACCTGCCCCCACCATCACCCCTGAGAAGCAGGATGCAGCTCAAGGCCAGCAAAGTATCGGCTCGCCTTCGCGCGAAGGGCTGAACATCGAGCGCCCAAGATCAGCCCTTCATAGTGGCAACTTCACCCCCGTGGAACTATCTCCAGGTGCCGGAGGCGTCGAGGATGCCGTTCTTCCTGACAGCGAAAGTCACTTTCCCGCAGCCCGTGCTGCATGGATGAGTACATCGCCCCCCAGGGACTACGCGCCCTTCAACTTCACACAGGGCGCAGCCAGCTACAGGCGGGAGGCCTTCAAATCCGGGCCTTCCTCTCTAAGCTCTTCGCTCTCTTCGAGCTTTGTCTATCAGCCGCCAACGAGTCCCCTGGTGCAGTCAGAGAGCAACGAGGAGCTCGATCTGACGTTGCCTCTCGACAGCTTCAAGATCGATGCCAACAGTCCTCGCAACCCTCGGCGCCATACCCTTAACCTTGCTTATTCTCCCTTTGCCAACTCTGCCAGCCACAGACAGTCACCTCTTCGCCGCGAGAGCACCTACCCGTACCAGGCACACCAGCCCCGCCGATCCCTGAACTCAACGCCCAGTTTCTTTACCAGCGGGACCTCCCCACAGCCGCCCCCATTCATCCGTTCCCGGCGGCCATCGCTCGGCTCCGAAGCCTCGACCTTACACCATGCGTCCATGGTGGGGTCCTACGAGGAAAGCATCCTCAGAGGCCGCATGTCCACGACACCTTCCAAGCCCTTGGATTTCACGGCGCAGATTGGGGTTCTGGGCCTCGGAAAGTGCAAAGCGAGCCTCCGCTGCCCGGCTCATGTGACGCTACCGTTCTCGGCCGTTTTCTACAACTATGCCAGCACCTCTGCCGGAGGGAGTAAGATGGAGGACGGGCCAAGTCCTTACGTTGGCCAGATTGACCTCGAGAACGGATTGCCGAATCCTGAAGAGGGGCAGCGCGCCAAGAGGAAGCTGCAATCCCGATACCAAGACCTCAAGGGCACAGTAGAAGAAGGGTCAGCTGCGCGTGATAGCCCGACCGAGTTTTCAGAGGGCGAGGGCGAGGGCGCCTCCAAAGCTACAAACCCCAGGAGGCCCTCCAGAACACCAAAGGCACCCCCTGGCGGCGGCTACCGCATCCCGGAAAAGGGGCAGCTCCAAATCATTATCAAAAACCCAAACAAGACCGCCGTTAAACTCTTCCTCATACCCTACGACCTAGCAGGCATGGAGCCCGGCACCAAGACCTTCATCCGCCAGCGCAGCTATTCCGCCGGGCCCATCATCGAAGCAGAGGTTCTCAAAGACGCCCCCACCCCCGGCTCCGACCGCCCGACTCTGCGCTACCTCATCCACCTGCACATCTGCTGCCCTTCCAAGGGCCGCTTCTACCTCTACAAGTCCATCCGCGTCGTCTTCGCCAACCGCGTCCCGGACGGCAAGGAGAAGCTGCGCAACGAGGTGACCTATCCGGACCCCAGGTTCACCCCCTACAAGCCGATCCGCGTGATGCACCCTCCCAGCCACGCCGCCGCAGGAAACGTCATCACCAGCAGCATCATAACCCCCAGGGCGACCCGAGCCGCCGAGGCAGCCTCCCGCCGGCGCAGCGCAGGATTCTATTCCGGTCAGGGGCACCCTCCCCGCTACCTATTCCATGATATTCACCCCTTCGGCAACCCCGAGCCGCCGCCAACAATCTCACAGCCAACCCCTTTCAGGCAACCCGCCAGCTCCACCAGCTGGGAAGCACAACCACCGCCGTCGGAACAACCGCCTTTCACAGCACTGACACCCACCACAGCCATGTCAACACCCACGCCGACAAGGACGACGATGACAATGCCCGGCCTAGAAATGACCGGCCCCTCCACCCGTACCCCCATCCCCACCACAACCCCCAACCCCAATATCCCCCCCCTCAACCCCAACAACCCCCCACAACAAGAAACCTACGACAAACTAACAAAAGGCGACCACGGCTACGGCGGCGGCAACACAAACGCCACACAGAACCCCACAGGGGCAGCAACAACAACAGAGGGCCTCCTATCCAAGCGCCTCCGCTCCCTGGGCGTGCAGCAGCCGCACCCTCCTGCACCATCTCAACCTCAGCCTCAACCTCAACCTCCACCCGAGCAGGGGCATGGGATAGGGATGGGGATGGACGAGACAGCCTAGGCAAGGCAAGATAAGATAGTAATTCGGCAGGCAAGGGACAGGACATAGATGTATGTGTGTGTGTGTATGATGATAGCGGCTGGTGGGCTACGGATCTATGGGTAATGTACGAGGAGTGCGGGTTTGCGATATATGGGAGGCGCTGGTCGGTTATTACGGGTTGAATATGTATATATCTATGTCTTGGGGTTGAAAGGGAGAGAGTGGAATAATTGGCACTGTAGATACTTACTCTCGAATACCCCAGCGGGCGAGCACTTGGGGATAGCAGAATTTACCATCACAATAAGATGAGCCACATCAAGCACCTGGAAATACCAAAATGCTCACATGGAAGGCTGAAATTCACACTCACAATGGCCCACATCGAGCACTTGAGATACCGAAGTCTCTCACGATGAAATACATGGGTCGTCATTTCAATGGGACTCAAGATTGGTCAACTGCAGTAAATCATTTCTACGTTACTACAAACAGGCCGAGCGCGACGGGGCAAGAAAGCTTGGGTGCCAGTGACTCTCCGTGGGTTTGGCTTTTCAACACCACCGTCCCTCCTGTTCTGCTTGCTTCCATGCTCCGAGAGTCCGTCAGCCGCCGGGAAACAACCCCAGCGACTCGGCTCTTATGACGCTGAGGGCATGACGCAGCGAGTTACACGCCGATTGGAAGGCGCCGCTTAAAGCTTGTCGTAGTACTAGGAAATCGGTTAGCATCTGCGGTTGATCAAGAGGACTAAACTCAAAACTTACGTTGTCGACGCCCGGAACCTCGACCTTGAGACCCTTGCGCTTGCGCATCTCCTGCACAATCTGGCCAACCTTGGAAGTACCATCCAGAGGAGAGCCACCAGGAAGAACCTGCCAGTGGTCGAAAACGGACTGGGGGAAGGCCTGGCCAGAGGTACCCTGGCGCAGATCGGCGTTGAAGCCGAAGGACTCCATGACGGGGAGGTAAGCCTTGATGGTGAAGAGAGGAGTGCCAGGGCGCTGCTCCTCGTTGAAGACATGGCCTCTCCGGCGGGTAAGGACACCGTAGACACCACCCATGGCCTGCTCGGGCACCTGGATTTCGACCAAGAAGACGGGCTCGAGAAGGGCGGGCTCGGCCAGGAGAGCGGCGGCGTAGAGCACACGACGAGCAGTGGGGATGATCTGACCACCACCACGGTGGATGGCATCGGCGTGCAGGGTAACATCGAGGATGTTGAAACGGATGCTGCGCATGGGCTCCTCACCAACGGGACCCTCACGGGTAGCCCACTGGAAGCCGGAAACAACAGAGTCCTTGATTTCGTTGAGGTACTGGACGGCCTTGGTCTGGTCGACGAGCAAGTTGGCACCGTTGGTGTCCGGGCCGAAACCCCAGATCTTACGGGCATCCGTGACATCCCAGCCGAAGTCGTCGGCGAGGACACGGGCGCGAGCCTTGAAATCGTCACGGGGGGTGATCTTGCCGTCCTCGATCGCCTTGGACAGCTCCTCCTCCATGGGCTCAGCAACCATGTAGAGACGGTTGTGCTTGTTGGGCGACTTGGAGAGCGCAGTCATGCTGGACTTTCCAGCGACGGTCTCACGGTACTGGACGACGGGGTCCGAGATGATGAGGGGAACACCGGCGTGGTCCTCCTCGAGATCCTTCAAGCAAATCTCGAGGTGGAGCTCACCGGCACCGGCAACGACGTGCTCCCCAGACTCGTTGGTCATGGTCAGGACGCAAGGATCCGACTTGGACAGGCGCTTAAGACCTTCGACGAGCTTGGGCAGGTCCTGAGCGTTCTTGACCTGGACGGACCGCTGCACGACGGGCGAGACGGAGAACTTCATGACCTTCATGTTGTGGGCCGTGTCGCTGGTGGTGAGGGTACCAGACTTGAGCAGGAACTGGTCGATACCAACCAGGCCGACAATGTTACCCGCGGGCATGTCGTCGATGGGCTCGACCTTGCCGCCCATCATGAGGACAGTGCGCTGAATGGCCTTGATGAACAGGTCCTCCTTCTTGCCGGGGGTGTAGCTGGGGCCCTGGATGCGGACCTTGAGACCCGAGCGGACGGTACCGGAGAAGACACGACCGAAGGCGTAGAAACGGCCCTTGTCGGAGGTCGGCACCATCTTGGAGACGTAGAGCATGAGGGGGCCCTTGGGGTTGCAGTCGCGGATGCTGACGCAGGCCTCGTCATCCGGGGGACCCTCGTACAGAGTCTCGGCACGGTACTTCTGGGCCGTGACGGGCGAGGGGAGGTGAAGAATCATCATCTCCAGCAGGCAGTCAGCGGCCGGCAGGAAAGTCTTCATGACAGCCTTGAGGAGCTGCTTGCCCTCCTTCTCGCGGTCATCAACGCTGAGCTTGAGGTTGAGCTTCTCGAGAAGGTTGGCGGTCTCCTCCTTCTTGAAGTTCATGACGGCGGCGAAGATCTTGAAGATGGGGTCCAGGATGAACTGGCAGAAGGCACGCTCGAGCTGCTTGCCTTCGTGGGTGCCAGACTTGGACCACTTCTTGGTGGCGGGGTTGAAGTAGTTGTCGCCCTACGTGGCTGTTAGACGACAAAACAAGCAAGGATGCACAGAAATGCCACAGCACTCACCCAGAGACGCTCCATCATCTTGTTGCGGTCAACACCAAACTTCTTGGCGTACCGGGTAGCGAACTGGCGGATGGTGAAGGCCCAGCCGTGGAGACCGGAGCCGAAAGCAATGGTGCCGCGGTCGGGGTAGACCTGGACATCACCGAGGGCCTTGTCGAAGTAGGTCGAGATAATGACGTTGACCGACTCGATGGTACGCGAGAAGGACTGGTACAGGTCCTCCTTGGTGACCTGGAGCTCGAGGAGCGCACGGTCGACCTTGTTGATGATGACAACAGGCTTGATGCGCTCACCAAGAGCCTGCCGGAGCACGGTCTCGGTCTGGACGCACACACCTTCGACGGTGTCGACGACGACGAGAGCACCGTCGGTGACACGGAGAGCAGCAGTGACTTCGGAAGAGAAATCAACGTGACCGGGCGAGTCGATCAGGTTGATGAGGAAGTCCTTGCCTGCCCGGACCGTTAGCCTTCTGCCGCTTGCCCGAAGTGGCTCACCCGGAACAGGACCTACCGTTCGAAGCCTGACCGACAATGTCCTTGAGATCGTCCTCATCGGGCAGGGTGCCGTAGAGGGAGATGGCGGTGGACTTGATGGTGATGCCACGTTCTTGTTCGTCCGCACGGGTATCTGTCGCCCGAGCCTCTCCGGCCTTGCCGGACGAGATGATACCGGCCTTGGCCAGCAGGGAGTCGGTCAAAGTGGACTTGCCGTGGTCGACGTGCGCAATGACGGACATGTTGCGCACGTTCGTGGGCTTGTCTGCGAGGGAGTAAGCATGGGGCCCGGAGGCGTGTGCCTGGCGGCCTGCGCAGACTCACCCATCAATTGACGGATCTCGTCGATCGTGAAGCTGTTGAGGCGCCATGGTCAATACCCTCTTCCAACCGTGGCCGTCGGGCGTCTTGTGTTATCTCCGGGCGGGGTAGTGAGGCCCAAACCGGCGCATCGCGAGAGGACGATGCCGCTGGCAGCTTCAACCCGAGATGGTCGAGACGACGAGGGGAGCTCGAGGGCAGACTTACTTGACCATCTTGGCGGTATTGACGGATACCTGCTAAAATGGGTTGGTTGGGATGGTGACGGAGGTTTGGTGAAGAATCTCGCGGAGCAGAGATTTTTTTCTTCCCCCAGGGTGGTAGCGCTGAACAGGGATCCCGCAGTCCTGCTCGGTGGATCAGCTATCAGCCCCAGACCGATAGCAAGAAACAGAGAAGGCTGGTGAGAAAAAGGCGTCAAGGACTGTGGAAGTGGAAAAGCCAGCTCCGGCGCCTTTATTGCGGATGCGAGGGAGGAAAAACTGGACGGGCAGCGGGGAGGAAGGAGGGGTAAGGAAATGGTGGGGCAACGCGATAATCGATTTGCAGCCCCTCCATTGGCCCCTGGTTGTGCGTCGGCTGATGCAACTGGCCACAGCGAGGGTCAAGCCCTGTTTTGCCCCTCCTCGCCAATCCGGGCAGAAAGGAACCCCGCGGCCGGGAAGAATTTTGTGAAACAACGGACATACCTCGCTTCTAAAACCCGATTTGCAGCTTCGAGTCTCGAAATATGCAATGGAACAAACCTACAACGGTGCCAAAGACAGCAACAGCAGGTTCCCGAGAGCTCTTTTAAGCTGAACTGCAAGCTGAACTGCAAGCTGAAGCTCCTTGCGAGCATCCGGAGCTTGGGCCCGCTTATGTTGACGTATGAGATCAGCGATTGGGCCCTCTTGTTACGTACGAACCATTTGATGAATAAGTCAGCGACACTGCACAGGGATTGATGAGCCATTCGGCGTGGCAGCCCCCGAGTTTGCTCGACGCCGCGGCGAACCGGTGATCATCACGGCAAGCGAAGAAACCAAATGTTTTCTGATTTTGGGGAAAGCGCTTCAAATGCGCCGCAGAGTATCTGGCCACTGTGACGTGAAGGTTAGGTAAGGTAGGTACCTACAAGTAGGCAGGGGGAGAACAGCGGAGCATTTGCGATGGCAATGCCCGTTTCATTATTCATACGCGCTTGTTTGTATGAAAGACCGCTGATTCAGTTTGGAAATAAGCTGAATGGCCCATACAATACAAGTCCATGTCATCACCGTCCTGCAGATCCCAGTCAACAACGCCAGTGCAATGCCCGATCCATCCACGTACATAGTACACAGAACCATGACCTCTTCGAGGCTGACGAGGGTATCAAAAGACGATGCCAACAACACCGACGCTCAAAAAAGCAATGAAGCGGCTAGTCGTGAACTGTCATCTCCCCCATACGTTTTGAAACTCGTCCTCCCCGTCCACGCCGTAAGTCGGACTTGTGTTGCGATTCGTTCTGTCGTTCTCGCCCTCCTCCTTCCCGTCATGGGATGCTCCCCCGCTCGGGCCGTCGTCCTCTTGCGGGGTGTGACTCTGCCGGGCTGGCCTCGCGGACTCCTGGTGAGGCTTGTGCGGCCCACTATCCGTATCGACCTTGAAGTCGTCCTTTGTAATCTCTGGATGTGTCCCGACTGTCGGACCATAGGCGATTTCAAGGGGGTCCATGCCCGTTTCGTGTGTCGAGCTGGGATTTTGGGCATCGGCAAGCGCTTTCTTCTTGCCCTTCTTATCCCCGACCCCCGCTTGAGGGCCTTCCGGCGCCTGCTTTTTCCGTCTCTCCAAAGGGGCATCCGGATTGAGGGTCGGGACTGAGCTTGACGAGGCGCGCTGATAGAAGCTGCCGGTGGGCGTGTTTTGATAGAGGCTTGGGTGCGGCGACATGTACCGCACGCTCGCCGGCTCGCTTGCCGTGATGACGGGGTACTAGAGGGCAGGCCATTAGTTGATTGAGTTCGGGAACCGCGACGACTAGCCACTCACATTCCAGTCCCCGTACTCGAGCTTCCTCGCGCTCTCGTACAGAAGCTCCTCGTCGGCGTCGAGTACAGGCTCCTCGTGGCTGTTGGTGTGTGGGGAGAGGGACCCGTTTCTCCTGCTTGACCCCCCATTACCTCCCAGGAGTGGTGTTGTCTGGTTGATCTCGTCTGGCTTCGGTATCCAGTATTTCCCCTTGCCTCCTCTTTCGTACCGCATCCCGTCCTTGATTCGCGCTAGCCGTGACCGAGAGGCCTCATGGGCCATGATCTTGTCTCCCGAGTCAAAAATACGGTAGCCATACTTGTCGCCCGTAAAGGTTTCCTTGGAGTCCTGGATGAGGTCGCGGATTCCAAAGGCATCCCTGGCTGCATACCGCACGGGCATCCTGGCCGAAGCGATTCTGTTGTCGGCAAAGTCGTGCCACGAGAAGGCATACCAGTGAGCAACGGCAAACGCTGGCATTTCGATGCAAATCAAAAAGTCTTGGATGGCCGCGGCGAGATTGTCAGGGGTGTAGTTCTCGACATTGTCCGGAAGGGCACCAAGCCAGACCAAGATGGACAGGAAGAAGCCCTGCCAGTACGAGGCAAAGATGATGAGCTTGATGCAGAGGAACTTGGGAACCGGCCGGAAAGGTTTCAGGTCGTTATGCATGCAAACCCAGAACAGTCCCAGCGAGTAGAGACTGACAGTGACGCTGATGTTGTAGATGATGCCGCTCCAGAAATAGCCCGACTTGAGCCCGATGTAGCCCTCCTGATATGTGCCGGTAGCTTTCATGATGATGGCCGCCAGGGAAAGGATCGGCTTCAGCCACGCGTATTGCAAAATGCCGCGTTTTATGGCAAGAAAGGTGTGGGGATCGGATATGTCGACGGGCGGAAGGACATGGTTGAGCGGCCAGAGGTGGTGAACCGGTTCGCGGCCGTGGGTCATGATGATGAGGGCTCGTTCCCCGCCGAGGTAGTTGATCAACAGCTGGAAGAAGGTGTAGATGGTGAAAGCCTGGACGGATTAGTCTCCGGTCAACAACGGTTTCGAAACGTTCAGTACCTCATAGATGTCCCGTACGGGGCTGAGAAAGTCGGCCGCTGTCCGGGAGACCATGCTGGTCCAGGAAGAAACCGAGTATATGGGGACCCTAGACCCGGGTCAGCGCCGCTGGTATTGGGGTGGAGCGTGTAAGCGTACATGAGTAAAATGCGGACGACATATCGTTGCAGTAGCGGCTTCCGGTAGTTTTTGCTGTGTGTCGTCGCGGTAAGCAGGTGATCACCCAGGCCGTGCTCGTGGTGTTCTTACGTCTGTAACCATATCGACCTGTTTCAACACGCGGATTAGTATCCAGCCAGCAGGCCAGCGCACGAGTACAGCCAAGGGAAGGGGGGCCGTACACAATGGACATCAGCGTCGCGGTGACGGACGCGACGCCGGCGATCACGGTCGCTGCCGCCTCGAACTTCTGTCCTGTGCCTCCAGTCATTGTTGCTGGGAGACCACGGGCACGAGACTCCGAGGCTTGTAATTGTTCAAGAAATCGCCATCAGGCGACGCGGGGCATGTCGGGGGAGGACGAAGCTCGGGGGGGGGGCAGGTGATGACGACGACCCCAAACCCTGGGCAGATGGGAAGCTCCAAACATCGCCGGGCCGTCGTGTGAGAGGGACAGGGGTAGCCTGTAACTAACGCCTGGAGCCTGGGCCAAGCCCCACCACGAATCCCCCAGCCTTGTGCCACCCGACGGCGCACGGTCCAGGGCAGGGCAGTGGGGCCAACGCGCAGCTGCAGATGACCGGGATTGGACCCCTGCAGCTTCCTCTGATCTTCTGAAGCTTCCATGCACCTCAATTGCAGGTTCGCGACGGGAGCCAGTCGCGTTGTTTGCGACTCGATCCTCGGATGGAAACGCAGACGAATTGAACTCGATCCGCTGCTTCGGCTCGGTTCTTTGCCATGCAGTAACCCGGCCCAACTCCGCTTTCCCTCTCTTTTCAATTTTTGAACGAGGGAATGGAGTGCGACGCAAGTCATATCTCCGGGGTCCAGTAGCGCTGCCGTGGTCCAGTTCAAGACGAGAACTCCATCGACATGCCGAACGGCGGCTTCTTCTCGGGCGACGGCGTCGTGTTCCACCCGTACGCACAATTCATCCGAGGCCCATTCCAGCCCACGAACACGCCTGATTCTGACAATTCCACTCCTCTAGGCCGTTCCTCGGGCTCCTGATTGCATGCGGTGTGCTGTGGGTGTCTCCGACAACCTTCCCCCAGCTGTTCTCGTACTGACGGGAAGCAGATCGGTGTTTTCCCTGCTCTACTTCAACCGAGTATTCGCGTCCATTGTTTCCTGGGGAATCCGAACGTACACATGGCACCAGCATGGCGTCTACATCGACATCAAGGCCCTCCAAATATCCCTGCTCGCCGGCCGCATCTTTTTCACGGGGCTTCGATACCATGGCAACAACGAGACGATTCTGGTGCAGAACGGACACATCACCTGGGCGTACTGGCTGCGCAGGGTCCGGGAGGTCAATGTTGGGAAAGGAAAAGGGGCCGAGTGTGGCGCCGATGCTGCAGGGGAGGAGCCCTCAGCCAAGCTTCCATGTCGGGTCAAGGTGTCCCTGAGGGGCCTGGAATGGTTTATATACAACCGGGGCCCTGCATACGACTCGATACTTTCCGGGCTTACCGACTCTGCAGAGGCCCCTCCTGCCGCGGATCCGGGGCGAGATGGTTCAGGGACGGCAGCGCCGGAGCCTCTGTCTGATCTGCGACGCAGACGATCGGGTCGGCGGCAAGAACCAGCGAGGAGCTCCTCGCCCGCTCGCTTTTCGTCCAGGACCGAGAAACCAGCCGTCGCCCCAAACGACACCGCCGGTAATAACATCGAGGGGAATCTTGCGCCCAGTCCCGGCTCTTTCAGCTCCGAACATGGTAGGGACGAGGATGGCCGTGCCGCAGACGACAATGCCAATCTCCCATTGCTCCTGCAGCTTCTGCCCATCCACTTGACCTGCGACAAGGCAGCACTAGTCATGGGGAATGAAAACACTAAAGCCGTCCTGATCGCCAAGACAACCTCCTTGTCGGGCGAGGTCGATGCTTCCGAGACCGAGACGTCTGATCCTTATCGTCAGTACTTCCGATTCAAATTCAAGAACCCGGTGATTGAAATGAAGGACAACATGGATTTCAGGGAAGAGCAAGCCGACCGAGCAGTCCGGGACAAACAGGCTGCTCAAGGGTCGCTTTCTCGCCCCAAACGGTCCTTTCTCCGCTGGCAGAGGCGCAGGCTACGTGAAGGCCTCAGGAACATGGTCCCGTTTTGGAACAGATCCGTCGAGTCTCTTGCCCCCTCTAGTAGGGATATTGGGACTGCTGCCAGCCAAATACCTGGGACGGGTCAATGGCAAGGCTTGTCGCGCTATCTTTCTGATGATGCGGAAGACCAAAAGTCACAATGGGCGTCTTGCGAGTATGCCGCGGTTCCGACGCTCTTGGACAGCCCTGAGGCGTCCTTGACAATATTCTGGGACGTGCCTGGCAAGGTCGGGCCGCACTCTGCGTCAGTGCAGGAGAAAGCCTCTGAGCAAGTACCCAATATCAACGGTGCCGAGCCCCCTGCTTGGGCCATCAGCCTGTCCATCAATGGAGGCTCCGTCAACTACGGCCCGTGGGCCGACAGGCACCGAGCAGATCTCCAGCGCATCTTCGTCCCGAGTCTCTGCAAGGACGCGGTACCAGCCCGACCTCTGGCGCCCAGTGCGTACCGGGTGCCTACTCAGTTCAAGTTCTACGTGGAGCTTACCGACGCTACCACCATCCGCGTTCCGGTGAGAGAGGCATCAAAGAACTGGAGGTGGAAGGGCAAGGAGCCCACTCCACCGAAGCGGCGAAGCAGTGACACGCGCAAGGCTCGTCGATCTAAGAAATCAGATCAGCCTGCCGACCTGCATCAGCGGCCCTACGGCTGGCTTGACCTGAAGGTCCCTGCCAATGCGACCGTGTCCTACTCGATGGACATGGCCGCTGGCGCCTCCGGATACACCAACACTCTTGACGTGGACCTGCCCAGCACCGAGGTCACAACCAGCGTTAACCATGAGCTTCTCTTGAGGTCCAAGCGGCAGCGGATATCCTGCGATCTCTCTACACCACTGTGCTGGAATGCTCTCCGCCAATGGCACTTCAATATCAACAGCGACGAGTTGGAGCTGTACATCTTACGAGACCATGTCTTCCTTCTGATCGATCTAGTGGACGACTGGACCAGTGGACCACCAGCAGACTACCTGGTCTTCACCCCCTTCAAGTACCATCTCAATCTCCAACTCCAGGACGTCCGGCTTTTCTTGAATCTCAACGACGCGAACATTGTCAGCAATCCAACCGACTTGGAAGACAACACATATCTCATCATTTCCAGTCCACTGCTCAAATCGGAGACATGCATCCCGATTGACCACTATCGGCCAAGCGAAAATGCCATTCCCTTCGACATCCGCGCCGACTCTGCGGCCATCGACCTTCACCTGCCTCCCTGGAACACGCAGGCACAATTCCTCACTTCCAAAGAGGTTGGCCGGCTCGAAAGTTTGGTGGTTAAAGGTGCCTATCATTACAATGCCACCACTTCCCCCACAAACACCGACACCCTGGTCCTGAACATCAGCGGCCAGTCGCCCATGGCGCACCTTCATGGCTTCACCATCCGCTACTTTCTCATGGTCAAGGACAACTACTTTGGAGACGACATCCACTTCAGGACTCTGGAGGAATACCAGGACATGCTGCGTTTGAAGGAGAGCGATCCAGATGCCGAGCTTGCCAACAAGCCACCACCTAAGAAGTCGAATGACTTGGATGTCATACTCAGCATCAGGGCTGACGACCCTAAAGTCTTGCTCCCCGCCAACCTTTATTCCTCTGCGCGCCACATCCAAATCGATACTGCAAGCCTGTGCCTGGATCTGCGCTTTACCAACTACTACATGGATATGGACCTGGTAGTGGCCCCGCTGAATCTCTCGTTGGGCAACACCGAAGCCGGGGCAGAGACTCCAATGAGCGCCACATCAAGCACGCAGATGTTCATAGACGGCCTCAATGTTTATGGCCATCGCCTCTTTGGCCTCCCTCCCACGGAGCCAACCTACATGTGCAACTGGGATCTGTCACTGGGTGCCGTTACTGGCGAGTGTACCGTTGAGTTCTTGACGACCCTTGCCAACGCAGGCAAGGCCTTTGCATTCACGTTTGACGACGACGAAAATGCACTGGTGCCTTTCTCTTCCATCGTGGTTTACGATGTTACTTTTCTTCGCGTCTTCGTGCATTCCGTCCGCCTCTGGCTGCACGTCGAAGACGCCGCGTTCCTCTTCTCAACTGGGGCAATTGACGTCAACTATAACGACTGGGCGCGGTCACATTATTCTAGGAGAGCCAACATCAGCATCCCAGATATCAGACTGTCTTGTCTCAACGCAGAGTTGGCTACACGACACAAGGCTCGCTCACAGCATGCCGTTGAGGTGGACGCGCTGGTGGAAACGAGCGTGCGGGTTGCAATAATTGGGCGCAAAGCAGACTTTTCAAGGGAAAGAAAGCTCCAGCAAGACCTTGTTCGCAAGCACGACCAGCGGACACACAGAACCCCGTTCCTCGTCCTTCAGGACCTTGTGGAGGACAATTTCACGCCTGATTTCGTCGACCCTCCGGCTCAGAGTGTACCGCCGATACCCATTCCGATCCGGTCGGAGGATGTCAGGGGCGATGAGACGTCCATGCGGTCGAAGACGAGTTCGAGGCGGTCACGAGGCCTGCGCCATAAGTCTTCCTTCTTGTCTCTTGCTAGTTCGGCACCGAGCAGTGTACTCAAGCCTTTCAACCCGAGACGGTCAAGCGGGAAAGGGAAACTCCCCGAACGCGCCAACTACCATTCTCCTTTGAGTGCTCGGCTCGGCGAGGAACGCAACTCGCTCATGCATGGACGGGAGCTTTCTCCATCCACTCACCATTCCGCCTTCTACAGCATGCCCGCCGATCAGACCGAGCAGCAGGATGCTAGTCACAACACTGTTGCTTTCTCAAGCCAGTACTTCGCCCCTTACTTTCCGCTTGAGAACGTCAGACCGAGTCATGGAGAAGCCATGATGCAGAGCATTGAAACGGTTGACGATGACTCGGCTGACCTCGGCTCAGTCACATTCGACCTAGGGGATGTTGACCCAAATTCTTTTAATGAAGACTACGCTTACTCGAGTGTTTTACTCGAACTTCCGTCGGGCCTGACAGCGTTCTGCAACCCTACGTCTCTGCGATACGTGGCAAGCTTGCTCTCGTCTTTGCAACAAACCGAACCGGACTACCTCCTGGACTCGCTGCAGATTGACTCGATGAAAGAGATCTTCGATGCGCAAAAGGACCAGAAAATGAAGGGGCGCGTCAGCGATCTGCTGGTCAAACTCCCGCACATCAACCTCCGTCTCATCAGTTCTCCCGAGGCGGATTCTCTGAACCAGGCGGTCGAGGAGCAAGATCAATACGATGTTGCGCTCACCAAGCTCTCCTTTACATCCCGGTCCCAGACCACGTGGCAGGATGCGTTTCAGTCGCAGTCAAAGGAAGCTCGCCATTCATTCCACCTGAGGCTCGACTCTGTAGAGGTGTCAGCTGCTGAGAGGCTCCGTGGCATGGACAACCCCCAAGCAGCTGCACTTGTCCGAGTTGACAGCGTCCTAGCTTCTATGGGAAACAAAGACGTCTCATACTTCGATGCCGAAATTGGCGGTATCCATGGCAGCACATCGTCCGGGAAGATTGACTACCTGGCGTCGTTGGTTCACCGGACCGGCCTTTTAGCATCTGACCTCGGCAAACTCTTCTCTGAGGTGTCATCACAGGAAAAGTTAGTAGTCCAAAACTTGGTGTATCGCCTTGTCGCCACTGGTCGAGGAGCTCGAGCTCCTGACCCATCATTCCTGATACGTCCTTCTGCTATCCTTCGTTCTGCGCCTCAGCATCTGCGGACGTTTGACTCCTGGAAGCTGGCCATGCGTCTCCGGCAGATGTGGACGGTTCTAGGGCCAAACGAAGGAGAGCAAATCAAGCTTGATTCTCTTGCCCCGTCTTCAACCCCGATAGACGAGCTGAGACGACAAGTTATCACAGCCTTTGAAAGATGGAGGAGCTGGGACTTGAACGACATCGAGGAGAGCATGCTTCTCGGCGTAGTATTTGGGCGATCAGTCGACAGTTCCAAGCCCGCGTCCCAGAACAAGCCGACCCTCGCTGTCGTGAAGATCAAACAGTTCCAGCTCGCACTCAACCCTGGCCCGAAGCAAAATGAGATCACTCTGGTGGACCTCACTGCAAGGCTCCAGAGCAAGCCAGCCATTTCAACGAAGCGAAGAGACAGCACCGGTGCCATGGCCGGCCCCTCGACCATCTTGAATGTCTCGTGCGAGGATGCCGCCGTTAGTCTGAACTGGGAGCTGTGCGAGCTAGCAGATAGTATCCTGGGGCTGGCAAAGAACATGCAGTCTCGGCCATCTGCTCCATCTCCAGCTGAGCCGCAGCAAACCAGCGCTTCAGCGCCACCAAAGCAGCCCTCAGAGAGTACGATGCACTGTGTTGTGTCTCTCGGTCATGGGTCGCTGCTTCTGGAGGCTGTCAATCTCTACTCCTCGTCCTTCAGTAACGGGGCTCAGGCATCCATACTCGTGAGAAAGGGTGCCGACAGCACCATTGACACGAACCTGATTCTCAACTGTGATTCGGTTACCTCGAGTCTACGAAGCCACCACCAGAAGCTGGCGAAGTTGGTCCTGGACAAGCCTAGCGTCTTCGTCTCGCACGAGCTGCGGGCTAACCAGACAACCGACGCTCATACCATCAAGACTGCGGCTAGCAACCAATATTTGAGCCTCGTTGTCAAGCAGGACCCTGTCACTTTGGCAGAGGTCTTGGACCTCCTGGTCCGGGACGAGTTTGCGCAGTTATACAGGCTGAAGAGCCAACTCCCCTCTTCGCCTCGATCCGTCTCGCCTTCCAAGAAGATTGCGGATCGCCTGTCTGCGTTCAGAGTCAACGTGGCGCTGTTCATGGACCTGTATACCATCAGCCTGCCCCTTTTGCCCTCCCTTACGTACACGGTTCATGGGACAGTGTCCAGAGCAGCAATGGCAGCGAACTTTGGCCGAGAGATCATTTTCGATTTCGATATCAAGGAGCACTCTCACGACATGCAAGTCAAAGTCAACAACGTCTCCCGGAGTATCTCCCTTCTCCAGATTCCGCCAACCAACGGGCGGGTCAGGAGCCATATGGAACCGGGAGAGCATTCCGTGAATGTATTTGCATCCGTCGAGTTGGTGCAGCTGGACGCGTCTGCCGTGTACAGCCTGCTCTCGGCTCTGAACCGCCCTGAGATCTCCAACGTGGTCGATGAGCTGCAACAGCAGGTCAAGGTCATTCAGGAGCATCTGAAAGAGGTCACCGGAGAAGCACCAAAGGCAGTTGTGGTGCCAACGGAGGATAAGCAGACACCCCTGGCCTACGGCATTCACCTAACATTTGCAGGCCTTGAGGTGTTTGGGAACAGTCCCTTGAAGTCTGAGGCTGGGCCGTTGGCGCACATCTCATTCGCGCTCGGCAGCGTCCATCTTGGGCTCTCAAACCGGGTGGACCATCATGGTCCGGTATTGGTCTACCCAGAGTTCAACGTCAACTTGCGCCGCATTGCCTTTGAGATCCAGAGGGGCAGCGCCGAAGCCATGAAGTCGTGCGGCAATGTTGCGTTCGGCGCTCTGATCTCGGCCTCCTCGCGGGCCGGGGAGGATGGCAAGGACCAGAGGTTCTTCCACGTCAAGAGTGACAAGTTCGAGGTGAACCTCTCTCCCGACACCATTTCCACCGTTGTCGATGTCCTGGGCTACATGGGGGATAAGATCAAGGACCTCGACACGTCCCGCGAACTGGGGTATCTGCGGAAGCTCAGGCAGTCCAAGCCACGCATTGCTATTAACGACGCAGAAGCGGGAGAGGAGACCGATATTATCGACACTTTCCTGTCTTCCATCACTTACAGCTTCGAGATTTGCAATATTCAGATGGCTTGGCTGGTCAACAAGGCGGACGAGGAGCCGACCGTCGGCAAGGAGGACCTTGTCCTCTCGCTCCAGAGGATTGAGCTCGGCACGCGGACCAGGAACTCGGCGAAGCTCACTCTTGAAGACCTGCAGGTCCAGATACTGAGCCCATTTCATGACAAGAGCCTCCGGTCCCCTAACTCCGCGCTGCTGCCTGAGGTCATCTTCAACGTCGCCTACGTGTCCACGGCCGACGCCCGCCGCCTGGCTTTCCAGGCAGTTGGGAAGCCGCTGGACGTACGGCTGACGTCGGGTTTCATTATTCCCGCCGCCCATCTGAACGACTCCATCAGCTTGTCATTCAAGAATATCCAGCGGGCGTCCCAGAACTGGAACCCGGCCGTCGCCAGCCCGGAACCAGCAGCAACGGAAAAGCCAGACGAGGCGCCGCGGAAGAACATTCTTGGTGGGAAGAGGCTCGAGTCTCTGCTCGTCGACGCCGACTTTGCAGGAGCCGTTGTGCACCTCACAGGCAAGAAGGTCCCCGCGGATTTGGTCTCGGCCACGAAATCAGCGCGGCCCCCCAGTTCTGGGAAACAGGCGCAGCTGGGCTCGGACGAGACAACGGGCAGCACAACGTTGAGATCGCCTGGCCTGGCCTGTAAACTGGAGTTCACAGACAACGGCAAGGATGATCCGGCGCTCCATGCCGAGGTCAAGATCGATGCCTCGAGCAACATCCTGTATCCGTCAGTGGTGCCACTCGTTGTGGACATCAGCAACAGTGTCAAGAAGGTGGTGAGCAGCCGCGACAGCAATGACAAACCAGTTGCGCAGGCACCAGAGGTTGCTGCCAAGGTCAAGCTCCCCGAGGAGGACAGCATCCTCACTGCCGACCCCACCGCTGTCCTCGGCCGGATGAAGCTCAACCTCGGTCTGCGCATCTGCAGGCAGGAGTTCTCGCTGAGCTGCCAGCCTATTGCGCGGGTAGCGGCCACGGCCAGTTTTGAGGACGTCTACTTCACCGCCAACACGGTCCGCTCTATGGAGCAGGGCAACTTCTTTGCCATCTCGGGGGCATTTACGAATCTGCAGGCGTCAGTGCAGCATGTCTACTCGAGGGAGTCGACGGGCAGCTTCAAGGTGCAGTCAAGTGTCCTCTCTTTCCTGAACAGCAAGCATCTCAGCGGCACCAGCGGCGTGTCAGCCATCCTCAAGGTCAGTCCGATGGAGGTGTCGGTCAATGCGAAGCAGCTCCAGGACTTTTTGCTCTTTCGCGAAATCTGGCTGCCGCGCAAGATGGCAGACCCCTCGGCAGGGCCAGTGGCGAAACTTGTCACGGAGACCTCACAGGGACATCTTGTGCAGCGCTACCAGCAGGTCGCCGCGACCGCCGCGTTCCCTTGGACAGCCAGTATCTCCATCTCGGCGCTCAAAATCGTCGTGGACCTCGGTCAGGCGCTGGGGAGGTCGACATTTTCCATCAACGATTTCTGGATCTCGTCCAAGAAGACATCAGACTGGGAGCAAAACCTGTGTCTCGGGTTCAGCATGATCGGCATCGAGAGCACGGGCAGAATGAGCGGGTTCATCACACTCAAGAATTTCAAGCTGCGCACGTCGATCGAGTGGCCGGAGCGGGAGCAGGCGCTCAACGAGACGCCCTTGATTCAGGCGTCTGTGGCATTCAGCCAGTTCAGGGTCAAGGCAGCCTTTGACTACCAAGCCTTCCTCGTCGCGGACATTACGTCCCTGGAGTTTCTCATGTACAATGTGCGCCGCAGCAGGGACGGGAGCGGAGACCGGCTGGTGGCCAGCTTCGACGGCGAGGCCGTCCAGGTGTTTGGCACGACGACCTCTGCGGCGCAAGGCATCGCCCTGTACCAGGCCTTCCAGCGGCTGGTGCAGGAGCGCAAGGCGAATTTCGCCACCTCGCTCAAGGAGATCGAGCGGTACATGCAGCGAAAGTCGGTCTCGGCGCCCCCGGGCGTGATGCAGCGGCTCAGCATCCCCAAGTCGACGAGCGACGACGACGGGATCCTCAAGTCGCCCATCTCGCTCGACACGGACGTCGTCGTCACCCTCCAGGCCCTTAACCTGGGCGTGTTCCCCAGCACCTTCTCCGACCACCAGATCTTCAAGATGGAAGCGCTCAACGCGCAGGCGCGGTTCGCGGCGTCGGTCCAGGACGACGGCCGCATCCACAGCATCCTGGGCCTCACGCTCGGGCAGCTGCGCATAGGGCTCGCGGGGGTCCGCACGGGCGGCGGCGCGCCCAAGACGCTCAGCGAGCTGTCGGTCGAGGACGTGGTGCAGAGCGCGACGGGCTCGCGCGGCGGCACCATCCTCAAGGTGCCGCAGGTCGAGGCCGTCATGCAGACGTGGCAGCGCCCGGAGTCGAAGCGCATCGACTACATCTTTAAGAGCGCCTTTGAGGGCAAAGTCGAGGTCGGCTGGAACTACAGCCGCATCAGCTACATCCGCGGCATGTGGGCCAACCACTCCAAGACGCTCGCCCAGGCGTGGGGGAGGGAGCTGCCGAATGTCACGGCCATCAAGGTGACGGGGGTGCTGCCGGAGAGTAGCAGCAGCAGCAGCACCACCACCTCCCCCCCACCCACTGAACAAGAACAACAAGAAGGAGAGAAACAAAAGCAGCAAAAGGAACAGACGACCACAACAAACAAGATCACGGCCGAGGTCAAAGTCCCGCAGTCCCGGTACGAGTATGTGGCGCTCGAGCCGCCCGTCATCGAGACGCCGCAGCTGCGCGACATGGGCGAGGCCACGCCGCCGCTCGAGTGGATCGGGCTGAACCGTGAGCGGCTGCCGAATCTGACGCACCAGATTGTCATTGTGGCGCTGCTGGAGCTTGGGGGGGAGGTGGAGGATGCGTATTCGAGGATTTTGGGGAGTTCCTGAGTGGACATGATTGATGGCTTTTCTTTTCTTTTTGTTTTGTGTGGTGCTGTGGTGGGGGTTATGGAGGGGGTGGGGTTGGTGTTGGGAGGTTGTATGGCATCGCATTGCATTGCATGAGGGAGCGTGGAGAGTAGGTAGTTGGGATTGTTGGTTCGGGTTCAGCTTTTTGAGTACGGGTGAGACGGCATGGGCTGGATGGGGTCGGGTCGGGGATAGAAGGCAGGATAGAGTCCAGGGCGTCCTAATATTGTAATGAATCATCTTCGATGCTCGTGCTTCGCTGCCCGTGCTTCGCTGTCCGTGCTTCGCTCAGTCCCTTGTCTCTTTGCTCGGCTCAAGAGTCTGATCATTGATGTCAGTCTGTCCGGGGAGGAGTAGCATCTCTTGATGCCAGTGTCTGGTGAGGGCGGCGAGGTGTGGACTGTAGAATCTGCATCATCCGGTTGCAAGTCTACGCTCACACAGTGGGTGGGTGGATTACTCTATTTCTAAGTATCGAGTTCTTGGTCCATTGCAGAAGGTTTGATATTATGTATTCGAAAGAAGAAGGCGAGAAAAAGTTGAGATCTAATGAATCGAAAAAGAAAAGATGGATGCAGTTATCACAAACACAGCTTGTATGCTCGCATCAAATGCACCAGATCCCGGTCCCATAATTACAAGATGCCGATATATACAGCCCGCATCATCTAGAGACCAGACCAACCCGGCATCTACTTGGCCGGCTTGGTATGCCCTGGAGAACGACTCTTGTCAAGTAAACCCCCTGTGAAGTTACTCGGGACCCTAGGCCGGATACCCTGCGCACCATCGTCAGCAACCTGGATGCAGAGAGAGAGAGAAAAGAGAAAAACTTACACCACGAACAAACGGCAATGATGGAATACAGACAAATGAGCAGCATGCCCTCGAGCCAGTGGCTCTTGCCGTCGGCAATGAGATAGTTGACGAGCAGCACAGCCACAAACAGCACAGCGACCTGGAACGGATCGAAGTTGAGCGCCATCTCGTCCATGCCCATGCCCCAGCCGATGATGACGAGCAGCGGGATGATGAAGAGGGCGACCTGCATGCTAGACCCTACAGCCACGCCGATGGCTAGGTCCATCTTGTCCTTGATGGCGACGGTGACGGCGGTGGCGTGCTCGGCGGCGTTGCCGACGATCGGCAACAAAATCAGGCCGACGAACTCGGCCGAGACGGTGCCGCCGGCCGTGACGGCGCTGATGCCGTCGACCATGAACTCGGCGCAGAAGGCGATGATGATGGTCGAGATGGCCAGGGTGGCGACGGCGACGGTGAAGTGCAGCTGGGGCTCCTCGCCCTCGTCCTCCTCGTCGTCTGCGTCCTGGAGGTTCTTGCGCGGCGGGTTGGTGAGCAGGCTGCGCATTTTTTCGTTGTCGGTGCCGCTCGAGGGGAGGCCGTGGCCGCCCATGACGCCGGCGGGCGCCATGAAGCCCTGGGCGATGGCGCCCTCCTTGAGGCCCTGGGCGTGCCGGAAGGGTTTGGCCTCGACCTTTTGGGACACCTGGGCGAAGACCATGGAATGTGTCTTTAACTGGAAAAAGAGGTAGGCGCCGTAGACGAGCAGAAGGATGACGGAGGTGCCGCGCGAGAGCTTGGCGACGTCGGACTGGGGCGTCTTGCTGGCGAGGTCGAAGACGGTGGGCACGATGACGGCGGCGACGGCGAGGGCGAGCAGGCTGGCGGCTGTCTGGGCGACGGTGGTGTTGAAGTACTGCTCCTGCCGGCGGAGGCCGCCGAAAAAGAAGCACATACCCATGACGAGGAGCAGGTTGGAGAGGATGCTGCCGATGAGCGAGGTCTGGACGATGACGACTTCGTTGTGGACCAGGGCGATGATGGCGATGATCAGTTCGACCGCATTTCTAATCAAGTCAGTATAGCTCTGCTGATATCTGAGAGTAAGCGTACCCAAACGTGGCATTCAACAAGCCGCCCATCGTCTCGCCCGTCCGCAGGGCAATCTCCTCGGTGGCAAAGCCCAGCATGGAGGCCAGGGGCACGATGGCCACAAAGTTGACCACAAACACGGCGATGCGGTCGACGGCGGGGATGTAGTTGATGGCAATGCCCACGGGGGCGGCGAGCAGCAGGACGTTGATCCACGAGCCGAACAGGGTCCGCTGGATCTGGTTCCTGACGGTAAACGGCTCCTTGGGGGTGAGATGCTTGAAGAAGGTCCGGTCCTTCTTGGGCTTCTCGGTCTCCTGGGCGTGTTCTGCCGTGGCCTCAGCGGACTGGTCCCTCCCGAGGGTTCGCTGGCGGAGGACGCCCTGGGTTTCCGTGGCGGGTCCCTGGGCCTCGGCGCTGGTGCTCGACTCGCCGGTCTCTGGGCGGGGGGCTGCTGTCTCCTTGGCCTCGCTACTCGGTGCCCTCCGGGGGTTTGGTGCGGTGGCGGCGGGGGTGAGCGGCTGGCCTTCGAGGTCGTGGTCGGCCGGCCATGTCGGCAGGAGGGACTCGCTTCTGGTGCGACCGTGGGAGAAGAAATTCCAGCGGGTGCTGTGGCCGGCTTCTCTGGAGGCTAGTAGCCTGTTGCGGTAGGCGTTGTCTGTGTTGTTTAGCACGGGTCGCCATCGCTCAGGGGGGAGCGCTTTCGGGGGGTCCTTACAAGACGCCATTGATGCTGTGGTGACGAAGTGAGCTGGGTATCGTTGAGGCTGCACTAGTTTAAGTTGAGGTAATGAATGGGTGATGGATGAGTGTTGAGTGCGCGTCAAACGTGACTGTTGCCCCACGGCATTAGAATACCACGACTGGAAAATGAATTGAAGAGAGACAGCCCAGGGATGGAAATAGCCCAATGGATAATATAGTTATACGGGGGATGAATAAAAGGAAGCAAATCTCACCCCTTGATTGATGGCGCGGGAAATCTGGCACCCGTGAGTGAGCCTCCGGTCAAAGGTCGCCCGTCAGCTGTGTTGCCCCGACAAAGCCGGGCGCGTGGGTGGTGCGTGGTGCGTGGTGCGTGGTGCGTGTAGTATGCCTTTGTTGGCTCCAGTCGCTGCTGCCGCACCGTCACGAACTAACCGCGCAGTGGATTCGGATGATTTTCAATGATGCGAGATGTGAGATGTGAGATGCTGAAGTAACTGAACGAGAATTCGGAATGAACCCAGCAGTCCGGAGATGCACGCGCGTGCTGCAGGTCCAACCCACAAGCAGCTCTTTCGGTAAACCAACCAACCTGGAATCAATCCAAGGAACGGATGCAGAAACCGACCAGTGTATGACCAGTGCAAAAGGGGCAGACAGAAAGGACCATCACGACCAGCAGGAAATGAAACCCGTCCCAATTCCGCCCAAAAAATGGATCCCCGTCTTCCGGCGCCACCACTCCTGAAATTACGTCGCGCCCGAGACACTTTCCCTTCCTTGGTCATAACCTTGAATTTGGTCAACGTCACGGCCACTGCACTGCAACGAACTAAAAGGCGCCAAGACGCCAAGCAGGGATCGCCCCCTGCCCAGGAAATCAAGCCTTGCCAAGGATGCTTGGGAAATGCTTGTCCTGCGCCACACCTGTCCCGCGCTCGGCAGCTTGAATTGCGTACTCCGTGCGTGTGTGGCTGTTCGATACGTCAAGTACCAGGTAGTCAGACCCGCATGGCCTGGAATCAACACTCGGTTCGTTCCGAATCCGACTGAACGGAGGCCTCCTCGGTTCGTCGTCATCTGCCGCGGAAATCTTCTTCTTCGGGATAACAGAATGAACCTGTCAGACCTTCCAAAACTGTTCGTTGTTTTGCTGGTGCGGACCTCTGATTTGTTCCTGGCTTTATAGTAAGAAAGAAGGAAAAATAGGAAAGGGGAAAAGGAAGAGATAAATCAGGTTTCTTATTTTTCCTGGAACACGTTGAATTACGGACGTATCTGTTCAATCAACACCAAGCCACCCAAAACCCCTTCCCTCCCCCCTTATCCTAGGCACCTCAGGTACCTTACTTATCCCTCTCCCTCTCCCTCTCCTTATTATCCCTATCCTTCTCCCCCTCCCTAACCCCCCTCAACGACAACCCCCCCAAAATCCCCTCATACTGCACGCTCCCCCTCCTCAACAACTGGCTCGCCGACATGAGCGCCGGGCTGGGGCTCGCCGCCCGGGGACTAACCCCCTCCGTCGCCGCCGCAGCATTACCACCACCAGAAGCCGCCAAAACCCCCGGCGGCAGCCCCAAAACGGGTATACTCCCCTCCGGCACCGCCCCAATCCCAACCGAAGAAGAAGACCCGCCAAAAGCAGGCGTCATCGCCGCCCCGCCCGCACTCGTCGTCGCCGGCGCCGCCGTCCTCAACTCTTTATAAAACGCCTCCAGCGCGTGTGCGTCGAGACAAAACGCCTCCAGCTCGTCCTTGATCCACTCGGGCTCCCGCGTCGTCCACGTCAACCACGCCGACCCCGTCGATCCGGCTGGTTTGGGTTGCTGTTGCTGTTGCTGGCCCTGACCCTGGCCGAATGTCCCCGACACACTGCTCGACAGCGCGGGGCGGACGACGGGGGAGAGGAGGGAGGATGTTGGGGTGGTGGTGGTTGTGGTTGTGGTGGTGGTTGGCCGCAGGGCCGGGGACGCGACCGGGGACGATGACGAGTCGTACGGCGGCGGAAGCGGGGTCGGGATGCCGTAGGGGGTGTACGAGCCCGGCGTGATGACGCGGATCGAGGAGGCACCACCACCACCACCGAGACCGGGTGTGCCCGCGCCGCCCACCGCCGCGCCCTGCTGCTGCTGCTGCTGCTGCTCGCCGCGGAGCTCCTTTTGCATCTCCCTCTCGCGCGCGGCAAACGCCCGGCTGCTGTAGAGCCGGTTGGCGAGCAGCAGCAGGTGGCCGTCGTCGGTGATCTCGGCGAGGATGGACCCCGACCGGTGGATGTACTGCGTGTATTTGAAGTCGGGCTTGCCCCACGAGTACGACGCGTCCACGTTGCTGGGGAAGTTGGACGCCGCCTCCATGTCGAGGACAAAGTCGAATTTGCGGAGGATGGCTTTCTGGTAGAACTGCCGGCCCGGCTGCGCCTGCGGCGTGAACGAGGTCGGGTCGTAGTAGGTGACGGGCGACAGGTCCGGCGGCGGCGACGCCAGCTTGATCATGTACGGCCGCCGGAACGGGTTGGCCTCGCTGATGGCGCATGCCTCGGCGATGGGCACCTCGACGAGCCGGAGCCCGTACTGGCCGGCCTCGCGCGCCCAGTTCTCGATGACGTCCTCCACCAGCTTCGCCGTCACGTTCATCCAGTCAACGCGGATGTGGTAGCAATTGTCTGGGTTGTGCAGCCTGTCGTAGTGCAGCTCGACGATCTCGGGCCGGTACGACCGCTTCCGGTGGTCCACGTCGTACTTGATGACCCTGCTCAGCACCACCTTTGGCTTCTTCCCCGTCGGTGCTTGCGGGGCTGTCGGCGTCGTCGAGCCCGACGTTGTCGAGTCCTCCTCGTGGATCGATGTGGGCCGCGAAAAGCTCGGTCGGGCGTCCCGCGGCGGCTGCTCCGCCATCGGCGTTGACGGCACCGATCCTTGGCTGCGCTTGTTGAACCACCCGGGCGGGTGCGGCTTCGCAAACTCGCTGCTGATCTGGTAAAAGTACTGCCCGTCCCTGAACGGATGCCGTTTCTCGACGTGCACAAACAGGCCGTTGTCCTTCTTGCCCTCCTTCTCCTTGTCGTCCGGAACCATGAGACGTTTGCCCAGAGCCTCGGCCTCCTCGCGGTCTTCCAGATCGTCAAAGTTGTCCAGCAGCCAGCTCGTCATATCCGAGCCAATAAAACAGTTGTAGTGCAGCCGGAAGTGCCACCTGCGGTTCTGCATCCGAACGCCTCCGTTCTCCTCAGGCTGCTGCATGGCCTCGGCGAGCGCCGCCAAGTTGAGGCTCTTCTTGGAGAACGGCTCCCGGCTTCTCACGAGCTGGCCTTTGCGGTCCAGTCCCTCCAAGAGAGGCAGCGTCTCGAGCTCGGCAGCAATGACGACCGAAGGGTCTTCTGTCTTGTAGACGATATCGAGCGGGTTCATGCCCTTCTTCACGCGGGTGCCCGAGCCCTGGAGCCGCCGTTCGTTGGGCGGGACGTAGCGGTGCCTTTGCCACACTTGGGCGAGTTTCCTGATGCCCTCGATGCGGATCTCTTCTTCGTTGTCGCCAGTCTCATCCCCCGGCACGGACGAGCGCCGCCCCGTCATTGGAATCAAGACGAATCTGGCGCGCCAGAATCGGAGATGCTCCGTCAGTTCGTCGTTGTGACCGGCGACAAACGCATCAATGTAGTTCCAGTTCCGCTCCGCCTTTGGCGAGACAAGGTCAAACTCGCTCGTCCTGTACGCGCCATCCAAGAGAGTCCGAATCGCCGGCTTGTACAGCGGCGGCGCGCTGTACGACTGCGCAAATGCGTCGGTCGGTTTCCGGACGAAAATGTTCACCTCGACCTCGGTGCCGTTGACGCACGAAAGCTGATGGATCGTGTTGCCGACCGACATGAAAATGCTGATGCCGTCCTCCATCATGTGATTCCGCGAGAAAATGTCGGCAACCTTGACTTGCTTCTGGCCAAAGGCCCTGGCGACGGCCGGGCCGACGACGATCTGGAACCCCTGGGAGAACCGAAGACTAACCATCTCACGCAGCAATTCGTCACGCGACATGGGCTCTTCTGAAAGGTCCTCGTCGAAGTTCTGGGACACATTGTAAGGCTGGCGTTCGTACTCGGCCTCGAACTGTGCCTTTGACGGGAAATATTCCGATGTCAGGGGCACGGCGGCCGGCGAGCACAGGCTCTTCCATTTCATGACTCTCATTTCCTGGGGCCTTGGGAAAACGTGTTGCCAGCGACTGTACAGCATGGCCATGTCGACATCGTTCGTGTCGGGATTCGATGGGTTGAGCAAGGTGAGCCAGGGCGATAGAGCCGTCTTCGGGGACAGCGTCGATGGCAGCTCTGGTATGGCGCCGGCAAGTAGTTTGGAGTTGTAGAGTTTCTTGGCGTCCTCGGCTCTGATGGCGTTCGAATACTGAAAGTCCCGGTCTTGGCCAACAGGCTCCGGCCGAAGTGTCGATGCAAGAATGGAACCAGACAGCATGTTGGCAGCAGGCTCCAGTTGGTTCCTGATCACGATGGGCCGGGTCGGCGAATCGGTGGGAAACCGAGGCCCTGGGGCAAACGAAAACGGGGAAAGGCTTGGTTGTGAAATCGTAGACGGGGGTGTCCCAAAGGACAACCCACGAGACGACGACGGACGCTGGCTCGTCTTGGACGGCGTCATCCGCAGGTCTTGTGAGCTGCGAGACGCCGTGACAGTTTTGGAAGCACCCACGCTTTCCATGCTCACCGCCGCCGTAGCCACCTTGGGGGCGGCAATACCGAAACCCCGGTTACCCAGACTGATGTGACGCATAAATTTGGGAGCCTTGAGAGACGGTGGCGTGACCTTGGGTTCAGGCCTGTTGGGCTCCATGCTTATGCTCTTGCGGTTGGCTGGTGGAACCTCTAACCTCCGAGACGCCGGGCGGTGGTAAGGAGAAAGCTCAGGGAGTGTTTGTTGGGCGGCTGTCGAGGGCCGGCGGTCTGTAAAGGATGTCCCCAATAGACTCGTGTCCGCCAAGGTCGGTCGCCTAGGGGCCTCCTCGTGGTCACGGCAGCGCCTTGGGTAGCTGGCGCCCCGGTGCGAGGGCCGCCGCGCTCTACAGTCGTCGTACTCTTGCAGCTGCTTCCATAGCGATCTCTCCCCGGGCTTGCTGTGCCTGTCCGGGGCAAACTTTTGAAAGCCGAACACGTGGTCGAACAGGGTTTCCGGGACGCGCGTGTTCTTGACCATGACATTGCCATCGAGGTCAAACTGCGGCTTGGAGACTTGGCTTGCGAGCACTGCATTGAGTGGGAAACAAGGGTCCGTATGCAGCGGCTTGGTTTCAATCTCATTCGTTTCCATCACGCTTCTCATCTGCAGGTCGTACATGCGGCACCGGATGGGGAAATCGTCGCTGGCCAGATTTTGCGTGGCGTCCGAGACGGACAGGGCGATGCCTTGGTATGACAGTTCCTCTTCAGAGGCGCCGGTCCAGTACGAGACGTGAAGCCATTGCGGTATGGCAGACACCCACTCGTCCTGGGCGGAAGGCGGGCCAGATGGCTCACCGTTACGTGCCCCGTCCATTCTCTTGCTCGGCGAGCAGGAACCCGCGAGGCTGCTGTAACTCCCAAATGTGAGAGTCGTCTGCTTTGGCGTGCTCCCCTGGCTGAGGTCTACCTTGGTCTTGCGCTGCACATGCCCGGGTTGGCGCGGGTTGCGGTAGCGAAAAAGGGGCACGGAATGCAGAGGAACTTTGGGGATGCATATCAAGTCGATACCGATACCGTTGCCGACAAGGGCCTCGGTGGTCCGGCGCAGCGCATCGTACTCGACCTCAAAGACGCCGGGACTGGGACTGATGACAACCACAGAGACACCAGTCCGCGTCAGGTCCCGGTCGATGTAGTCGTGTGCGTACAACGACGAGGCCATGTTGATAGCCTCGAGGAAATTGCCGTGGACAGCGCGAGAGGCCTCGGCCTTGATTCTGTTGAGTAGCACCTCTCGGTCGGCAGAGTCCTCCTCAGAGGCAGACGACCCCATGGCTTTTTGGTGGTACGTGCTGATGTCCTTGCGGAAGTAGTTGAACTCGCGCTTGAGCTGGTGCAGGATCTTGGTCCATTCTCCACTGCCCATCTCGCTGACCACAACGCGGTAGAAGTCCTTGTAAGGACGGCGGTCTTCTGTGGCCTGGACACCGGTGTAGTAGTCATGGTGGGCCGAGGCACATGCCAGCTCGGTGGAGATGCCCGTGTCGTACTCGACGCGGGCGAACAGGACAATGGTAACGAGATGCTTCACCTTCACGGCGGCCCATTTCTTAAATAAGGCAGGCAGGAAGCCGTTGACAACCTTGTTGAACATGATCTCGCCGGATCCGTCCGGGTCAAAGTCCCACATCTCGCGGGCCATCTGGATGAAGAGCACGTAGCGGGCAGACTCGCTGCGGAAGACGGGCTTCGTGTCGCGGCCGAAGAAGGCAGACTGGGCCTTGCGGCCATCAACGTAGACGGCCGTCACTTGGGCCTTGACCGTGCCCATGAACAAGACCATCTGGCCCTTGTAGACGGTTCGCTCGGCCAGCTCGCCGACGGCCATCCGCCACATGTCAGCTCTCGAGAGGTACTGGTCTTTGAAGGAGAGCTCGACGTGGGATGCCTCGACGGCCGGGTTGTTCGCGTCGATCTGTGTTATTCAGTATACCTCGGTCACATGCGGTAGGGGGGCACTTTTTACATACGGGAGTAAGGGTGACCTGGGTGCCCTTCCTCATGCCAAAGGCATCGGCAATGTGCTTTGCGACGTAGACCTCGACCGTGGCGTACCGCGCCTTCAGCTCCTTGGGCATGTCCTTGACAACGCAGATGTAGCGCCGCTCTGCGCAGCCCGCAGAGCCCCCATCCTTGCGGTCCTGGAGGTGCTTGTGGTGCGAGTTCTGCGACGGCTTTTCCGGGTCGGCCTTCACCACGTCGATGGCCACAAGACTGCCCGGCCTGACATCATCGCCGACCTGGTCGAGGTTGAGCAGCACCTCGTCGCGGGCAAACGACTCGTTGACGGTGACGGTCCAACGCGGCTCGGCGCGGAGGCGGGACGACAGGCGGGACGAGGGGCGCTCGCGGATGGTGGAGTTGCTCGAGGCGGTGTCGCCGGGCGAGTTCGAGTACGTGTGCTCGAGGGCGCGGTCGTGGCTGGACCTGCTGAAGTGGCGGAGGTGGTTTGGCCAGTTCGGGCCCTTGGCTGGTCCCGGGACTGCCGCCGACGAGGCAGAGGCATTGCGCGACGGCATGCCTGCATTTGCATGGGAAGTTGGAAGGAACTGTTGCTGCGCATCAATCAATCCCAGTCCCCACAGAGAGCCGAGTGCTGCCTTTGAGTGGTCATAGCGCAGTGCGGGCGCTTCAGGTTCCGGGACAGAAAGCCTGCTGGTCGTCGCCGCGCAAGGTGGGTTTGGTGACAGCGGCAAGTCGCAGCCCTGGCAGGTGCTTCCAGGTTGTGGTTGAGACGGGACCCTGGGCCCTGCAGCGATGTGAGCTCATGCCGGCAGAATCTGTGGGGTGCAGCTCTGACCGCCTTCTTGCCCTGGCTGTCCGCCCGCGACATGCACCGCAGCACGGGCCATGCAGGGTCTCGGTTCCACAGGAGCAATCAACAAATCACATCCTTTATTCTATGTACATCTATCTGTCTTTGCTTGTCTCTACCTTACCAGGAGTCCAGGACGCGCTCCTTGGGGCCCGGAGGACGACAATGGACAGCGTCGGGTTGCATCACAGTGCCAATGAAACCCATACATGTCTTTTTTTGATCCGTATCCGTGATGCTCAGCCTGGCCACGCGGGACCACGGGCATGTCGCACGTCTGGACGCTCACACAGTTGACTCAATGGATTCAGACGCTGCTGGAGGCCCTGCGCTGTGTTCTCCCGCACGGTACATGTGCCTAGAGTGTACTGTGTATACACACACCATCCCCTTGCCTCTGTGAAACCCCTATTCCTCTCCTGTGCCAACCTTGCCCAGATCTTGATGCCACGTCCGAAGCATCAGCTACATTAATGTCGGCGTACTGCCCTCTGAGACGACCACGCTGGCTGGCCAACTCTCAAACAACAGCCTGCACCCCCGAGTCTGTAGAGGTGAGTACAGGCTCGCTGCCATGCCCTCTCTCGGCGGCCCCCCTTATCATGACCTCGGGCTCGGCACACTCCTGTACTATGCTCCGCGTCACCATCTCCCGGCCCAAAGACCTGTGCATCGGCCGGCCACCTCTCTGCCCCCAGGGTTCTCCCTCCCACCGTCCCGGTCCGCCGAGACGACGACGACATAAGCAGTGCCTCTTGTTCTCCGCTGTGGCGGGTATGCCATGCGGCCTGTTGTTTTCCGCTTGCTCCTCGTTGCACCAATCTTTTTTTTCACCCGCAGCAAGAAACCGATCCCAACAAAGCTGGCATTGCACGTCGAGGCCATCTTGATCGACAGCCGAGACACCAGAGCTATCATCAACTATAGCTCCCTAGACTTCTGCTTAGGCATTTCTTGCTTCGCGTAAAAAACAGCTTCGCAGGAAGAAGATCTTCCTGGAATTGCCAAGTTGGTGGCCGACCGCCGACGCAAACTTCAGCCATGGCGTTCAAACTCTCCGACAAGCACAAGGTTTCGGCCGCCATCGCCATATCGTTCGCCTTCTTCATCGCAGAGCTAGGAGGTAAGTCGCCAAGATCCGTCTGAGAAAAGTAAGAGTCGGTCGCTGACGGTCTTCCAGTCGCTTTCAGGACGGGCAGTCTGGCCCTCATGGCTGATGCTTTCCACTACGTGAGTCGAGCATCTATGGCCGATGCACTCGTCGGTGGTATTGACCCTTTTCGAAATAGTTGAACGATCTCGTCGGCTTCGTCGTCACCTTGACGTCCATCCTTGTAAGTTTCGTCTTTGTATAAGTCGGTAAAGACCTCGACTGACCCTCCCAGATCTCCGAGAAGACCGAGTTCCGCCAGGATTTCTCCTTCGGCTGGCAGCGGGCCCGCCTGCTCGGTGCCTTCTTCAACGGAGCCTTCCTGCTCGCCCTGGGCGTCAGCATCTTCCTCCAGTCCATCGAGCGCTTTATCTCTCTCAAGGAGGTGGCTGAGGTGAAGCTGATCCTCATCATGGGCTGCGTGGGCCTCGGCCTGAATATCATCACCGCTGCTTTCCTACATGGTCAGTCCGTCACTCCTCTCTCTCTCCAAGGCACGAAACTTACATCCGATTTCAGAGCATCATCATCACGCCCATCCTCAGTCCGACCCTGAATCTGAATCCAGCTCGGGAGCCCAGTCCGAGTGCCCGCTCAAGGACATGGCCGACTGCCACGCCAACCACCGCCACGCGCAGCGCTCCTTCGCGGCACCCGGCCGGGACCTGGGCATGATGGGCGCGCTGCTGCACGTGCTCGGCGACGCGCTCAACAACGTGGGCGTCATCGTCGCGGCCGCCGTCATCTGGTTCACGGCGTCGCCGGGCCGCTTCTACGCCGACCCGGCCGTGGGCATGGGCATCGCGCTGATGATTCTGTGCTCGGCCGTGCCGCTGGTCAAGCACAGCGGCGAGATCCTGCTACAGAGCGCGCCGGCGGGCGTCGACCTCGGCGATATCAAGCATGATATTGAGAAGATTCCGGGGGTTGTCTCGGTGCATGAGCTGCGTATGTC
>MU854335.1:215500-241374 GCA_033296685.1 Parachaetomium inaequale
TTTTTTTTTTTTTTTTTCTCTCACACTTTTCCTCTTCCTCTTCCTCTTCCTTCTTTTCCTCTTTTCCTTTTTTCTCTTCCCTTTTCCCCCTCTCCCTTTTTCTCCTTCCTTACCTTTCTCTTCCTTCATTTTCTCTTCATCTTCCTCTTTCCTGTTTATTTTTCTCTTTCTTTCCTTTCTTTTTCTCCTTCTTTTTTCTCTCTTTCTCTTCCTCCTTCCTCTTTCCCCCAAACCCTTTACTTAACCCCCATCAACCCACCAAACACCCCCTCCCTAAACCAAGGACAAAACACTCACTGACATTCTACACCACGAGCAAAAGACGTCTGGCGCCTCGACCAGCGCAAAGCCATCGCGTCGGCGCACGTCGTCGTCTCGGACCCGGACGTGGCCAGCTTCGTGGCCAAGGCGCGCACCATTAGGGAGTGCCTGCACGCCTACGGGATCCACTCGACCACCCTGCAGCCCGAGCTGCTGATGCCGGCCCTGTCGCCGCCGCCCTCGCCCCTTCTTGGGGTGGCGGAGGCGGTGAGGATGATGGGGCAGGGGCAGGGGGAGGGTGCTACTGCTGGTGGTCACAACGGTGGTGGTGGTGCCGCCGAGAGGCCGGCTGTGCCCTGCCAGATTGTCTGTGGCAAGGGCTTGTGCGGTCCGCTCACATGCTGCAGCACTGTCGGCTAGGGGTGAGGAGAGGAAGGGATGGCGGCGGCGGGGGGTTGGGTTTTCTCTTCTCGTGCTTGCTGCGGTGAGGTAGTGGTTTCGGGGAGTTCCCCAAGTTCCGGTCGAGTTTTAGCGGTTAGAACTTGGCGTTTCTCGCATCCTTTCTCGAGGCATCACGCCCTTGGCGGAGAGGAAGAAAGGGCTGTAGGCCGTCCGTTAACGCATAGAGAGAAAATGGACGTTCAGTCTCCGTACGTCTCGCACAGCCAGTAAAGCCTCGTGACGTATGTACGCAAACATCGACCAGTCAACCAACTGCCGAACATGGTTTCGATATTCAGCCCTCAGCATGCTTGAGTCTGCAGAGCAACACACCACAATGTGGCTTCAACTCACTGACCGCATTGGACTGGACTGTGTCACCGGCGCCAATGCCGTATCACCCTGACCGCGTATGCAGGACTGGTTTCGCAGCAGTCATGTCTGGTCAGGTGGCAGCCTCCCTCGCGCCATTTTGCGGTCGTCTAGGTGCGCTGGAGCGCAGGCAGGGAAGCAAGGCTAAAAAGCTGCGCCGCGTGGTGCGGATTCGATTTCCGTCCACATGAGAGGACCGTAGGTACGTTCGTAGCCTTGCGCAAAGAGCGCCGCATCTTACTGCTGAGGCCGTCTTCCGGGGAGAGCTTGGTGGCCCAACCCGGAAGTCATGCCGTGCCCTTCTTGGACACAACAATCAGCGTCTGTGGTAGTTGTTTCATGCTCGCTTGGCCATGGCGGCCCGGATCCGTGGCCCCGGAGCCAGGGAAGGGGGGAGTGGGACAGGGGTTCGGCGTGGGGGCGGGGCCGTTGTTGACATGGGATTTCGTGCGCGAGGCCGGGATCGCGACCTGCATCTGCAGTGACAAGTTCCTTCGCCTGGACCTGTTGTACGTAAGAGATACGGCGGTTTCCCGGTTGCGGGGAGGTCGCACAAGCAGCAGGCGGCAACGGGAGGAAATCTCCAGGGAAGATACCTGACACGGCTTGAACTCAGAGATCGACTGGCGAGATCGACAACCTCGTGGCTTTCCAAGAGAAGCTTGGTCATAACGTGTTCATCCGTCGTCATGAGCCCGAAGGTCGGCAACGCCCGAGTCCTCCCCCTCCCTTTGGCCTGCTACCTGGGGCGCACGTCTGCGGCGCAGGAAATGAGGAGGGCAGGCCATCATCTCGGCCCGCGGCTTGCGATGAGGTCACAGGCTGGGTTTCCCTATTGGGCCGAACCAGGCCGGCTTCGGCGCCGTCATTGGCCGTGTGGCATTTGGACTTGCAGAGCGCAGGGGGCGGGTGGTTGAAGAAGTGTTGGACATGAGATGTGTCGTCCGTGGCGTGTTGAATCGAGGCCGATGTGTGATGTGTGTGTGTGATGTTGGTTGCCCGCTCCAAGTTTACAGACAAGAGCCACAAGGGGGAAGAACGGTGGTGATGTCGTCGCGTCGATCGCTTCCGTTGTGCGGACCGAAGCTGAGGGGGAAGAATCGATCTATTCGTCTCGCCGGCCTGTCCGTGGTCGCCGCCGTCTTGAGTTGCGGGCCGTTGGCACACAGGCTAATCCAGGCCGGCAGGCTGTGGGCGACGAGGGATGGCATTTTTACCCTTCGGCGGCAAGATGGGCAGCGACAGGGACAGGGCATCTTTGAGTTGATGAAGGTTGGGTTACACTGGCCTGGGCGGTTTCTCTTGAACCCATCAATCAACGGCCGGCAAAGGGAGGCGTCTGCGGCTTTCTGGCGGTGAGACTGCTGGTCGCAAGACCACTTGCTGCGAGAGCCAGACAGCCGGAACAGCGCCGTCATCCCAAGCAGCATCGTGGCTCCCCGGATGCGGATGCGGTGCTGTCCAATCCCTGCAGGACGGCAAGGTCGGAGATAAGCACTGGCCAGGATTGGATGAATCACAGCCGTCAGTCTGGACCAGCGACGAGCAAGAGTCGCCATCCCGAGGTTCTCGGTGGGACGAGAAGACTTCCAGGTTGGTACTGTAAAAGGTACACAGTACACAGGATAATAAAACCACAGCATCACCATGTGGACTTCCTGGGGCGGCTCGGCAGGGCAGCCGACGAGAGACGGGCTGCTGCAGCCCTGGGCGCTCGGCCGGCCGTGTTAATAGCCGGCATCCGTGTTCTTGGCGGCTGCCGGCAGCACTCTGATGACTTGTCATGGCCAAGGCGGTTGCTTTGGTGTTCTTGTGTTGTGTAATAAAGTTGATGCGTCGTCTGGAGCAAGACGCTAAAAGCTGCAAAGTGGAGGAGATCTCCCACAGCAACGGCCAGGAAGGACCTGGACTGCAAGTCATGACCGGGTGTATGTTCTTCCACCGTCTTACACCTCAGAAGAATGCTCTGCGCAAAGTCCACCAGTCACAAAGCGTGTGTCGTGCAGCCACGGCGTCTGGAGCGACCGACTGGGAAGCCATTTGCAATTCGACGGCTGCTGGTATTTTTGGGTTCCCGAGTCTGTGCGGCCTGCCGAGCCTGCCCAACTGGCAACGGGGCCATGGAAATTGGCGGGCGGAGGTGCAGCAGCAGGCCCCCTCTGGCCCCACTCGTCTGCAGCAGGCAGTCTGGTCGAGCCGCTTCGATTTGGCGAGGCCGACGCCCCAGCGGATCCCGCCCGCTCCCACATGCCGCGCACCTGCCGCTGCTGGGCGCGCAACGCGGACCTCACCCGCCGCTTTCGTCGTCACCGCCATTCTGGAGACCCGGGGGCCCCGCAAAGCTGCAACCGTGACAGCGTGACAGCGGGACGGCCAGAGGGCGAGCGATGCTGGCAGACAATTGCTGCTGTTGCCGCCGTTGCTGCTGCGGCCAAGGTGATGAGGAGCGAGAAACACGCGCCAGAGCCGCGCAAAGCGTCCATCCTCTTTCTTTCCGCTTTCCACTCTCCACTCTCCACTCTTCAAGTGACATTTCCCCTCCTGCCTGCTCCTCTTGTTGCTCGCTGCGAATCTGCCCTCTCTCCCTGGGGTCCCCCCGCGACGACGCTCGCATCGAAGCCCGCCCGTGTCGGCCCGTTCTCCACCGGCTGCCAAAACCCACTCCTCGCTGTGGGTGCCGCTCGGGAACGGCGACGGAAGAACTGGTACGAAGTTGTTATATCCATCCCGCCCCCAGCCCCGGCACCCGGCCAGCCCGCTGTCCCTCCGGACAACCGCAGGCCTTCGCCTTCTGGCCCTGTCTGCTTTGTTCTGGTCTGGCCTCGTGCGGTCTGGTTGAGACCAGCCTAACCGCGGAATAATACCCTTGCCGGAGCCTTCGCCGCGGCTGTTCATCTCGCGCCTGCCCCTGCGAGCGGCGACAAGAGAGGGAAAGAGGCCGAGAAGCGCGTGGCTTCGTCGACGCCGGAACTGGGACCCTCGCGCGACAGGCCATGCCATTCATCAACGATTCATCCGATTCTGGCCACCGCTCACTCTCCTGGCCTCTCTCATCTCACAGCAGCACTCTTCGCATGGCGCCTCCGCCATCCCCACCGGCGACGATGCTATCCCGGCGCGTCGCTGTCGTCTGAACTGCTGAAACGGACTGTCGCCCACGATTCTTCGAGACTTGATCGCTTCTCCCCAGCAGCTTGGTCCACGCCCTGAAATGCTCGGGAAGCTTTTTAATCTCGGCGCTGGCTCGGGACCCGGGGCCCTGCCCTCTCCCCAGCCCTCGTCTCACCGGCCTTACCCGCTCGAATCGGTCCAGGAAGACATCCATACGCGCCACCTACTCTTCCCGGACCCCCAGGACCTGTACGAGCACCGCGTCAACCAGCTGTACCCTCTGTCTAGCGGCGTCACGACCCCCACCGGGTCCTCGGCGAACGCCTTCGATTACAATGCCGACATCGAGCTTGATGTGCGCGATGTCCGCATCATCATCATGCAGGACGCCTTGAGCTCCGTGGCAGCATCGCTCCTGTATGACAGCCAGCCCGCCCCGCCCGTCCCGACCGCTTCCATGGACCGCCCCTCGGCAACCGCTGGCTCTTATTCTGTCCAAGAGCCGCGCCGGACTCCTGTCTCCCCGCGGAAACCCAGCGTCAGCTACTCGCAACGCCCCATTGTCATCCAGCCCGGCAGCCCCAAGATTCGGCAGGGCGCCTTCGACAGGAGGCCCTCGGTCCACAGCCGCAACCAGGGCTATGTGGAGAGCGAATCCCAGCGCGCATGGCGCGAGTACCGCGAAGAGCTGGCCACCTTTTCCAGCTGCATATTCGGCAACTCGGAGCTCATGGCCTACAAGGGGACCTCGACCAAGGTCCATGTCGTGCCTTCAGACGTCCGCCCGAGCGAGTCGAGCTCCATGTTCGGAGACGGCCGCGGCTCGCTGGGCAGGTCTACCATGAGGGCGAGCCGGCTTTCCCAGTCGTTCTCTTCCGAGAACCCCCCTCCCTTTCCCACCCCTCCCACGCCAAGCCGAAACCAGGACCGGAAGAAGGTGCTGATAACGAGGCTATTTCCCGTCAATCTCCCGCTTGACGAGGGGTTGCCATCTCTTCATGGCACCTTTTCCGAAGAAGCAACAGGCTACCCGTTTCCGCAGAGCGTCGAGGACATGAAGGCCAAGAAAAAGCGGTTCCAGCCGAGGCAAAAGAGGACGCCCATGTACGCCGTGGCCCTCATCATCACTCTGCCGCCTTCAGCGCATTCCGTCCCAGCCACGCTACGCTCGGCATTCAAAGGGCCCAGTTCGTATGCCGAGCAGGACTCGTTTCCGTCGTCCTTCAGCTCCACCCGGCGCTCTGGCTGGACGCTGGTCGGCCAAGGAGGGTTCGCCGGGCCCGAGTCCTTCGAGTCAAGCTATGGCAACGACATGGAGGATCAGATCGACGCCATTACACAGCACTGGGACATCATTATGCGGACCTTGAGCCATCTGCAGACGGTTGTCGCCGCCACCCTTTTCACAATGCTCAGACAAATTGACCTTGCCTCTCCGGACCCGCTTCCTGCCCTGTCCCTCCAGCTGGCCAGGGCCTCGTCAGCACCTGGCCGGCGTAGCGAGGATGGGCAGCCAGTCAAGCCTCCCAAGACAAACGCAAAGCACATCACATTGCTTCCCAACTGCCTGCTCGACAATCGGAAAATTAGCACCGAGATGGATGCCGCAAAGACGCGCATTGTCGCAGGCATCCGAGCCTCTCGCGTGACTACGGGCCAGAACCGGTGGCCCATCTGGCGGGAGGAGGCTCGCTGGGTGGCCAAGTGGGCTGGTGGAAGAGAGCAAGGGTTCTTCTTCTTCAACCTGCTCACAGGCTTCCTCGCAACGCACACCGACTGGCTCCAGGCACTGAGCCCGCCCGCATACCGCCGTCGGCATCTCCTCCAGCAGCAGAAAGGGCGGTCCGAGGAAGATACTCTCGTGCCGTCTCGAACGATCATCTTGGGCGATGACAAGATCGCGGCGCGGCGGCTGGTCTTTCTGCTGTCTGCGTTTTTGCCCGCCTCCCAGCAGCTCCCTGGCATCAAGGCCAACCGGCCGAGCACCCCGGCGTCCTTTAGCGCTCTCTCGCAGTCGCCGCCTTCTTTTGTTGTCCCCATCCTCAAGGAGGAGTCACTGCGCAGGAAGATCAACCGCCGTACCGGTTCGCGCATGCCATCGCATTCCCGCAACCTCAGCTTGCAGACACACAACGCTCGCTCAGGGGCCGTCCCTCCACCATTGGCGCACCTGAGCATGGAAGGTAGACACGAGAGGCGGGCGTCCGATGCCGCTTCGATCCGGACTACTCACCTGCCCATCCGCGGGAGCGACCTACACACGCGAAAGAGCAGCGCCGCCACCACCGCAACTATCACGCCGGAGACTAGTATTCCCCACTTCTCTACTGTTCACCGAGCCGAAATATTCGCCCAAGGCCGCCCTGGGAGCAGCAACAGCATGGCTGCCGATGACTTGAAGCGGCTCACCAGAGACGATAGCCCCGGGTCTCAGAGCTCAGCGGCTGGAGAACGCAGACAGAGTTCAAGATGGAGCGTTATTAGCGGTATCTGGAATGCTCGGAGACGAGACTCGACGAGCAGGTCCCCCGCGCCCAACGACGGACAAAACGGGCCCCCTGCGTCACCAGTAAAGCCACGCCAGTCTTCGATCGCAGCATCGTCCAAGACAGCACCGCCAGAAATTGCGGTAGGCCCCACATGCGGTCCGGCTGGTGATGCGCGCGACGATACGGCCATCGGCCCTAGAGATCCCACGCCGCCACCGCGAGACTCTGCCGACACCTTGGCACTTTCTGAGCAAGCAGGTGTCGCGCAAAAGGCACAGAGGACCCCTGACCCATCGAGCGCTTTTGAGTCCCCAGTCAAGACTTCGATCAACATCGACGACGGCGTCATCGACGTAGATGTCCCGTTACCAGATTTCATCACTTCCTTCGAGAGTGCGGTGAGTTCGCCATCAAGCAGCGGCTATCTCTCGGCCTCGGGATTCGGCACGGGCCTCGACGCCTTTGAGCAGTCGTTCCGCTTCGCCGCCGACGGAGACGTCCCGCTCAACGTGGCCGGCTGGTTGCAGCACTACCACCCGGACTTTGTGCTCCAGGCTCTCCCCGCCCAGCACGGCATCCTCGACGAGATCAAGGAGAGCATGCGCGCCGAACCGACCCCGCTACCCCTCCCATCATCACTTTCTTCGTCTTCGTCTTCAGAAGACACCCCCGCGGAACAGTGGATCGACATCACCTCGGCCATCGTCGCCGACACAGCTACGTTTACCATAACACGCATACGTTACCGTCGCCTAGTCAGGCTGAAGCACCAGCAACCGCCACATAACAACCCGGCACCAACAGCGGTACCAACCCCGCCCACGACCTCGACACTCGCAACAACAACAACATCAAACCCCAACACCACCCCGGCCTCCGCCACCACCTCCTCGTTTGACGTCCAGCTCGGAGAGGAATTCATCGAGGAGCCCCTCGTCGCCTTCGACGACGTGCTCGTCGACGCTGTCGAGCGTGTCATCGCCTCGGCCGGCGGGGGGAACGCCAGCAGCACCGAGACGACGGTCAGCAAGGTCAGCTCGACGAGCTCGTCGCGGTCGACTAGTAAGCGGCGGGAGAGGGAGCGGGAGAGGGAGAGGAGGGGGAGTCTTTCTGGGTCGGGGGCTGGGCCGGGAACGGGGATCGGGTCGGGGGCTGGGTCGGCCGATCTCAGGTGTCCCGGCGGCGGCGGCCAGGTGCTTGCTTCTTCTTCGGCTCAGGCTCAGGCTCAGGCTCAGTCGCAAACACAAACGCAGACACAGACACAGGGGGCGAGCCTTGTGCCGGGGTTGGGCGGCGGCGGAGGAGGGATGCCGCCGCCGCAGGAGGTGCCGCGGTCGCAGTGCAAGACTGTCTTGCTGGGCGCGCTGGAGGACATCATTCAGGATGTTTTGGGGGAGAGGGAGCAGCAGCAGCAGCAGCAGCAGCAGGTGTTGGAGGGCGGGGGCGACCACCACCAAGGGGTTGGTGAGGGGAGGGACAGGGACAGGATGAGGGAGCGGGAGAGGGAGAGTCCGCTGCGTGAGGCGGTCAGGGGCTGGATTGAGAGCGTGGATTTTGGGGGTGGTGGGTGCAGCGGCGGCGGCGATTGAGAACGGTGGTTATTTATTTATTGGCACTGCCTACCTACCTGGTGGAGTATCACCTACTACTACCTACTACTTGATACCCTTTACCTTTTTATTTTATTTGATCATGGTCAGCGGACGAATATTGGGGGACGGGGGGGTAGTTAGCATACCAGGGAGGAGAGGATGGATGGATGGGTTGGATGGGCTGGATGGGCTGGATGGGCTGGATGGGCATCTTTGGCCGGTGCATTGCGTTGTTGGGATTGGGTTGGGTTATTATTACATTAGTTGGAAATACGTTTGATGCATCAGAATAGCTTCACAATCAAGCGCATACATACTGATATCACCATTTTGTCCCGACTGTGTGGTTTCTCTCCGTGCCTGTCGGTTGGGCCTTGCTTGCTGTGGGAATGCGTACCCAGTCACCAGCGCAAGCCACACCGCCGTTTCACAGTTGCTTGTCTAGTTGTCGTTCCGTTTTGTTTTAACTAGTCCCCGGTCGGGCTCCAGAATCGCAAGACCCTCTCGTTTTGGGATAGGGAGGGAATTTGTTGGTAAGTGTGTTCTCTTACGGTACGAAGTACATTACTGTGATATTCATTCGTACTGAACTACACAGTACACTGTAGATGGCTTTTCCCAACCCTTGCTTGTCTGGTCGTCGCCTCAACCGGCTGTCACGACGGCATGTGTGTGGTGTCGTGTACTGTGTACATAATTCGGTCCCTTGGTAGCAGTGGCAGGGCCCTGACCTACGATGGTAGCATCCATCGAGGGTTCGGTTCCTGACTTGTGGTAATTGTTTTAATTTACGGCAGTGACGCTGGGTCCCTCTTCCGAGCGGGCAGTGAAGGTGGTTGGGTCGACGGTGGTCTGGATTCGTGAGCTCAGTGAGGTGTGTGTGCGTCAAGGTACCGAAGGGAGGCTGTTGGCGATGGGCGAGGGCTACGCTGCAATGCGCTCCGATCGTCACATTTGCTCTTCCAGCACAGCGCCCTGCGTTTTGAGATGTTTTTTTTTTGTGGGGGGGGGGGGGGTGTCCTTGTTGGCTGGCGGCAATTGCGCCTTTGTTGCTTTTCTTTGTGGTGACAAAATCTCTCGCAGTCGTCACCCGGAGGGACCCATTGGGTTGGAAAATGAGAGACCGCAAGCCATCGAGACCGGGGGGCGCAAACAATCAACAGCAATTGCAAGTGGTCCCCGATTTCTGTCGGCGGGCGCAGAATCGTGAGCGCACAGACAGCGCCAGCCCGTTTATCTGTTGGTGACGGAGCTGGTCAGCGGTTGGGAGCAGGGCTCGGACGAAACGAGTCAGAAGCAAGGCTGACCCCTATCAAACTGACAGGAGCTGTCCGCTCAATGTTTGTGATGGGAAGCAAGGGCTGAGGTGAGAAAGAGCACTTTTTCTATCTCGCAAAAGTTTGGCTGACGGGACGGCAAGTCTCAGGTTTGAGACAAACCCAAGATGCTGTGCCCCCCGCATACATACAGCCCGATCTGTAGTTTGGAGATCGTAATTCCGTCTTGGGGGCAATCAGAGTGACACATTCGGGCATCGCTCAAGCAAGCCAACTGTCACACTGTCGTCCCAAGCTCCAACCCACTGGGTCTCCTGCAGGCCCGTCAACTGTAGCGGGACACAGGGGGGAGAACAAGCCAATGGCACGGCCTCGTTTCTGCAGCCACGGCCGATCGTTTCGAAGCTTGGATGAATCCACCCGGTCACCGCACAAGATGGGACGCTGGCGTCATGGTCACTCGAGATCGCCCCGGGCCCGGGCAAGATAGCTCTGTCTCGGCATCTTCGTCACTGGCCAGTGACTGTTCGAATACCAGTTGGTGCCCGGAATAGACTCGCCGTTTCGAAACCCGGTGGAGATCGGGACCCAGCAGATTCGGATCTCGGCTGCTGTCTTGTGTCTTCATCTGCAGAGCCCAAGTTGGGGGTGCAGCGACAGGGGCTGCAGGCCGGAAGTGGCGCTGGCAAGCAAACAGATCGATCCGTCGTGCTGCTTTTACAGTCGCCGGCCCGCATCATCTCGCGGGGCTTTTCCGCACCGTCGACTTTTCTTTCAAGACCCCCGCGGTCGTTTCGCTCGCCTGGACGGAACTCCTACTCGCTGCTGCCCGTACGACTGCCACGACTGCTCGTACGAGCGTGTGGAATTACACCTCTGCTCTCACCACCCAGAAACTCGCAGTCCACTAACATCAGAGAGAGCACATCCGCCCAGAGCCTATCGCATCCGCACCTACCCGGCCGTTTCTCGACCGGTCAGCTTTCGATTGGAACCATCAAGCTCCCGCACGTCGTTCGAGTGACACCGGCACATCCTGCGTTGTGCCGTGCCTGTACATATTTCGATCCGGATCTACCGAGCCAGGTCCGGGCTGCTTTCTCCTCTGGCCATCCGCCCCGTCCTCTTCCATCTCGGGAGCCCTGTCGATTCCACAGCTCTTCGGGCCGGGTCGCGTCACTGGTGGAGCGTAGGGCAGCTGCCGCCTTGGCGAGATCGGCCAAGACACCCCCCTCCCCCTGCCATTTCAAGGCAGGCGACCCCGACCGAGCGATAACGTTACCTCCGCCGTCTCGTCGGCCCATCCGGTCGCATGCCTTACGAGACCGTCCGCGTCCCGACGCCAACGCCAACGTCAACGCATCTGATCCCAGGTCATGTCTCCCCGGCCTGCGACACGCCCACGCTTGACGGCCCCAGCGTCGCTCCCTCTTCTTCTCTCGGCTCGACCGTCGATCGGGTTGCATTCGTCGCCGTGAGTTCTTCCATGGCTCGACTCTCGCTGCTGCTGGCCGACCCCGTCGACGGGGCACCCGAATTTGGAGATGCCGATTACATCCGCGAGGTTTTGCTCCGATTCGATGTCGCGACCGAGGCCGAGATTGAGGAGGAGTTGGTGGCCAAGGCAGTGGCCCTGCGGATCGAGCTGCCAACGTCGGGACGCCCCTATACACAGGAGCAGGCGATGGCGGCTCGCCGGCCGCTCAATGCGACAGCCGTGCAGCATAGCCGCGCGGTATCTACGGGGTCGGATGGAACAGCAGATAGTGGGATGACATTACAGACATCGGACCACGCGACAGCGGACGCTTCGCTGAGGAGGAGGTCCAAGAGCCTCAACTATTCCCACTACGAGAGGTATATAAGCCAGGTTGATCCTGCGCTCGACCAGCCCAAGTTCCGGGCAGGAGGCATCGTGGTCAAATCGGGCACCAAAAAGGGAGTCAGGGGTTTCACCCGGAGCATAGCGGCTAGACTGAGGCGGAGGAGGCCGAGTCCGAACTTGCCCATGTAAGTCCCCCTGGAAAACCAGACACCACAAAGCACATACCTGACTGCCCCAGGCCTTGCGTATGCTGCCGCGAAGACTTCACGGCCGACAACAATACGGTGCACACCCTACCCTGCGGTCACTGCTACTGCCGCGACTGCCTGGCCGTCATGATCGACCAGTCGATGGCGGACGAGTCCAAGATGCCGCCGAGGTGCTGCACGCAGCCCATCCCCAGCGCCATCATCAAGCTGGTCATCCCGCGCGAGAAGCAGCACCTCTTCCTCAAGGCGGTGGTGGAGTACAGCACGCCTTGGGAGGCGCGCATCTTCTGCCCCAACGCGGCCTGCGGCGAGTTCATCCCGCCCGCCGAAAAGCTCGACCCCAAGCACCCGTTCGAGGCGCTCTGCAAGACGTGCCGCACCCGCGCGTGCGTCATGTGCCGCCGCCCCGCCCACCCGCTTGGGCAGGACTGCCCCGAGGACCACGAGAGCGACGCCGTGCTCAAGATGGGCGAGAAGTCCGGCTGGCGGCGCTGCTACAAGTGCCGGTCGCTGGTCGAGCTGGCCCAGGGGTGCACGCACATCACGTGCCGCTGCAAGGCGCAGTTTTGTTACATTTGCGGCGCCGTCTGGGACCCGGCCGTCGGGTGTCCGAATTTCTGCAACGGCGAGGAGGAGCTCGAGCGCCGGCGCGCCGAGGAGGAGGCTCGCCTCGCGGAGCTCGAGGCCGAGAAGCTCGCGCGGGAGAAGGCGGCCGAGGCGGAGGAAAAAGAGATTCAAGACGCCGAGAGGCGGACCCAGGAGAGCCGCGAGTTCAGCGCGCTGCGCGAGCAGCAGGAGGCCGAGATGGCGCGGTTCCACGCCTACGAGCGCAAGGTGCGCGACGCCATGCTGGCGCGGCAGTCGCGCAGGAAGCTCGCCCTGGTCGACAAGTTTTCGGACCTGATGGACAAGATGCGCGAGCGCCATGCCAAGACGGAGCAGCACCTCGAGGACCGCCAGGTCTTGGCCGAGATCGAGCTGCAGGCCGGCCTGGAGGAGAAGGAGAAGAAGGTGCGGATTAAGTTGCGGTACATGGAGGATTACTGCAGCGGCAAGACGGCTGGCGAGATCGCTGGCGAGCCACAGCCACAACAGCAACAACAAGAACAACCACAAGACGAAACAACTGCCGCCGCCGACATGCCCCAGCGCCGCGTGACGGAGCGCGACCTGGAGCAGCTGCGGCAGCAGTACTGCGTGCGCGACGGCATGGAGCGGCGGCACCAGTCGCAGATCCACGGCCTGCGCGAGAAGCAGGCCAAGAGCATGGAGGAGCTGGTGGCGCGGCACGAGCGCGAGACGGACGCGCTCGCCGACCGCCGCGCCGAGGAGGTCGAGGACCTCGCCGTCGCCTTCGCCAACGAGGAGGAGGCGCTGCTGCAGACGACGCGCGAGCGCCGCGCCCGTCTGGTGAAGAGGTGGGGGCTGGCTGCCGAGATTTTGAGGGCTGAGCTTGAGAGGAGGGAGGGCAAGGCGTTTGCCAAGATGTCGTTGCCCGAGTGGCCTCCTGAGGCGAGTGAGATGGGTGAGGGTGAGGGGTTGCTTGTCATTGGTGCTGGTGGGGTGTGAGGTCGTTGCACTCTTGGTTTCTTTTCTTCTTTCTTCTCTTCTCTGGATACTTTTACCTGAAGCTGTCTTTGCTTCTCTCACCTTTCCTAGGTCTCGGGGCTTCTTCATGTGCGGGCATATTCATCGCATGGGGCGAGGGAGGGGTGTCAATACCAGGGTTTGGTGCGGTGCCTGGGGGGAGCACGGAGTTAAGTTTTGAGTTTTGGGATTCATTTTTTTCTCTCGCAACATCTCCTGCGGTCATTTTTCTTCTACATGACACTGATCACGGCCTGTTGGCGGCTAGACACCCACCACCATCTTTCCTTTTGTCGAGATGGGTAGGAAAGGAAGAGAGACGAATTTGTCACGGATCTTACTCAAGTCCTTCGTATGGCCGTTTTGTAGCCACCACTGATTGGCGTATCATGCCGAGAGACAACCAAGCAGAATATGTCAACCATACCAGATACAATCAACCTCCTCATCAGTCATCGAGGTCTTTGACAAACACAGCATGCTCATGTGATTAAAACCCACGAATGTGAACAGACGCCAAAATGACGACTGCCAAGGCTGTTGGCTCTCTGCTCTGCCGGGGGTCCTTGCAAGGCCCACTTGGTGATGTTCGGGGCTGATGTGCCGGGCTCGATGCGACGATACCCCTGATGGCGGCGCCGCTCGGATATCGGTCTTGTTAGTGAGTGAACCGAAGATCCGGGAGCATGGGAATACCGCCCAGGGCGGGGAGAGATTATTAGTGTCAAAACCGTAACGCCCGTCTATTAACCTATGTTACTGTATGAGAGAACGGAGACCGCTGAGTGACGCTTGGTAGCTCGCTCAATACAGACTCAACGCTGCCTGCCGAGGAGCAAGATGCAACAGCAGCCCTGATTCCAGCATACTGAAAAGAGCCCGTCGTCAAGAACACCCGCAGTCCAACCCTTCAAATGGCACCAATGCCCTCCCAAACGACCCCAGGTGGGAATGCCAAACGACCCTTCTCCCCTTACCAATCCCCCCCCCATCTCCTTCACCGCCCCCTCAGAAAATCGAATTCACAATATTACTCCCAATCGTCGCTCCCGCCCCAAAAATCGCCGCATTCCCCAGCTTCTTCCCAAACTTCTTGCCATGCTCCCCCATCTTACCCCCCCCCTCCCCTTCCTGTTGCTGCGGCTGCTGCTGCTGCTGCTGCTGATACGGAACAGCCGCCTGCCCAGCCGGCGGCGCAGCCGGATACCCGCCCTGCACGGGCACCGGCGCCATGGGATACCCACCCCCACCCACGGGGGTGGCCGCGTACTGCGGCTGCTGCGGATACCCGCCATACACCGGCATAGTCTTCTCGTGCTCCTCGACAACGACGACATAACTCCGCGGGAAAATCCCCTCCTGCCCCGTGCGCAGGTTCCGCCCCATCCACCAGTCGGCGTTCATGTACTCGTGCACGGCGAGGCGGTCGTCGCGCTCGAAGGAGCAGTCGCGCGCGTCGCCGGCCGCGTAGCGGTAGAGCGCGCGGGCGTGGGTTAGGATGGGCTTCGCTGGGGCCGCGGGTGGGGGTGGATTGTTGCGGGAGGGGAGGGCCGGCGGGGAGGCGGTTGATTGTGCGTAGGAGGGGGGTGCCGGTGCCGGTGCAGGAGCTGGGGAGGAGGTGGAGGATGGGGTTGGGAGGCCGGTGGTTGATTGGGCTGGAGTGGGATTGTTGCTTCGGGCTGCTGCTGCTGCTGGGCCGGAGAGGGTGGATTCGGCGGGGAGGAGGGCGTGGATTGAGTCAAAGGCCGAGTCGGTTATGACGCCTTTCTCGAGGAGGGATTCGAGTTCCTGAGGGTAGAGGGTTAGCGGGCATAGAGGTTAGAGGGGGACGGACGGAGGGACTTGCATTCTTGATCAGACGGAGAGACCGGTTGGTCTCGATGACCCGCTGCCGCGCTTCCGACATGGTGGCTTGGTGTGAATGGCAGTTGGAGGGTTTTTGGCGAGGGTGGGAAAGTGAGTGACCACAGACCGAGCAGAATCCACTCTTGTTGGTGTTGTAGGTTGCAACTGATGGCAGAAGTGGAAAGTTCGAGGTTCGGTGGATGGGAATTGTACTGGAAACACGGACGTGGAAGTGGCGCAGTTCAGTGGGGTGATGGGGAACTTGGCGGGGGGTGGGTGATCGGCCTAAGGGGGTACAATAATGTATCGTAACTAGTTGCAGTACAAGTAATTCACTCTTTCTGTACCCGTCATACCGGGGATAGACATAGATTTCGTCGAGCAATCCATACATGGTCATCCACCATGTTCAGAGATGGAGACATCTCCCAAGAAGAAACCCAACCCCAGCACACACATCACATGCACCCCGCGCCCTTTACATACCCAACCTGGAATGGCAAAGTGCCCTGCCAGAGGCCCGAGATGAGTGGGCTGAACTTCCACCGCACTCTTGTACCAAACTGCGGTTCATGATCCATCCTATCCCATCCTTCAGTCGAGATTCGCGCAATGGCCCAGCACAGCAACCTCCCCGACGAACTGATTGGCGCAATCGTGCAGCGGCTCTGTCTCAGCTGCACCCCACGAGAGGAGGACCCGTCCTGCTCCTGCGAGGACACCAACCAGCGAGACCGCGGCCGCGTCGCGGCCCTCGCTGCCCTCTGCCAGACCTCGCGCCAGCTCAACAGCCTGGCCACAGTTCACCTCTACCATCACCCTCTCTGCACCCGTCGCGCTGCCGTGCTGGCCCAGACGCTGGTCGCCCGCAAGGACCTCGCTCGCCATGTCAAGCACTTGTGCCTCGGCGACACCTTCTGGGACGCCCTGTCAAGACGAGCCGAGGCACGCAACGTCCAGGTTGACACCGTGACGAGCCTGTGCCCCAACCTCGAGTCCCTCCACGCCACCCTCGACTACCATGAAGCGTTGCAATACATGGAGGAAACAGGCAGTGCAAGACCCCTTGATGAAACGCCGACCCAGACTGGAGGATGGCTGCAATGGCTCGGGGACTGGCCCAGCTACATATCCCGTGGCTGGACCAAAGCCACGGGGCGTGCCACAACAACAGCACGTCGATACCCTCAACACGAAGCCTTCTTCCGCCTCTGCGCGCCACACTCCATGCCTTACCTGCGATCCGTCGTCCTCAGCCACGCCTACCCATACCTGCCCACGCGTGAAGACTGCATAGGTATAACAACCCTGCCCCAGCTGGGCGTCGACTGGACCACCACCCTTTCTCTTCTCCGCGCGGCACCCAACCTTACCACCCTCACCCTCACTCTAATATCCGCCTGCTCCGACCTGTCCGACCTAGGCGGCGGCGGCGACAAGACCCTCCCCAACCTCACCACACTAGCCTTCCAGTTCAGCACCCTCTCCGCCGCATCCCTGATCACCGCCCTCCGCGCCTGCCCCAACCTCGAAACATTCAAGTACCACATGGGTGGCCCGCTCGTGGGCGCCGAGCAGTTCGCCCTGCCCGAGGCCGAACACGCCCTCCTCGCCCACGCGCCCAAGCTGAAGTTTGTGCGCCTGCACCCGAACTGGGGACCCCAACGCCCCATGTTCGAGGACGAATGGCGGTTTGCCGACCGCGATCAGCTGGAGCGGGCGTTGGCCCGGAGGGGGGTGAAGTTTGAGTGGCGGTCTTAGCTAACTACTTAGTTACCTAGTTACCTCTCCTCCCAATGGGCACGTTGCACTTTTGACTTGACAAATGAACCATCACGTCACACTCACAATAAGGGCCACAAATGGAAGGCTAAGGAGGGATAGCTAGCCAGCAGCCGTCTTCCGAGCAGATATCTCAGCCCTACTCCTCACCCATCTCTTAAACCAGGTGCCCAAAGGATAGGCCGATGACGGCATCAGTCAGCCATGGCCTCCAACCCGGCCCATATTGCCATCCTCCCCCGAAATACCATTCCGAAACCCCATTCTTCATGGCAGGGCATAACTAAGACGCCGCCCAAGTCGATCCCGCTGACGTTGTACCTTACTTTATTGAACTTCAACGCAACGCTGCTCCTCTCCTCCCGACAAAAACACCCCTCTCTCATATTTTGCAACGACAAGTGGCCCAACCATTGTCGACAACACTGAGGAGATAGGCTGTATATAAGCCCTGACGTTGGTGTCCAAAATGAGGTTCTGAAGTCCGCAGCACAGGCGATCGATTGATTACCCCTATCAACAACAGGTCCAAAGCCTTTCTGGTTTCCTTCAGGACTTCCTGCCATCCGGTTGCCCGGAGCCGCCCGGCTCCCGAGTGACGGGAACAACAACCAGGTTTCTCAGTCATGCACACACAGGTTCATCCGCATATCAAGAACGCCAAACTTCATTCCACCAACACAGCACGGTATCAATGTATCAAGTCCCAGCTCAAACTGCCCGTAACTACTTCCGTTAGCCTCCCCCCCCCAAGCGAACTAGTCCTCAAGACAAGACCTAGGTAGAATACACAAAACCCCTTGTTCCCCTAGTACTGCCCCCCTTCCTGGACCGGAAATAGGCCAAGGCAACCGAAATAAGACCGGGAAACCCTGGAGATGTAAAAATGAACAAGAACCGAAAAATAAAAAAAACGGCAGATAGATTGTGAAGATTAACGACGCCCCCTTTGCAAGCCCCTCCCAACCCCATCCGACCAACTCTGCTGCGTGCATGTGATGATGGGTAAAGCAAGGTACTGAGACAAACCCAAGGTAAGGTAAACACAACCCAGAATTAGGTCCACCTCTCTTGCGGTTCCTCCGCCCCCCTCGACTCATACCAAAGTTGTTATGCCTCACACACACTCCCTGAATAGAAGCCAGAAGTACCCCTTCCACAGCCCCCTTCTTGTCCTTCAGTTGGCTTGCCCCTCGTGCCCAGCACTCCGGGCATCCCCGGCAGCAATCACTGCCCCAACCCCAGCCGCGACGGACCCTGCGAGCTACCCGGCGGCGAGCCCGGTGGGTTGACGCCGGTAGGATACATCTCCGACTTGCGCTGGCTCTTCCAAAAGTCAATCGCCACAATGACATCCTCGCCGCGTTCGTCCTCATACGCAAAGAGAATCTGTTTTCCCCGTCAGTAACTCATCCCACTAACCAATGTTCAAATCTATACTCGGCGGTAACTCACCTCATGCGTGCTGCTGTGCAGCATCCGGATATTCCGATGCGGCACGATATGCACCGCCAAGTTATCAATATTCCTGAGCTCGATAAAATTGGGCTCGAACGCCAGCACCCACGGGTACGACAGGGCGAACGCCTGGGGCGTACCCTCCCAGTCGAGCCGCCACTCGGGCCGGGCGCGCCAGCCGTTGCGGTTGACAAAGAAGGAGAAGTCGGAGTAGTTGAGCAGGAACTCGCCGTACAGGCGCTCGATGTGAATCGGCTTGACGCCTTCCTTGCGCGCGACAAAGTCGAGCGACGTGTCGGCCTGGTCGAGCAGCGACTGCGTCTCGAGCGTCTCGAGCGAGACGACCTCAAACCCCCGCGCGCAGGCGACGCAGAGCTTGGACTTGAGGAAGTGCACCGAGCTGGACTCGGTCGGGATGTAGAACTCCTTGAAGGGCTTAAGCTCGTCCTGGCCGGCGTTGAACATCTTGCTGAGGCCCTTTTGCTTCTTGGTGCGCGACATGGCATCGTTGGGCTCGTAGACCTTGATGGTTGTCGACAGCGCCGAGCTCTTGACGCAGCAGACCAGGTGGCGGCCCATGCAGATGCCCGTCTTGAAGAAGTTGCAGTGGCTCTGGATCTTCTTGGCCCGCTTGGACGAGATGGGCTCGTTGGGGTCCAGAGCGCCGAGCTGGTACGAGAAGAGCGAGCGGTTCGAGAGCACAAGCAGCATCTGGTACTCCTCGAGAACATCGACCTGTGTCACACTTGGCACGTCAATGACACGCTTGGGGGTCGTGTTGTCCTTGGACCTGCGATCCGACATGTAGATGCCGTTGTCGGTTCCGTAGATGAGTTTGCGGCCGCCGTCTGGAAAAGCGTTAGCGATGTGCCCGGAGCTATCCGTCTACCAAACTTACCAAACGGTGCCACGCAGTTGACCTTGTTCGTGCCAGCGAAGAACCCGGACGTGATGGTGGTCGTCGTGAGGAAGTCGGCACGAGCCCTGAGCCGCTGCTGGGCCTTGTCGATGAACTCGAGCCACTTTTGCCGGCCCGACTGGTTCGATGCATACAGGGTCAACTCGTAGCCGTTCTTTCCGAGATGCCGGAACGTGACCGGCCAGCCTTCGCCCTTCTTCGCTTCATTCCCAGTGTTGCGCAGGGCGGGGAGGATGCTTGACGAGGAGCGCTTCACACCGGATTGAGGGATCACTTCTTCCATCTCCTTAATGGAGAGCAGTTCCAGTGGAATGGGCTGCATATGTTAGTTAGCATCGCATCTCACTCGCCCAGGGGCCCGGCACACTCACCCTGCGATAAGCCTTCACCTCCTCCGTCTTGCCGACCTGCTTGATGCGCACAAGAAGCACAGCATGATCAAACAGGAACGCGGTGATGTCCGGGTTCTCAGTGGGCGTCTTTTTGAACTGGCTCTTGAACACCAGCTCTCGGCCCTCTTCCGTGAGCTTCAGATCCACCTTTTCGTTCGGGCGGAACCTCAGCTGCTCGTGGAGACGCCGCAGGTTGAAGCGGTTCTCGGCCTTGCCGGACTCCTCGTTGACCCGGCCCAGCAAGTCTCGAATCATGGTCAAGACCTTTGGCAGGGCCTCCGTGTCCGGGTTGCCGGGCTCCGTGTACTTGAGCACATTATCGAGGAGAAGCGGGTACCTGGCCAATCTCGTTGTCGGCTTGGTCAGGTAGCCGTTGAGCTCCAGCTTCCTGGACTCTCTCCGCCGCTCGACCTCATCCACGAACCTCGCAAAATCCTTGTTCAGCGACCTCTCGTTCTCGAACTCAAACTTACCCTCGAGCTGCTTCGATCCATACAGGATGAAGGGCTCAAACTGCGGCACAAACTCGAGGAAGATGTCGCCAATGTTCTTCACCACCGGCGTCTTCTGCTGTCGCTCGGTCAAGGACCTGGCGAACTTGGAGCTCACGCCGTGAATACTCGGGGCGTCGATGATGTTGGTGAAGATATTGCGGACGACCTTTTCCCTCCTCTGCGGCGGGATGGGCGACAGACCGTTAATCTTGCCGCGCAGCGGGTATATCCAGAAATCCCGGAGGTACTCCAGGTCCTTGACGAAGTCTCGTTCCGTGTAGCAAATTTCCGAGATGACCTCCTGCCTCTTCTTCTCCCGGTCGCTGATGCTGTCGGCAATCTCCTTGGGCACGCTGTTGATCCACAGCTTCTGCTCGTCTGTCTGGTCCACGTCGTCGTCGTTCACAGGCTCGCCGCCTTCGGCCTTGAGGCCAGGACCCATCTTGAGGTTGAGCCTTGACACCTGTTCTAGTCGTCGCGGGCAGGCGATGGAGTAGCAAAGCTGGTCCCTTGTGCAAGTCGGGGAGTAGCACTCAGATAGCAGGACAAAGACGCCATCGACTGCCGGCTTCTCCTCAACCTCCTCCGTCATTGTCTCGCGGAATTGGTACATTTCATACGTCGAATCGCGCAACCGGTGCTCGTACGTGACGTCGTGGAAGAACTTTTGGGCATCGAGTGCCCGGCCGAGGAGCAATGCCAGGTTCCTATCCGTGGTCCTGATGATGTAAGAGAGGACGTCGACGGCTTCGGCACCGCTAAAGGCATTTTTGTATGTGAGTTCGTTTTTGGTGCGGTCGCCAGTGACGATCTTCTGGCGGAAGCATTCGGCAACGCGGGAAAGAAGGGCGGGATAGACGATGGGCGGCCTGATCTTGGCGGTGGGCGGGCGTTCGCCGTTGATCGAGTTGGTCATCGACGTGCGCTGCACGAGGGTCTGCGTGTCCGTCACGGTCATTTCGCTCGGTGCTATCGAAGGCGGCGGCGCTACCGTGGAGGCCATCGACATGGTCCTGTTGCTGTCGTTTCCGATGGATGAAACCATGCTAGTGGTCCTCGTTTGGGACCCAGGCGGTCCGTATCCCGCCGGATACCCTGGGGTTGGCGAGGTATGGCTGCCCGCGTACTCGGGGTGCGGAGGGACCGCACCCACCGGCCGCCTGTTGGGTATCACGCGGCCACTCATGGTCTGGTGGGCGTCTCGGTCGTGCGAAGGATAGCCAGTCATAGTCATGGACCGGTCTTCCATATGCCTCTCCGGAACGATCCGGCCCTGGGCCGTTGTCCGAGCAGAGTGTTGGTTGTACTGAGCGTTTCGGAAGGTGTTGGCCGGGGCCTGTTGTTGCGGATACGGCTGAGGCGGGGACTGCTGGTACATCTGGGGCCTCGGGTAGTTGGCGAGAGACTGCGATCGGTATGGGTCAGCGTTCATGGCAGGGGCAGGTCTTCCGTCCTGCTGGAAGCGCTGTGGAGGGGTGCGCTGGGTGTTGTCGTCGTAGTAGCCTTGAGCCGGCGGCGGCGGTCCTCGTCGAGGGTCGAACCGCGGCGGCCCCGGCTGCTGGGTTGGCGGACTGCCGGGATACGGCCGCCGCGCCTGCTGCTGCTGTTGTTGAAGATAGTGGGGCGACGGAACTTGCTGGCCGCCCGACGCCGAGCGCTGCTGACCCTGGTAGTATCCGTATCCTTGGCCGCCATCGCCGGGGCGTGGTCGAGGGGGAGGGTATTGGTTGTGGTAGTCACCCCCTGGCGGCGGTCGCGGGGGTGGCGATCGATGCATCTCCGACATGCCCGACGTTGTCGACGACATGGTGTTGGTGCGGCCGTCCTGGCTGAACTGGGGCGGCACGACGGACGAGGTCATGGTCTGCGAGCGGCCTGGGGGAGGCGCGGCGCCGAAGATGCTGGAAAAGGCGGCATCTCGCTGGGAATCGTCTCCATATCCTTGGTGTCGTTGCTGCTGCGGCGGCGGCGGCTGCTGCTGCCTCGGAGGCGGCATCCGGTCACGCTGGTAGTTGGCCATGGCTGCTGTCGGACGGGTGTGTCAGTAAGGTAATGGGATGGGCTGCTTTTTCTGCTTCGCGTGCAGCGATGCAGCGACAACAACCGTCGACGGTGCCAGGGGTTTGGAACACTGGAATTGCAATCGGGAAGTGGAGTCGGGATGAACTTACTCGTATCTCGAAGCCCGCGGTTCGCCCACTAACTCCAGCCTGGAATCGCCCTTGGTCGTTCCCCAGATATATGAATGCGGCCAACAACAAGTGAAAAAATGGAGCGCGTCGGAGGCCGCAACGGGCGGTGCCGTTGTCCCCTGTCGTTGGCGACGGTCGGGATGGGGGAGGGAGCGGAGCGGAGGACGTTGCTCGAGGATGGTTCCGGTTGTGCCACGGGCCGCGCGTGACGTTAATTGGGCGATGGCGTTCGCTGCCAGTGGCCCCCTAACAACAATTTTTTGGCTCCTTGCTCCTGGCTCTTGGCTCCTGGCTCCGTGGAACAAGCCGCCGAAGGCCGACCGACTGACCGACACCCGGAACGGGGCAGTGACGCTTTGAGCAGGGAGCTCCGACTCGTTAGTTACTCGGAACAGGGCCTCATTCGACAATGGGGACGCGCTGGACGTTGGCTGCTCGGGCAGGGAGATGATTGCGGGATCGGGTGCGATGTCAATATCGATAATTCGAGACCAGTCAAGCCGCGACGCTTTTCGACAAGGCCCAATCTGCCACGCGGCGACGACGGGAGACGCAAAGCTACCAATGCACGACCAGGCCGGGGGTCACGAAAGCAGCTCCGCAACGGCTCATGGGGTGTGGCGCAGCTCTGCTTCCCCTGGCTCCCGTGGTCAGGGTGTAGGGACGGTTGGAGACCTCAAGATGCGACTGGGGTCAGATGGGAAAGTCAGCAGGGAAGAAGGGCCGGGGATGGGCAATGGATGGTGGATGGGTGGTTTTCCGTTGGCTCGAAGTTCGGTGGCAGTTTGGCATGAGCGAGAGAGTTGGGTGAGGATGCTCCAAGTTTCCAACCGTCCCCAGGTGTCACAACCTGCAACGCCGTGACCCGCTCAGGAAGTGCTTGAATTTGGCTGAGGGATAATGTTATCGTCAAGCTGTGCTTGGATAGGTTCACGATAACATCCCTGATTTGGCATTGCCCATAACAAAAGCCTCCTCCGATCTGGGCAACGGTAAAATTCGGGTTCAGGTTTCTTCAACACCTTGCAGTTGCGGAATTGATGAACCCCCTGAAGCGGATCCTTGCAATGATGCAGATGCCCAAAATCAAGCTCTGTGGCGCGGCAAAGCCGCCCAGGGATTGACCAAAGGCAGGCGCTGGCTCACGTGATATGCTTGGCACGGAGCAGTTGGCTCGAGGTCTTGGCGGATTCGCAACCTCCAAGCTGGGTCGTGCGGCCCGGTCATCTGTCGCGCAGCAAACCCGCCGTCAACCGTTGGCTTCTCAGCGCCCGCATCGGCTTATACTACCTGCGCATCGATACGATTGCGCTGCCTCCCACCTCCTTACTTCTACCAGTTCCCAAGCCTTGGACACAATGAACGAGTCAGAGTTCAGCCCCAAGTTCGCGCCCTTCATCGGCATGGTAAGTGGGTGGTTGGCACCAGCTGGGGGGTCCCCTTCTACGCTTCGTGTGGGAGGCCAAGGCAGCATCATTAGTACCAGCTTGCTAACTCGGCTTCCTGTGCAGGGCGGCATTGCCGCGGCCATGATCTTCGGCTGTACGAACGACCCCTCCCCTCCGAGCCCGCAACCCAACCCCTCCGACGACACGGACGGACAGCTGACTAGAGATGCATCTGACAGGCATGGGCGCGGCCTACGGCACCGCGAAATCCGGCATCGGTATTGCCGGCGTGGGGACATTCCGGCCGGATTTGATCATGAAGGTGGGAAGGCTAGAACTGTCCGTTGTGTGTGTGGGACGCCCTCCACTGACCAGCTCTTCACAGTGCCTCATCCCCGTCGTCATGTCCGGTATCATCGCCGTCTACTCGCTCGTCATATCCGTCCTCATCGCCCAGGATCTCGCTCCACCGGGGCAAGGGTCCAACTACAGCTTATTCAAGTGCGCCTCCCACGGCCCGGGTGATGACGGGTATTCCAGTATGCTGACCTTTAATCAGTGGTTTCATGCATCTCGCATGCGGGTTGTCAGTCGGCCTCACCGGTCTCGCGGCTGGGTACTGCATCGGTATTGTCGGCGACAAGGGTGTCCGGTCGTACATGCTGCAGTCCAGGGTGTTTGTCGGCATGGTCCTGATTCTCATTTTCGGCGAAGTGCTGGGGCTCTACGGGTAAGACGCAAGCCTCGAGCCTGGTTAACACGGCCACGTTACTGACAAGCTCGCAGGCTCATCGTCGCTCTCATCCTCAACACCAAGAGCAAGGGTTAAACGAGGCGGGTGTGGTTTTGGTTCGCAAGACGTTGTGTACAAAAGTTGTATACAAGCTGAGACTCGACTGACGGGGTGTCATTAGTAGCATTTGGCCCGGCGTTGACGGACGTGTACTTGATTCATAGAAGGGTCATGAACTAGGCAGGCACGGCAAGAATTTGGAATTTCACATCGGGGATTTGCAATCTACCTACCTGACCGCGCTGCTTCTGCCAATTTTGTCAAATCTAGGCCTGCCAACCCCAGACGTATTAGGACTGCTGCCTCGTAAGTGCTCGGAGATACCTGTTGTTCCCACTGACACGACAGAGGCCAAGACGAGGCATGCATGGTGCAATATGATGGCTGTCATTCTCTGCAAGATCCGGCTCCCAACATGCTGATGCAAGCAAGCCATGAAAACCGAGCCCCAAATATCAATCTGGCAAACCCGAGCCGAACATGCTAAACCGCCAGAAACCCAGTACGATAGGTACAAAAGCAGACACCCGCCCAATGCAAAACGATGTGGCCTCTGGGGCCAAAAGGGTCTGTAGCGAGAGGAAGAACCGAAAGGAAGGCATGGCAATCATCCGCAGTAGTTTGCAACCGCCAACGCCAACGGCAAAAAAAAAAAAAAAAAAAAAAAAACCTTGAACGAAGATGCACCGGGCATGCTGCTCCCCTCTTAAAAACGCGCGCCAATGCGGAACGGCAGCCGGCTGTTGGACCGCTTGTCCACGTCGCGGCGGAACCGCTTCCAGCTGCGCTCGCGCTCCTCACGGTCCTTCATTTGCGCTATAGGAGTCCATCAGTCAGCCACCTATCCCATCCCTGGCAAAACCGATCACGGCAGGTAAAACAACCACGACAGAAAGACGAAAGAAAGAACTCAGAAAACTCACCCAAAAAACAATCCCACCTCCGATCCTCCCGAATCAAAATCTCCTCCCCACTCACCCTCTCCCGCTCCATCCTCTCCGCCCTCGCCCGCGCCGCCGCCTCTTCCCCGACAAGGTACGGATCCTCCAGCGGCCGCGTCCGGTTCCGCTCCTCCTCCTCGATCCGCTCCAGCACCATCCGCCGCATCAGCACGTCCAGGTTTGTCCCCGCCGGCCCCGCCGCCCCTGCCCCCGTTCCCGAGGAGTTGGTGTTGGTGTTGTGGGCCGCGCTCTGAGCCCGCCGCAGCGCCACGTTCTGGTACAGGCGCGCTGTCGGGTTGGAACCGCCTGCGCCGCTGGCTGTCGCGGGCGACCAGGAGGGCGCGCGGAATTGGGAGAGGGAGGGGAGGTCGGGTTGGCGGCGCGGGGGGCCGGTTGGGATCGGGGGGAGGCCGTAGCGGCGGGGGGTGGTGGTGGTTGATGAGGATGAGGATGAAGTGGAGGGTTCGAGGTCGAGGAGGGAGGAGACGCTGCCGTTTCGGGGGGGG
>MU854336.1:0-75009 GCA_033296685.1 Parachaetomium inaequale
TGCTCGTAGAGTCGTCATCAGCTAGTTGCAATATACTCGTTGAGACCGTTACACTAGGTATTTATCGCTATAAGGGATTGGTGATACGAACTAGGTGGAAAAGTCCTACCTATATTCTCTAGAACTACCTGCCGAAGCTATAGTACTAGGGAGCTTAGGGTATAGACCGGTACCGAGCTTATTAGCCTCGAAAGTGCTGTTATCGTACTCCTATCGATCTAGGCAGAATAGCATGTCTATACTAGCTATGTCCTCTATATAAGGGACGCTCAGAGTAGGGCTAGTATATAGAGAGCAGTCGGCCTCGCTACTCAATGCTACAAGTCCTGTTAGACTATAGTTTTCCCCTTTAGGCGGCTGTAGGTAGATGCTATAGGCCTAGGAGGTATAGTATTTAAAATCCATCTTGTTATAGAAGGCATTTTCTATTTTATATTCTAGATATAGATAGGCTATGACACTAGTACTAGTCGTAAGCTTAGCAAGATGCCTTTCGATATAGTTCTATATTATAGCTTTCTATCTTACGACCTTCCTATAGAATATATATATATGTCACGAACCAATTATATAGTGTGACCTAGTGGGGCTGTACGCCTGACAAAGGGCCAATCGGGACGAAGATAGGGACATCAACTACTGCAGGATGCGACATGAGGCTTGCATAGTCGCTCTATGGGGAAAGCGACCATGGTCGACAATAGTCGGCAGCGACCATAGACCGACTGATAGATCTACGTAGTATATATAGTCAGAACTGGAGGGCTTTAGAAAGTCCTCTAGTAAGCAATATATCACAGTGCTTATAGCAATATTACAGATGGCATGCTCCCGATGTGAAGTGGAAAGAAAGCGGAAGAGGCGCGTCCTGTGGCATGCTCCCAGCCACGTCAACTGCGCCACGACCCAATGGAGTCAGCAGAGAGTTGTCAGGTCGATTACCCGGAAAATCAAATGACCCGGCCAACCAATTGGCGTTTGCAGTGTGGGTCCTACGGGCTGGCCGGGCCGGCCACCTTGGAGCTGCCGCCAGGTTCTCTGCGTCAACTGGCCACGTCACCTGTTTGACCGTTCTGCGGCACAGCCGTCTGCACCGTTTTCTCCAACGGACCACACTAACATCGGCTCAGAGGCGCCCGTTTTTGGATGCCCAAGACTGCCAAATTCTGACCTCCTTAACCTCAACAGATAAACATGACAAGGGCCAGACTAGTAGTTGGGTCGGTGACGACCAGCGAATCCCTGATGTTTTATGACTTTTTGGGGGGTGTTGTGTAGTGTTGTGTGTTTTAGTGCTTTGATGCTGTGGTTCTGTCGGATCCACCCTGCTTTAGGGGTTGCTGTAGCCAACCCCTAACTACAGTACAATACTCTTGCTGTATATAGGACGAGGCACTAGTGGATACGACCTACCTTGCCTACTATTCCTCACTGTTGGTAGTAAAGTTGGTCTTACTTTCCTCTTTCCTTTTTCTTCTTTTGTTTATTCGTTGCCGAAACTGGCTACTGATGCGAGGAGCTATATGGAAAACGGAACAAGGTGGGCGGGCTATTAGACAGAATGTAAGCAATTTTCGGTAGACAGTAACATTAATTGTATCCCAACACCGCTCAAGATGCTCTCGACTATCCCCTTTTCATAGGCTTGCTACACGTGCCCTTCCCTCTCTCAGATTCTCTCAACCGCCTATACCCACCTCATACACGACATCCCTGGCCGACCCCTCTCTAGGAAGGGCAACACAACCGGCAGCAAGGCATCACAACAACACATGACTTGTCGGTGTCTCTCCATGCGGCATTACCTGGACCGCGGCAGCGGCAGTGCCGGCAGCCTCACACAACCCCGACTCGGCCGCCATATATCAAACGCCACACGTTGGATAACTCGCTTTGAGGGGGCCCAACTGCGTCTCACGTCGCACACGGAGAACAGGGCAAACGTTAACCGAGCGTTTTTCCAAGCCACCACATACAGATCACTTTTAGGGTGCCATCCCCCAGGTCCATTTCTATCCACCCATCCATCTCCGACCTTTGCCCTATTCCAGATGAATAGGAACTACAGTCCACATCACTTGGCCATCCAAGTCTGCTCATCGGCGCCATCTATACATTCGCGGAGTGGATGCTCGCCAAGCCACTCGTCTGCCGCCTTTTTCAGAGCGTACTTGTCGTAAAACTCGTCCAGGGAGCGGTTTAGATCTATTGTGCATCACAAAGCACAAGGAAGTCAGGAGGACGCCGACATAAGGGGGACAGGGGCCATTCTACCATTGAGCGACATGCCCTGCTCAGACGGCTGTAGGGAGAAAAGCTCCTTGTGCTCGTGGACGAGTATAAGCCGACTCGGCACGGGGGTTCCTATAGAAGATTAGCAGGAGTTAGGTTTGATTACCGTAGGTTCCATTTCGACTTGCCTTTGGCGACTGTATAGATATACGGCTCCTCGACCTGTTTCCCTTCGTCTACGAGGTCGAGGTAGTATTGGTCAAAGTACATACGCGCGAGTTCCTGCATCCAAAACGTATTTGGCATAAACACAGCCCCGTTAGACACCGTCTACTCATTATTAGGTTAGCCTCCGGTCAATAAAGCGGTATAGCGAAAGAGCTAATACAGCCCAGGTAGGGGATGATGATGTGTACCAGCATTGGGTCATATGGCAAGGGGAATCCGACACGCGGGTACACGAGACCATCATCGGCCACATAAACTGCTTCATCGCGTAAATCGTCCGGGCGGCTGTCCTTCTCTCTGCAATCAAACAGGCTGGAAAGGCGATGCGGGCTGTAATAGTGCATGGTTGCGGGGAAGGTCGCGAAGATGGCCCTCGCCTGGAACGGCATCTGCGAAATGGCGCACCGGAGACGCGGCACGCGCGCCCGTGGCGCCATGCGTGGGAGTCGCTGCCCAAGGAGGCTTCTCGAGACCGGGGTGAGCATGGCGGGTGAGATGCTGCTTGGAGCCGGTTAAGACGTTGGGGCTTGCGGGGCGGGAAGAAGCAAAAGTTTCTGGTCAAGAAGAGAAAAAAAAAGAGATTGCTGTCGAATTCGGGGGCTTTTGTAAATAACCTGCCATCATCCATGTCTTGGTCCGTGCAGGGCTGCGTGTCGTCGGCATGCACCAAGAGCACTGGGAACTTCCTCACCCTCACCAGCGCAGTGCAAAAGTTTGGCGCAGATGCCACGCGGATTTCCCTCGCGGATGGTTCAGATGGTATCGACGACGCCAACTTTGAGGAGACAACCGCCAACGCCACCATTCTGAAGCTCTTTGAGCTGAAGCGGTGGACCGAGAATGCCATCCAGCATACACGGCTGTTGGGACCAGACGAGGATTTCTGTCAAGTTCGAGCAGCGGGGGAGGTAGAACATGTCGATTCCATCCAGAGGACTGGGGCTATGGTCTTCTGGGACTCGTTGTTCATGAACGACATGAACGTGTTGATCAGTCAGACCATTCAAGCATACAAACTGTGAGTTTGAGCAGCCACCCCGGCAGAGAGAGTTGGTCACTGACAGCGGGCCAGGACCAACTTCAAGGCGGCACTGAAGTGCGGTTTCTATGACTTCACTGCGGCTCGCGACAGCTACCGTGCCGCCACCCAGTCGGCGTCGGTCGGGATGCACCATGATTGCGTGCGCTACTATGTCGAGTCTCAGGCGCTCTTGGTCTGCATCTTTGCCCCGCACTGGGCAGATTACATCTGGAGAGAAGTTCTGCTGAAGGCAAGCCAATCAAAACAGGCAACGCAGTTCCTCGATGCTTCCCTCCGCCGTCGGAACCATACTAACCAAACCTTTACAGCCGTCTACAATCCAGCTCGAGCGCTTCCCTCGGGCTACTGAGCCCAGCAGTCAACTCCAGGCGACATCCGAATACATCAAGTCAACCACTGCTCGCGTCTTGGCCGCGCATGCTGGCCAACAGAAGCGCTTGGCGAAGGGCAAGAAGGGACTGCTGTTTGACCCGACCCAGGACAAGGCCCTGAACATATACGTGGCAAAGTCCTGGCCACCGTGGCAGCAACGGTACGTGGATTTGGTTCGAGAGCAGTTGGGCGGTGGGGCCTCCTTGGATGTGAAGAGCGTGGCCAAGATGGTGGGAAAGGCGGATATGAAGAGGGCCATGCCGTTCATTCAGGACCTGAAGCGTAGGTTGGAGGAGTCCGGAGAAAGCCCCGATGCTGTCCTGGACCGAATCTTGGGGTTTGACGAGGTGGAGGCTTTGAAGGAGATGGTTGCGATCTTGAGATCAACTGTGCCGAAGCTGAAGGGAATCAACGTTATTATTGTCGATGATGAGCGAGGTCAGAATGAGACCTCGAGCAACGCAGGTGGGAACGGGACCGTGGAGGTTCCACAAGTCGCAAGCTCAGCCGAGCCAGGGAACCCTTCGCTTGAGTTCTTCAATGTCTGAGGTGCCTGGAAGCTAGCAGGCAGAGCGTCGCAGATAGAGAGACGAATGATACATGGGTCTAGATCGGAGCTGGCGACACGTAACCCACACTCGCTCTTTACGTCTGCTTCTCCCTCTCATCAGCCCTCTCATCAAGATCTACTACAACGCCTTGATTGTGTATTTTACTCTGATCCTCAACTCGGAGCCCCTATGACTATCGTTGGCACGGCAACCCAAGTGGTGATACAGTGGGGTTCCAAAGTCCGACCCACCCTACAGTTAGGTAGTGAAACGCGTGCAAGACTTCTCGCCCCTGATACGCGGAAAACTCCAACAATCCTCTGGATGAACGAGCATTTATGTAGCTCAATTCCCACACCTGTCTGTCACATACGACCATAGGCGCTAGAAAACACGGGATCCCGTTCGCTCTCCCCTAGTTAAACTGGCGACCGCCGGATCAGTAGTTGGGTCGGTGACGACCAGCGAATCCCCGGTGTTGTATGTTTTTGATTCTTTTTCCTACTCTATCTTCCCTTCCCCTTTTCTTTTTCCGTTCTTGGCCCTCTGGTTTGTTCCACCCTGAGTTTTCTTCATTGCAGGTTTTGGTGAGCTCTGCGTCCAAGATATGTTGATTCCTCCGCACCCGTGTGTTGCCTCGCAATGTTGGTCTGCCTCGTCGAAGGACGGAACCTAAGTTAGGGACCGAGGTCGGAGTCGCGTATAGCGCTCGGGGGGTCCGTGACGGCACTTAATGATCGTCCAAGATCCTAGTTAGCAAGTGCAATCAATCGAAGTAGAGTGGGTGGAGGAGAGTTTCAAAAGGGAAGTTTAGGTGGTAGCTTACGTGCCATACGAGAACTGCGCCCCAGTCTTGTACACATCGTTCCAGTCGGCTTTGGTCTTGTTGTTGTTGTTGTTGTCCTCGATCATGTGTGAGCCATTCAGGTTGCCGATGACAAATCCGTCAACAGAAGGGCCGAGACGGCGCGTAGCTGGGATAGGGGAGTCACGCCTTGCGGTGGTGCTCCAGTTGTCCGGGATGCTTCTGTCTAAAGTTTAGACGAGGTGCTTTGTACGGATGGCTCCGACGATACCGTCTCTCGTATGTCCAAGCTGGGTGTGCGGAGATCCCACTTCCCGCAGAAAGCAGTAGGAATTCGAAGGGAACTGGAGGAAGGCCAAGACGAGCATGCGGGGGACATAGAAGAAAGATGGGGAGGAAAGGGGCAATGTAAGATAACAAGAATCGCTACCATGAAGAGGGCGACGGGAAAAGAGGGACTCAGAGGGGAAGAGAGGACGGCTTCGAATAATGGACGGCAGGAGGCTACAGTAAAAAAAGAAACCACATCACTTACTCTGTGGGCATGACTGAGGTCGAGGCTTAGAGGTACTGTGGGCGGGTAGAGATATGAGCGGACCTGGATTTGAGGAAGACGTAGACGAAGAAGAAGGCAGATGCTCAAACCAAAGGGGCAAAAAGCGGTCGGACACCGGCTTGATTTATAGAAAGATGAGGGCAGGGCTTCTTACGACCCGAGTGACACGGCTGCCGACCGCCTAACAGTCCGGCCACTGCATGTATTGTACCTAGACATGGGATGGACGGTGCTGGGCCGCGGGTTGACCCCCAGACGTTTGTCCTGGTACACGGTTCTATTATGCTGGCCATGTATCTTCCACTAGTGTTGGCAACTTGGCGCAGCTGGATATCTGGCTCCGTATATGGCCGCTCATTGGCCGCCAAATGGCCGTCGACAGCAAGTTGACTGCGATTCGGAAGCGATTCGGACAGAAATTCGGAAGCGATTCGGACAGAAAACGAATCGCTTCCGAATCGCAGTCAACTTGCTGTCGACGGCCATTTGGCGGCCAATGAGCGGCAAGTTGACCGCGATTTGGCGGCCAATGAGCGGCCATTTGGCTTTCATAACGTTTCGTCGTCAGGGGATGTTAAGAGCCGCGTTGCCGTAACAGGTTGCGTTTCCACGTTTCTTCCACCTATGCAGTAATACCTACATAATCAGGTATTATTGCAGCGGGCCCTGCCGGCTAGCTTCCTTTGATCAAAACTTCACCGAGTTCCGCCAAGCTGATCAGCCCGCCGGGTGTCGCTCGGGGCCCGGCTCAGGACTGACAAGTCACGGCTGTTGCCTCGTTGGTTCCGACTGACTTGATTGGCTCTCCTGTCCAAGAAGCAGGTGCGTGCATCCTCTCAGCTTCGTCGTTCTGTAACTTAGGTTGGTACTCCGCACTGCTCTACTGCTCTGTCGTCTTCTGCTCTGTCGTGTGTGGTGCGCCACCGGTGCTTCCTGGCTCGCACAATGCCAACTAAGGCAGCTGAAGAGATACTTGAAGGACCAACAAATCCGGCATCACAAAGCGGGGCCTCTGGCGCCAGGCGTGTAAGTCTTCGAGAGCCCCGAGGCCGCCACACCGGGACACCAAGCCGCTGGCCCGTTGCCGACCATGCAGATAGTCTGCCAGGGCCGGTCAAGTCTCCTCCTGCAAGGACACCACGTGGAGCTTCTCTCAAGTTGTGGAAAAGAAGGCCGCATATAAGAGAGCACTCTTGTCTTGCTTGCTCGGAAAAGGGGTAATGGCCCTAACCCGCACCCACCTTCTCAACCCCCCTATCTACGAACCTCAACCCGACACCCATCCGCACTCGCCAGCACCAGCGTCAACCTCTGCCTCTCCGTGCCCACAGCCTCCACCACCTCCCCTTCAGGCAACCGAATCCCCCCAGCAAAAGTCTGCAGCAGCCGCACCACCGTGTGCGACACCTCCATCAGCGCAAAGTCCTCCCCCAGACACTGCCTCGGCCCACCAAGAAACGGAAAAAATCCCCATGACCCGACAGTTCTGTCAAGCTCGCCCGTCTCCCACCTCTCAGGCCGAAACTCCCCCGCGTCGGGCCCAAAGATATTCTTCCGGCGCGCGTTGACGTAGGGGGAGAAGACGACCGTCTCGCCCTTTCGCACCATGATCGGGCTGGTCCCGTCGGGCCCGCCACCCGTCGGGAGGAGGGTTGTGCGGATTGCCGTGCGGTTGTTGAGTGGGACGGGCGGGTAGAGGCGCAGGGTTTCTTTGAGGACGCAGGAGAGGTAGGGCATGTTCCTGATCTGCGAACGGGTGGGGTTTGTTGAGGTGCCTAGGACGTTCTTGATTTCACGGCGAAGGCGGGTTAGTACGGTGGGGTGGCGGACGAGGAGGCGGCTGGGGGTGGGTGTTAGTAAGTGTGTACCCTGATCGTACGTGAGAGAAGGACTTACAACGTCCACGACAGGCAGCACGCCGTTGTGTCGCGCCCCGCGAGCAGGACGTTGAGCAGCTGGTCGCGGAGGTCGGTCTCACTGGCCGACTCTTGCGCGACCTGCTTGATGAACCAGGAGGAAGAATCCGAGCCATCATCTTTCTCGGCATCACCCGACCCCGGTTCCATGAACCCCTGCTCCCGGATATACCTCTCCACAAACCGATGCACATTGCGGCACGCCCGGCGGAACGACGCGGGGTTATACACGGCATGAAACGGCGCCAGGCGGAAGCGCTTGGCGAGCCCCTCCTGCGCGGCGTCGAAGCCCTCGGCAAACTCCCTGTTCTCGGCGGCCTGGTCGACGCCCGCGCGCAGACTGTGGACGGACCGCCCGAAGAGCAGGTCCGTGGCCACGTCGAGGGTGAGGTTGAAGAACAAGGGTTGGAGGTCCACTACCGTCCCTTCCTTGGTGGGAATGCACTCGATCAGGTTGCCGACGTGCTCGTGCAGGTGGCGCAGGTCCTGGTACTGCGCGCGCACGAACTGCTTGCGGAGGAGGTCGCGCGAGTGGCGCCAGCGGGCGCCCTCCTGGGTGAAGATGCCGTTGCCGAGGAGCGGCGCGAAGACGGCCGGGCGGCAGCCAAAGCCGTAATCCGAAAACTTGGTCGAGAGGATGGTCTCGAGGTTGGCCGGGTGCAGGACGTGGTACGCGCGCGGGCCGAAGAGGAGGTACTGGCAGAGGTTGTTGCCGGGCTCGTAGTCGTCGGCGATGGAGCACAGAAAGGCGAGGAGCCGGCCGTCGGCGTTGGCCTGCCAGAGCTGTCTGATGCGGTCGATGCCGAGGGGCCAGCGCTTGGGCAGGGCGGGAGGGAGCTGGCAGCCGTGCTGGCGGCCGAGGATTGTGTCGGCCTGGGAGGTGTCAGGAGGGCGGATTGGGTCTGGAGGGGTGATTACTCACTCGATATTCCCACGCATTTTTGAGGACGATGTAAACCAGGCGGGCAACGACCAGGCTCAGGGCGACGAGGGCGAATGCTTCGAGAAACGACACCTCGGTTGGCAGCCCGCCGTTGATGGCTCTCAGCAGTGGGCTGTCCGTCATTTTGATGGTGATTTTGTAAACACCAGAGGATTGGAAATGCACTGAGTGTTCATGACGGGGGGTCGAATGTTTTTTTAAGTGAGTGGTCGTTGGTTTCAACACCCGACCAACCGGCGCAGTACATGTACGGCGCGGGTCACCAACACAACAACGCCAAAATGCAACCCTGCAAGGGTCTCGCGGATTTTGGCCGCGAGACGAGACGAAAGTACCATGGCCCAAGTTTTCCGTTAGCGGCAACCGGCACCTCATACTTGATGTCGTGTTCGTCCTTTCGTAGCCAAAGCAGGGTACCGCACCAGAAGAAACCGGAAAACTCATGTAAATGGATAAAAATGAACCCTATCACCCAAGACTGAGAAGCCGAACTCTCTCTCGGTCTGGAAAACCGACTACTTGGTCCTAGATATCCAATACTTCCCGTCGGCGAGCTCGAGGCCGAGACCAAGCGGCCCCCCGACGAGAGCCAAAAGTAAGTACTTTGAGGCCATCGACGACATGCTCTCGCACCAGATCAGGCTCTCCAAAACCACCACCGGGTTTCTACAAGCCAATTCGCGGCCGGGTGTCGGATCCCGACTCGCTGGTGGTGCGCGGGGACCCTGAGCACACAAGCAACACATCACTTCCCCTTCCTCCCTTCCCCTTCCTCACCCACACCAGCTCCAGTACCAGCCACAGAACCATCACTCTCCCTTCCCTGATTTCCCTCTATAACCTCAACAGCCTGCTGCTTCCCAGGCTGCCCTGCTGTCTTCCCCCCAGTCCCCTCCCCAACCCCCCCAGCAAACCCATACCACGCAACAACGGCCACCCCTAGAATGCCACTCACACAACTAAACACCAGCGCCACGATCCCGCGGGTCTCGAATCTGTATTTACCGCGCGTCAGCACCTCACCCTTTAACACATCCCATACCCGCCATCCGGCGCGACGGCCATCGTCGCCCAGGAAGCAAGTACAGACCAGGGAGAAAGTAGGAAAACAGTCAAAACATACCCCTCCGCCAACGGCGCCGGCGGCATCCTCTCCCCCGTCAAGTCCAACCAATCTTCCTTGTTTCCAGCAGCGTTGCCGGCAGTCGGCACGCCCGCTTTGTCACACGCCGCCAAGTGGTCGGCTGGGATGAACAGAGTGCGCTGTATGTCGAGCGGGGACTCGACAAAGGTTGCCATGAGGCCTGATTGGACGTGCCATTCGATGTGGCAGTGGAAGAGCCAGACTCCTTTTGGAGCAGTTATTGTTAGTTGCTGTTCGGTGAGGGCGGGAGGGGTGAATGGGGGAGGAAGGGTTGGATTCAAGAGTTGGCTAAGTTGTTGAGCGGGGAATGAATGATGTATGATATTGGGGTTGGGGTGGTGAAATAGGGGTTAATACGGGGGAATATGTACATACCTGGGTTATCACTCTTGAACCGCAGCACCATATTCCCGTTCGGATGTAGCACCACCGTATCCCTCTTCATCGGGACACGCGGATAATCAGCGGCGGTAACATTCGAGTCGGCAAAGGTCCCCGCCTCGTCGGGCGAGCGCCATATGACCTGGAACGTGTGGCCGTGCAGGTGGAACGGGTGCTTGCCTGGGTCGAGGTTGTTGAGCACAATGTCCACGATCTGGTCTTGCTCTAGGACGAACGAGTGCGTGTAGGTGCCGTAGACGGCCGGGTTGGTGGCGTGCTCGCCGGCGGTGAGGGCGGTGTAGAGGGTGGGGACTTTGGGGCCGACGTAGGTGATGTTGTTGAAGAAAGCGCTGTATTCTCGGTAAGAAAAGGTCTCCTTTCGAACGATGGGAGGTAGACTCACTAGTTTGCGCCGTCGCCGAGGTTGTCCATGATGACGTCCAGGGAGATCGTCTGGTCTGGCTCGCCGAGGATGGTCTGGTTGTCCCACGGTACGAGGCCAATGTCGTCGAAGGGTTCGAACGGACCGTCCAGGACGGCGGGGTCTGGGAGCGGCTTTGCAGTGTCATAGACAAGCCATCCGGTTACGTTCCAGTTCAGCCCGTCGGGGAGTGTATCAAACAGGTCCTGCCCTGTCAGTCAGGCTCACGCATAAACTTGCTCTCAACTTACTGTGTCCATGCTGGCAACAATCGGAAAATTGGCCGAAGTGTCATTCCTCGCCGTGATGAGAAAGCTGCAGCGCTGGGCCGCAGAGAGGTAGATCATGCTCGCCTCTGCCGGGTGGGTATACACGCCATCGACCTCCAAGATGGTCATGTTGTGGCCCTCAAACCAGACGTACTGGCCGGCAAAGGCGCCAATGTTGACCATGCGGAAGAGGTACGTCTTGCCCGGCTGCAGCGGGACGGCCAAGTCCTGGGTCTCGTTGAGCAGGGCCGAGTTGGGCACGGGCTCGGCGCCAGTCGGGTTGGCCTTGCTCATGAAGCGGCTGAGCAGGCCGTGCATCAGGTCGTGGTACCAGTCGGACACTGTCATGACAATCTCCTCGTCGTACATGTCCTTGAAGGGCGACTTCGGGTCATGGACGATAAGCGGGCCACGCAGGCCGTCGGGATACTGGCCGTGGCTGTGAGAGTGGTACCAGTAGGTCCCCGGTTGGTCGACCTAGGCGTGTCAGTGTCTGATCATTGCCGTGATCTTGGGCAGCTCACCGTCAAGTTGTATGTGAAGCGCTCTCCGGGCAGGATGGGACATTGCGTCACTGAAACCGGACCGTCCATATGGGTGGCACCGCGCATGAAGAGGCCGTGGAAGTGAAGCGAGGTGGACTCGTTGCCGAGAGAGTTGAGCACGTTGACGATTAGGCGGTCTCCGACGTTGACCCGGATAGTGGGAATGGGCCACTGGCCGTTGATGCCGATGGTTGGCCGGTCTGCCATGCCATCGGGGTTCGCGGTCACCCAGGTGATGTTGAAGTCGTAGGTCACGGTGGCAGCGCTGGCTACGAGCCCGTGCCAGAGGAGGCATACCAGCCAGACAAGGCCGAATTGGCTCATGGGAGTAGTCCCACGGCGGCTGAAGTGGTTGACACCCAAGTGGTGGGCCATCTTGACGGTGTTGTTGTGGCGAGCTCAGTGCTGCGAGCTCAATGTTGTTGAAGCTCTCACCAACTGTCTCACAGACATGAGACGGACCAAAGTTCAGCGACCGGGAATGCGGAATAGCCCTCGGCTGAGGTCTAAGTGCAAAACACTTATCAATCAAATCTCGAAATCAGATAATCGCCGGGGATCCCAGGCCTATCAGATGCCGGACGGGAGCGGGGGCAGCGAGGCGAGAATTCTGCATGCTAGCTCGCGCCTCACGGGGGATGCCAGGAAAGCACACCCTCACTCTGTCCAATCTCCGCCTGCAGAATCGGGTCTCTGTGACATGGGGCGCATGGTTAACACCCTCCGGTCTCGGTGGCCATAACCGGCGAAGAACCGCGTCGATTCACTGAGCATCACTGGCCATCCGCTGCAAGAAGCCTGTTTTCCCGGCGGGCCGGGTCGGCTCGACAGCTCGTTCTCGGGTCTCGAGCGCCTGAGGGCAGTGGAGACCCCGGGAGTGAACCCCTGCCCCTGCTGCTTGAGACCTGCGAGATCCGCAATGCTTAACCAGACTTGGATACCCTTGGCGACCTTGGCGGTGACCGGAGCAGCCTCTTGAGTGGAATTTGGGGGGTTGTGTGCTTGGCGGCGCTGTGTGGTTCGACCATGGTGTGATTCATGAAGGGAACCTGGAAGTCCTGAAAGATCTGAAGATGAGGCTGCGTGGGTATTTACCTAATACATTGGAGGGATGAAGTGGGTGGTTGTGGGAGAGGTAACACAGAGTCGACTGAGGAGGTGTTGGAAATGGGAGCAAGTCGGCAGATGGAGGGTGAAATTTGAGGAAATCCTGAACGGCAGGGACACTTCCGAGGAGCCCTCGGCACTTTTGCCCTCATTCCCAAAACGCGGAAAGCGCGACTACCCGTCCTTGCCCTGCAGGCCGGGATCGACCGATGGCACAGTGTGACACCCCCACCTCCTTCCCGCGCCTCAGAATCTGTTAGTTACCTACCTACCTTATCTGATCCCTGGATTTTATCGCGCGATCAGATAATCACTTTCTCTCTTTTCACCCCCAAACTTCCCTCTCTCAACCACCACAGACACGACGAGGTCAACCCGAGGCCAAATCCAAAATGCCCGACGTCTTCTCGGTTCCCATCTTCCTCGTCACCTTCCGCGAGGCCCTCGAGACCGTCATCATCGTGTCGGTGCTGCTCGCCTTTCTCAAGCAGACGCTCGACAATGACAAGGCCCTGCACAAGAGGCTCGTGCGCCAGGTAACTCTCCCTATAATTCCATCTACCGCTTGCACCAGGCCGGTCTCTGGCTCAAGAACCGATCTTCATCGCCAAACCCGTAAACGTTGAACCACGAGTTAACTCCCCCACAAGGTCTGGCTCGGCACCGCCCTCGGCCTGCTCCTCACGCTAGTCATCGCCGCCGCCCTCATCGCCGTCTTCTACACGGCCGGCGCCAACAAGTGGGAGGCGTCGGAGCTGCGCTTCGAGGGCGCCTTTTCTCTCGTAGCGTGCGTCATCATCAGCGTGGTCGGCGCCGCCCTGCTGCGCATCGGCAAGATGCAGGACAAGTGGCGGGACAAGCTGGCCGGCGTGATGGATAAGCAGCCTGCTGCTTCTGATGAAAAGGTGGGCAAGCGGGGCGCGGTCAAGAGGTTCATGGAGAGGTATGCCATGTTTGCGCTGCCGTTTGTGACGGTCCTGCGGGAGGGGATCGAGGCGGTTGTGTTTATTGCTGGTGTCACTTTCTCGGCGCCCGTGAGTGCCGTGCCGTTGGCTGTCGTGGTGGGACTTGCGGCCGGGGCGGCGGTTGGGTTTGCATTGTACAAGTAAGTTTCTGTCTTCGCCTGAGGGATACCGAGTTGACTGTGCTGACCGTTCAGGGGCGGATCGACGACCAAGCTGCAGCTCTTCCTCGTCATCTCGACCTGCCTGCTCTACCTCGTCGCCGCCGGGCTCTTCTCGCGCGCCGTGTGGGCTTTTGAGCAGCACACCTGGCAGGAGTTGATAGGGAGCGACGCCGCCGAACTGGGCATGGGCCCGGGGTCGTACGACATCGACCAGTCGGTGTGGCATGTTAACGTAGGTTCCTTCTGACCCCCAAACATAGACCGAGCTGACGGTGCGCAGTGCTGCAGCCCAGTCTACAACGGCGGCAGCGGCTGGGGCTTCTTCAACGCCATCTTCGGGTGGACCAATTCGGCCACCTATGGCTCCGTCCTCTCGTACAACCTGTACTGGCTCTGTGTGATCGCCTCGTTTCTTGTCATGAGATATCGCGAGGTCAAGGGCCACTGGCCGTTGATGAAGCCCAAGGATGCTCAGTTGTCGGCGGCGGACTCGGGGCCGGAGGAGGGCAGTGAAACGTCGGCGAGCCGAGGGGGCGAGATGTCGGGGGACAAGGCGAGGGCCCGAGACGAGATAACCGTGGTTGCGGTTTGATCCAAGGGGTCGTTAAAAGAGTAGATGAATGCCAGTTGGATACCTATGGCTTGAGTTAATGAATACATGAGCGTTGACATGGGACCCTATCCGCCGAAGGAGTCGAGAAAGGCTTGACAAGGCCCATCGTTGGCATAGAGTGGCCAGGCAGACTCTTCCCAGGGTGCCCAACCTGCCTGCGCTAGGATGGATGAACCATCAACATTGGCCTCCGCCCTCCACCCCCGAGCTTCCATCCCAACACACAACCACCACACTAGCGTGCCTTCCCGCCCTTCCCCTCGGCCCGCCCTATATGTATTAGGTCCACGTGCTCCTTTCACCAGTCCTCCCCGCAAAACCATCTCCCGAAAGGCGATTTGGCGTAGTTGGGAGGCGCGGGGATAAGCAGTCCCTGTCAAGGTCTGGTGACTTCGGCCGGCGAGAGGTCACCAGTTCGAGTCGCCCGCCGGACCGACGAAGCAAAACTCTCGAGGGGTTTCGTAGCCATCCACCTCCGAAGGGGCTGGGTGGTGAGCTTTTTGGTTTCTTTCTTTCTCCGCATCTTTTTTTTTCCCTTCGATTTTTCTGGTGTTGTTCATCTCATCCATCGGCCAACTGGGTTACCCCTTCGTCGCCCACTTCCACCACCACCCTCATATTTCTACGGCGCCCCATATTCCTTCCCAGCCCATCACCTCGCAGCAGGCCACCTCCCAAACTCGACCCCCCTCCCCCCCTCCTCATCCTCCGCCGTCCAGTCCCACTCCCCCGCCGTAAACAACCCCCGCGCCATGCGCTCCGCAACCATGGCCCCCTCCACCCGCAGCCTCTGATCCGTCGCCAGCCCCCTCGTAAACCGAAACACCTTTTTTGTCGCCTTCTTCCCCTCCCCACCGTCTCCATTCTGGAGAAACCATGAGGCCCCCTCCCGGTCTTTAACCCACGCCTGCCTAGAGATGGACACGGCACCCGCCGCCAGCATGGCCTGCACGTGCTCAAGGGCGGGCAGCACGCGCGTGCGCAGGCCGCAGTTGGTGTGGTTCTTGTCGATCTGGTAGGAGGGGCACTGCTTGAGGGTGGCGAGGATTTGGCCGATGTCGGTTGTTGCGAAGTCGAGGTCGGCATCCTGCATCGGGGGAGGGTGGGAGTGGGAGTGGGTGGAGGAGTGAGGGGAATAGGGGGAGTAGGGGGAGGAAAAGTCGGATAGGAAGAGCAGGTTGCGGGAGGAGAGGAATTTGAGCATCTCGCCGAGCTGGTAGGAGTCGCAGCTTGCGGAGGAGTCGTAGCCGAGTTTGCACTGGCGCGTACGGGAGGTGTAGAGAGACAGAAAATGCCGCGGGATGGAGGCGATGGTGGCGAGGATGGATTCGCGGCGGTTGTGGAGTTCTCCTGGCAACTAGTCAGGTTATATCATGGGCATGAGAGAGGGCAAGGCGGCTTACTCTCAAGATCGTCGGGGAGATCCCACCACGCGGCCGCGTTGTGGTCGTCATCGTCCTCGTCGAGAAAGGCGCTCCATCTCCGCGAACCGTACATGATGAGTTCGCGCGTGGCGGCGTGCAGTTTCGGGGGCTGGTCGAGCAGCCAGGAGACGAGGATCTTTTGCCGGAGGGTCTCTTCAGTTGCTCGGGAGAGGGCTGGCCCATCGTCCCGGGCCAGCCTGGTTTGGGTGGCGGGCCATTTGTACTTCAGGGCATTTAGATACCTAGACACAATGGCGATGCAGTCAAAGCGGTCGGCGAGTACGGCCAGCACGGCCAGATAGTGCATCGTCACGGCCTTGGAGGTGGACTGCTTTCTATGCAGGATCCTCAGGAGGTCTTCAAACGCCGAGTCTTGGCCGGCCGACCGCGTTGCCTCGTCGTCCTCGTGGATTCTCACCACGGGGAGCTCGGCGGCGTCTGCCTCGGACGGCTTCACATTCTTGAGCGACAGCTTCTCGAAGCTCGCTTCTATCGCCCGGGCCTCGGCGAAGCGCGTGTCGCTCAGCAGGTTGTCAAAGTACTTTGAGTTCTGCTTCAGCACGGCGAGTTCCACCCTGTACCCGACTCGCGTTCGGGGTTTAAACACAGGGGCAGCCTCCTTCTGGCCCGGCCTAGGCTTTGCTGCCTTCCGCGCCGCCCTGAGGGTCTCCTTGGATGTCTCAAATGTCACGTCAAGTACGACGTCCCCGTCCGGCACGATGTCAACGACCTCGAAACCTAGCTTAGAAGCCGAGTCTGCAGGGTCGCCATCTTGGCCGTCTGCCGTGTCGCCCATTCTCTGAAGGGCTGGTCATGCGGTCGTGGGGGTGGAAGTTGTACGATCAACACGGAGACCTCGTGATCTCGGATGTCGGCAACTGGTTCGGGGTCTCCAGCGTGTAGGGTGTCAGTTACCCGCGCAAGTTGAGTGAATCCGCGCAGTATAGGCCGGCAGATGCGAACATCACGACACGAGGGACATGGTGGTGAGAGAGGTTGAAGTCGGGCGCCGCCAAGACAGATGCTAAATACCCACTAAAATGACGTTGACCAGCCCCACCAATTCGATAGGGGCATTCTCGGGATTCAAGAGACGGGAAAGCTGCAGGTGTCTCGTTAAAGGAAAGGGCAGAGAATAAATTAATTAATACAAGCTGTCCTTCTCCTCGGAGTCAAGAGAAGCAGACGATATAAACAGCCGATTGTGATGCCCGGGGAACACCTCAACCGGTCAACAGTTTTGTGCCAAGAACCCTGATGGCTTCCCACCAATCGCTGCGAGACCGCATTTCCTGAAATTGGCGGGGACAACACACTGCCTCCTACCCTCGACCTCACAACCAACTTGAAGCCAACCAACACCAAGGCCAGCCCTAACCGGTCTTGTACTGCGTCCCACCGCGTCGCTGCCGTGCAATGGCCGTAGATTTACGACTGCTCAGCTCCGTGTTACTCGTCGGGAACGTGCATGAACTGGTCGCCTGAGCAATGCCGCCGTTGCGCCGTCGCGCCCGACCCCAAGCCACAATACGAGCCACCCGCGCGCAACCTCCGGAGACTCTTCTTGATGCCTTCATGGGCTATGTCGCGACATTGTTCCACATCCACCAGAACACCCAGACGAGAACCGCCAGCATGTCGGCACGCGCGCTACGAGCCGCCGGAACGCGGCGGCCCCTCCGAGTCCCGGCGCGAGCAACGGCACTGCCTCTCCGGGATGCGACGGAGGTCCGCGACGGTCAGAGGCAGCAACCAGGCACTCGAACTCCCCAGCGAAGCTTCCACAACTACTTTGTGACGCACCTCCCCTCGTCCTCGCTGCATCCCGACTCCCGGTCGTCGGCCGGGCCAGGCCACAAGCTGCCCCGTTCCGCCTCGACACCCCACACGCCCGGCCCGGGGTCCGCGCCGGCCGTGGCGCCGCCGAACATGCCCAGCCGCGACCTGACAGTCGTCCGAATACCCCTGCGGAGCGCCAAGCATCACTTTGGCGTCTCAAACTCCCGCGGACAGCGGGGCTACAACGAGGACACAAACCAGGCCGGGACGATCCACATACCCGCCTTTGCGAGGCGGGTGCCCGTCAGCTTGGTGCGCCACCAGGCGGCACGGACCGCAGGGGAGGGCACCAGCGCCGACAGCGCGCTGGGGGACCCGCAGATCTTCTACTTTGGCGTGTTCGACGGCCACGGCGGCAGCGAATGCAGCGAGTTTCTGCGGGAGGAGCTCCACGGATACATCGAGGAGGCCGCGGCCGAGTTTGGGCTGAAGAGCAGTCTCAAGAGGGAGCCCGGGGCCCCCGACTCGACGAGGGATCCCGAGACCGCGCCCGGCCAGCGGGATCCCACGCCACTACCCCAGGGCCAACCTCAAGGCCAACCTCCCGAGGCCGCGGCTGACGCCCAAGAAGCTTCTAGGCTCGAATCCGAGCTCCTCGCCGAGTACAAGCGCACAATAGGCGGCTACTTCCGCCGCTTCCGCCCCAACTTCTTCACCGTCCCCATGGCCCCGTCCACGCGCGACCCCTCCACCTGGTCGCCGTCCCAATCCGACCCCTCCCCTCCCCCCCAACCCCACCGCGTAACCCTCGAATCAGTCCTCACCTACGCCTTCCTCCGCGCCGACCTCGACTTCGTCACCGCCCAAGCCCGCAAGCCCGACCCCGACGACCCCTACGTATCCGACAACATCCCCCTCAACAAAGACGAGATCCTCGGCTCCCCGCACCTGCCCCCCTCGGGCCACGGCATAGGCGGACCAGCGCGCTTCAAAGGCGGCTCCACCGCCTCGGTCGCCCTCATCTCCACCCCGACCCCGTCCCCCTTCTGGCACCCGGCCGCCCACTCCACCCTGGTCGTCGCCCACGTCGGCGACACGCGCATCCTCCTCTGCGAGACCGCCACGGGCCTCCCCTACCCGCTAACCTCCGACCACCACCCCTCTTCCCCTATCGAGTCCCGCCGCCTGCGGCGCTATGTCACCGACTCCGTCGTGACCGACTCCTTCGGCGAGGAGCGCATCCAGGGGCTGGCCAACAGCCGCGCCTTCGGCGACATGCAGGGCAAGCGCATCGGCGTGTCGGCCGAGCCGGATATCACCCGGGTTGACCTCAAGCCGGCTGAGTTTTCCTTCTTGGTGCTGGTCAGTGATGGGGTGAGTGGCACGCTGGGGGACCAGGAGATTGTGGATGTTGTCAAGGAGGCCGCGACGCCTGAGGAAGGGGCGCGCAGGGTGGTGGAGTATGCGACCGAGGTGAGTAGTGATGGGGATAATGCGACGTGTCTTGTTGTGCGGCTGGGGGGGTGGGAGAGGAGGAGTGAGGGCGGGGTGGGGAGTCTGGGGACGAGGGAGATGCGGGAGATGAGGAGGGCTGAGGCGGGGGATCCGAGGAGGAGGGGGAGGCGATGAATAGATAGGCTTGGGGGATATTTCTTGTTTGTTGACCGGCAGGCAGATATACTCTCTCTTTTGTTTTGCTTCTGTTTCTGTTGGCTGGCAATGGCATTGCGTTGGGTTTCGGAGGTTCTGCATAGCATGGCTGGCATGGTTGAGATGTGTACGGCGAGCATTATAGGACAGAGGCATTTCTGGTTCTGGGGCAAAAGATGGGGGCCCCCCATGACAGGGCACGGAGGGGAGATGGCGTTTGGGCGGATGGGTGGCTAGATTAGAGCTTTGTAAATCATCGCGACGGGCGTCCGTCTGTCTGTAGGCTGGTCTGAAATCTGAACTAGATATGGACTTGACATCAACATCCATCTATAAAGAACCCTCCCCTAGTACCGCGGATACTGCCCCCACGAAGGCGGCTGTTGGCCATGCGGCGGGTAGCCCCCCTGCGGCGGCGGCGGCTGCCCACCATACCCTCCCTGATGACCACCATACTGCGGCTGGCCATACCCGCTGTGAGGTGGCGGCGGCTGCTGTTGGGCATAACCCCCCTGCCCGGGGTACCCCTGGTGCCCGCCATACGAAGGCTGCGAAGGCGGCGGCGTCGGCCGTTCGTAGCTCGCCGCATACCCCGACGACTGCGGCGGCGGCGGCTGGGGCGAACTGCCCGCGTAATAACCCGCCGCCTGGCCATGCATTTGCGGGCCACCCACACCCGGGCTCGGCCCCTCCCTTGCGTTGTTGTCGCGGTTCACGCTCTGAATATGCGACCACAGCGACCCCGCGGGCTTACCATGCCCGCCATCCGACCCGTGCCCGCACCCCCCACCAGCAGAAAGAGAGCGCGACCCGCCGCCCTCGCCGCTGAGGATGTGGTTCTTGTGGTTCTTGACGGATTCCGACGACAGGAGCTGGTCCAGGCGGGCGCGGTACGGCGTCTCCTGAGCCCACTTGCGCACCGTCTCGAACATCTCGCGCTGGATCTCGATCTGCTCGTTGCGTGCTGCCGGGTGGTGGAAGGCGCGGAGCACGTCGTTGACGACCTCGTCGACCGGGACGCCGGGGTTTTCCCACGCGTACATGATGCGGCTGTACATAGCACGGGTTAGTGATGGGAGGGGGGTGGGGAGGGGGGAACGTACGGGACAACGTATTGCAAAATCGTCACCGACACGCGGCCACCGCACGAGTTGAGAATATTAGTAAAGTGCTGTCCAACAATGTCAGTTATTTCTTTCCTAATCAGGGCATCAGGGAGCAGCGTAGAACAAAGGCTCTGGAGGCCACAGGGACCCGTAAAGGGGAAAAAGGAACACGGATCTGACATACGTCCTTGGACAGCATCGAGTGGGTCGGGTCCGAGCAGCGCGGGTTGGTCCACGGCTCGAACTGCTGCTGGGCGCTGGTCGCGATGATGCCCGACGAGCCGTCCTTGAGCGCCTTGCTGACCTGGTTGATGATGGGGCGCACAAAGGGCGCCAGCAGTCCCAGGATGAAGGCCGTCAGCGTCTCGCTGATGTGCTCGAGCAGCTTTTCGAGGCCGGGGATCTTGGAGATCATGTTGTTGATGGACCGCACGATCCGGTCGCGGAACTGCAGGATCGGGTAGATCTGCCCCGACACCTTGACCGGGTCGAAATTGGGGCTCATGCCGGGGACGAGGTTGGTGTTCCCGGCGGCCCGCGCGTTCTCCTGCTCCTGCGCGGCCGACGCTGCCTTGAGGTCCCTAGCCTGGGAGGCGAAGCCATCGCCGACGCCCGGGAGCTGGCCGAGCAGGGAGATGAAGTCGCTGCCGCCGCCTGAGCCGGAGCCAAAGAAACCGCGCTGGCCGTCGCTGGGCCTGTTTGCCTGCTCGGCGTTCTTGAGGGCGATGTCAATCTCGTCCACTTCAGACTGGGTGAAGTGATCGGTGGCCTCGCTGATTCTGGTTAGTGACGACTCAGACAATAGGGCCGGACATGCCTACCCGATAACGGAGTGCAAAAAGTCAACAGCACCAAAGGTACCAGTGACAAGAGGATAGACCGTCTTCCCGTTCAGGTGGATCTGGGTTTGAGTGCCGACATGAGGGAAGACGTTGTGGTGGCCCAGCTCGATGAGGGCAAGCTCGCAGTAGTTGGTGTGGGCACCAAAATCCTGCTCGCGGTCAGTGAATCCATTCTCTGCCCCGGCCAGCCACGGCCAACGACGGTCAAACCCACCTCCATGCAGTGCAGCGCCTGGCCCAGGCACCGCAGCGCTTCGCAGAGATCGGCCTCCTTGCCGGACGTGCCGTTCGCGCCGCTGGTGTAGAGGCGGCCAAAATGGATGCTGCGGGCGAAGCTGAAGCGCAGATAGCCGGCGCTGGTGGCCCATCCGCCGCTCTCGTTGGCGATGTAGTTCTTCATGCCGGTGCGCGGGTCGATCTCGGTCTCCCTGGGGTTCACGGGCCCTCGCAGGCGGGGTTCAAACTCGCGGGCGTCCTTGCCGTCGGCGTAGCCGAGCGGGTTGTCGATGTGTTCCTCGGGGCGGTAGACGCCCAGGCGCTCGTCGGTGACCTCGAACTCCTCGGTCGCGTAGCCGTTGGCCATGAAGGAGAGGACCCAGACCTGGGTTGTTAGTGGGCTGGCCAGTGCATGAGAACCGGGAGAGATTAGACTCACAATGACTCTGATAGTCGCCGCGTTGATGCCCTTCAAGCTGCCGACATCGACGGCTTGCGAGTAGTCCCGCAGCCAGTTGCCAAAGTAGACACGCCCGATCATCATGGTCGTCCACTTTTTGCCGTGCAGAAAGGCGACCGTCTTGAGCATGTCCTCAATGTCTGGAGCCGCGCGTCAGTTATGCGCCGTGCCAGGACGGGCTTATCATCACACACCTCCATGTCTCCAGTTGTGGCCCTCGACCTGCGCAATCGAGGGGATGTTGCCAGCGCCGAATGCCGCAGCTTGGCCGGGAAGGACCACAAGCAGCAGACCAAGAACCAGGAGCGCATTGCCCCAGCCCATTCTAAGGCCTGACATGGTGTCGACGGTGAGCCGGAGAGTGTCAGCAGTGAGTGAAGCGCTGTCGGTTTGATGAAATTGTGTTGCGCCGCAGATGCGATTCCACTTCTGCGTTCTTTCGAATTCTAGAAATCGATCGTTGGTCACAGGAATTAAATCTGTGTCGCAAATGGGCGGACGGTAGGAGAAACGTAATCGACAAACGGCGGCCTCTCTTGAAGCTGGACAAACGCCGGGAGCTGGAGTCGCTGGAGTCGAGCTCGTCGAGGTGCCAAGAACAGGATTCTTTTACGTCAGGTCAGAGCAGCTTCGGGACTCGGCATGCGGCACGGCGCGCGATCATATGTGGATATGTGATTACTGAAAGGTGACTTTGCAGACGGCGCAGCAATATGCGTCAAACTTTATTTTTCCAAAAGCTTCACTATCTGCTCGAAATTCGGGCTCTTTCCCATCAACGGAACTTGAGCTTGGAGACGAAAAGCATGACGAGGGGCAGCTCAACCCCGCCATGCCTCGGCGAGCCTGGGCGCCAAGGCCCGACCCATACCTCGCAATTCCGAAAGCTTGCTTACAGCGATTACTGTCAAGTGCATGTTCGCATTGTTGAATAACCCCCCCCCCCCACCAAGCTGCGGAACCAATTCAAGCCGAAAAGCCCACATCAGGCGGTTTTTGGGACCCGCAAAAGCTTGGCGGGCTGACGTGCCGGCACTGCGGCAGCAACGCCACTGTCATCCGATGGGATTTCACGCGGAGCCGAAAGATGCGCGTCTGTGATTCGCAGGACCCTGCAACCCCTGGCTCAAATCTCATCCGCCCAATCCGGAGGTCGAGACTCGCTCCTCCTCTGAGGAAAGTCGTGGAGTTTTCCTTCCAATCTTCGACCCTCCTCTCCTCACTCGTCGTTCCTTTCTTGTGCATTGGTTTGTGCCTCATCCATCTGCGCCGTCCCGCCGAACCGTCGAGTACTAGCGCCCCAGAACCGCCATCTCGAACCGGCTTGCCCGGAGCAACAACCGCAACAATGCCCGGCCGGACGCTGCCGACATTTACCCTCGCCGAGGTCGAGTCGCACAACTCCAGCAAGTCCTGCTTCGTCACCGTGGGGAGCAATGTCTACGACGTGACCGATTTCGTCGACTCGCACCCCGGCGGCGCCGACCTGGTGCTCGACTACGCCGGCAAGGACATCAAGGACATCCTCGAGGACGAGGACTCGCACACCCATTCCCAGGCCGCCTACGAAGTGCTCGACGACTCGCTCGTCGGCTTCCTTGCTTCCGCCAACGGCAAGACAAAGTCGGCGGCTTTGGCGAACGGCAATGGCGCAGCCAACGGCGTGAACGGCACCACCTATGTGCACCCCAGGACGGGCATGTCCTGCGAGGAGGACCTGAGCAAGGACACCGACATCTCGTCCGACTACAAGACGCACAAGTTCCTCGACCTGGGCCGGCCGCTGTTTCCCCAAGTCTGGATGGGCGGCTTCTCCAAGGACTTCTATCTGGACCAGGTCCACCGGCCGCGCCACTACAAGGGCGGGGAGTCGGCGCCGCTGTTTGGAAACTTCCTCGAGCCGCTCACCAAGACGGCGTGGTGGGTGGTGCCGCTGGTCTGGCTCCCGCTCGTCTCGTACGGCCTCTACCTCGCAAGCTGGGGGTTCACCAACCCCCTCGGGGAAGTGGCCTGTTTCGGGTTTGGCTTGTTCTTGTGGACTCTGATCGAGTATATTATGCATCGGTTCTTGTTCCATCTTGACTAGTAAGTCCTTCATTCTTCTTAATGCGTTGACTTGGCCGCCTGCTAACCGCTCCCAGCTACCTCCCCGACAACCGCGTCGGCATCACCCTCCACTTCACCCTTCACGGCATCCACCACTACCTCCCCATGGACAAGTACCGCCTGGTCATGCCGCCGACGCTGTTCATCGCCCTGGCCACGCCCTTCTGGAAGCTGGCGCACACCATCTTCTTCTGGGACTGGCACATCGCCACGGCCGTCTACTGCGGCGGCGTCTTCGGCTACGTCTGCTACGACATGACGCACTACTTCCTCCACCACCAGAACCTCCCGCTGTGGTGGAAGCAGCTCAAGAAGTACCACCTCGAGCACCACTTCCTCGACTATGAGAACGGCTTCGGCGTCACGAGCCCCTTCTGGGACAAGATCTTTGGCACCGAGCTCGAGCTGAGGTCCAAGAAGAATTAGAGATGGGGCTGGGACATGAGTTTATGACCGGGCGGGGTTGGGTATATAATATCTTGTAATGAGGCTGGTACGGTACATATCACGACATGTTGGAGCAGTTGTTATCGCTGCGATACTCGAGGGGGGGTTATCGGTTTCTTCTCTGTGGGTTGTCACCGGGCTGGGGTGATACTCCTCTCACAAGCACAGGCTGCCAGGGGCTGTTGTTGACGGCACTGTCTTTAGAATACCTAATGTTAATACTGCGAGGGTTTCGATAACTACTTACCTCAAATTCTCGAAACGTCGGACCAAGCCAGGAGCCTCGCCTCTTTTCGTTAATTGCTACAGATCCCACGATTACTCTACTACCGGGTACGATCGATCGCATGTTTCACACCACCGCAAGGAACCCCAACCCGCCCACAGCCGCCGCCAGACACGCCACGCCCCCAACAGCAGCCATCCTCGGCACCACCACGCCCCCGGCCGCCGCATCCTTCTCGGGCTCCGGACACCAGGGCGCAGGCTCGCCCGTCTGGAGACGGCACGCCAGGTGGGTCAGCGAGGAGGACACGCTGGACGCGGCGGCGGTGTCGATGGTGACGGCGCACGGGCTGGGCGCGGGCGTGGTCTCGGCCAGCACGGCGCAGGGCTGTCTGTTCTCGAAAAAGTCCCCCGAATCCCGCGTCTCGGTGATATTGAAGGCGAAGGCTTGATCGTTGGGGCAACTTGACGTGTCTTCTCCTGATGAGGCGGTAGTAGCAGCGGTCAGGTCTGGCTTTTTCGCGCCGTTCTTGGTCGTGAAGACCACCCGGCCGAGCTTGTGATCCCCCGTGATGTTCAGGACGCCCGTGCCGGCGGAGCAGTGGGCAAAGTCTAGCTGCCAGATGAGCATCCAGACCCCTTCGGTGTTGAGGACCTCCAGGGCCTCGCCGTATTGCATGTACGGGTCGCTGCTGGTGAAGTTGGCCCAGGTCATGGCGTAGTGGCCGTTTGCGAGGCTGTGCGACCAGTTGTTGTAGGGGAGAATCGAGAATGTGAGGCTCGGCTGGAGGTAGGCTGCTAGGTCGGAGCGCTGGATAGCAAAGGCCACGGGGATGATGGGCGCGGGCGCGTATGTGTCGTTTTGAGGTAAGACCAGGTCGACCTCGACTGTGCCTGAGGCGGCTTGCACGTTTGCAGACCAGGCCAGCAGGCCTGTGAGGCCCCAGCCGAGGAGAAGAAAGGGGCGGGAAACGAGATGCATGGCCGGGGCCTTGGAGTTCAAGTTGGGGGAAGAGGGACAGGGAGGGATGGGGGCGAGGGATGGTGTGTGGGAGGGTCTTGCTTTGTAACTACTAACTTTCCACCGGATATAAATTCAAGAGTTGCACTGTTGGATTCTTCGTCCGGATACGAAGTAACTATCTTGGGCAGGAGCTTAATTTGGTCAAGCTTCTGCCCAGGCGGCACTCAAAGGGGTGCATCAGGATCACCAATTTCCAATCACTGCAGTGGTGTTTGTGCCGACTCCCGAGTCCCTGGTGAATGCCAATGCCAAACACCGTGTGATCCTGTGCTCAACACTGTCATTGCACTGTAACACCAACTTACAATTAGCGGGCTACTCACGTGACTCATCTGCGCACTCGGCTGCGCCTTTGCGCCCATTTGCCATTTCCGCCTTCGCCTGCCTCTCTCCTCTCTCAGGCATCCTTCGACTAACACCATCGACCGACGCGCAAACATCGTGACAAATCCGGATTTGCTACCAGCGCATCAGAGACACATACTGCGAAAGCCGCGCCATTGCGCAAGTTGCAAAAATGTCAGGCCTCGACGTGGAAGCCCTCCTCGACTCGACTGCGTCCTCCAAGGAGCAGACGGGCAAGGCCGCCGCCAATGGCGACTCGCCCCCGAACGGAAGCCGCAGCGAGCACGACCGCAACCGCGACAGGGACCGCCGCAGCCGCGACCGCAGCCGAGAGGGCGACCGAGACCGCGCCCACCGCCGCCACCGAAACTCGTCGAGCGGACGGGACACGCCGAGAAGCGAGGCCGGAAGCCACAAGAGTAGGCGCCGGAGCCGGAGCCGTGATTCTGGCCGACACTCACGTCGTCATAGAACCGACGGAGACTACTACCGTGGCAACAACCGCGCCCGCGGTGGCCGCTCGCGCTCCCGCTCGCCCAACCGCTACTACCGCCCGCCCGGAGAAGACCGCCGCGACCGCGACGACCGCGGCCCTCGTCGCCGTGATGAGGACCGTCGTGGCGCCAGGCAGAGCACGCCCCGCGATTCGTCGCCCACGGGAGACGAGCGCGATCGCCGCACCGTCTTTGTCCAGCAGCTGGCCGCTCGCCTGCGTACCCGCGAGCTGAAGGAGTTTTTCGAAAAGGTTGGCCCCGTTGCCGAGGCCCAAATCGTAAAGGACCGCGTCAGCAACAGATCGAAAGGGTATGTCTACTCTGCTCCATGTTATTGGTCGTTCGACACTAACAGTCTCCCCAGTGTCGGCTACGTCGAGTTCAAGAGTGAAGAATCCGTTGCGGCCGCCCTCCAGCTCACTGGTCAAAAACTCCTAGGTATCCCGGTCATTGTCCAGCCCACCGAGGCCGAGAAAAACCGCCAAGTCCGCAACTCAGAATCGTCCGGCCACCCCAACTCGATCCCTTTCCACAGGCTCTATGTGGGCAACATCCACTTCAGCATCACCGAGACAGACCTCCAGAATGTCTTCGAGCCCTTTGGCGAGCTCGAGTTTGTGCAGCTGCAGAAGGATGACACTGGCCGCAGCCGAGGCTACGGCTTTGTCCAGTACGTACCTGTTTCACCCTGGTTACTGATCTGATGCTAACCTTTGCCCAAGGTTCCGCGATGCTGGTCAAGCCCGTGAGGCCCTCGAGAAGATGAATGGGTTCGACCTGGCCGGTCGCCCGATCCGTGTTGGGCTTGGAAACGATAAGTTTACCCCAGAGTCAACTGCCAACCTCTTACGGGGTTTCCAAGGCCAGAATCAACAGTTTCAGGGATCTGCCTTCTCCGGAGCCGGGGGCAGAGGCCCCCAGGCGTCCAACTTTGACCGCGCCGGCGGCCGCGACAACGAGAAGGGCACCGGTGCCAGTGCCCTGGATGACACCGACGTTGCTGGCGTCAATTTTAACAATTACAGCCGAGACGCCCTCATGCGGAAGCTGGCAAGAACTGACGAGCCAACCAACGGCCAGCCTGAGCGACAGATTCTCAAGCCCAAGACCGAGACAAAACCGCTCCCCGTCAACGTCAGCATGGCGAGCCGCTGCGTGGTCCTCCACAACATGTTCGATCCCGCCGAGTGCGTCATCTCCCCTCCTCTTTCAAATGCAGCGTCGCTAACCGTGAGTAGGCAAGTGGGCGAGGACTGGGCCAAGGAGCTGGAAGACGAGGTCCGCCAGGAAGCCGAGGAGAAATACGGCCACGTCGTCCACATCTCCCTCGACCCCAACTCCCAGGGCGACATCTACCTCAAGTTCGACAAGGTCTCGGGCGGAGAGAACGCCATCAAGGGCCTCAACGGCCGCTACTTTGACGGGCGGATGATCACTGCTGCTCCGGTTGTGGACGCCGTCTACAGCAGTTTGTTCTCTCGCACCAAGGCGATCTAGACACTAATCACGGGCCCCTGCTGTCTGCATAGGAACTCTACAAGGTAAGCCGCCCTCGTTGCCTTGTGCCATCCAGCAAACTCTGACACGTTACTAGACTCCCGTTCCGCCGCCACAAGGGCATGATTGCCCGCCCCTACTTCGACTTTCGATGTTGATTATATGTTGGATTATTCCCCCAAAAGTTTAGGAGTCGTCGCCGTTCTCGCCAGCATCATTCCCGGTTTCGCCACCTTCGCGGCTTGCCTGGGTAGGCCCCGTCGCTAGCCACTGATTTCCACCCGCAGAACCGCTCTCCGCTTGCCCCTCGATTTGACCAGCCTAGACCAATCGACTCGACCTTGGCAAGCGCGCGATCACGAAGCCTCCCGTCTGGCGTTGGCGTTGCTGATTTTGTACCCTAGGCAGAAACAGACTCGCATTTAGCAGAGGATGGCAGTTCCGCCGGCAGAGAGAGGTGAAAGCGGTCCCTCTGCGTTTGATCAGTCGTTTACTTTAATTCAGGTAGTTTCGGAAATAGAGTTTGAGCCTTTTTGCGTTGCTTATGTTCCATCCTTGTTGTGTGTGAGGATGGCGAGGGCTGACCTACCTACCTTAGGTGTTGTGACGTTCTGTGCGGTGTTCCGTGTCTATGGGGAAGGGTGATGAAGCCATGGTTCAGGTTGATCTGCTGAATGCTGGCTTGGTCGCTCCGCGTTGCTGTGCAGTTTGGGTGGTCGGAGCAATGGTTTAGACAAGTGTCTTGCCGCCGCCACATCATAATATACTGCAATTGCCGGCCAGCAGTGAGTTACTATGGGAACGTTGGCACTTTGCTGAACGCCACTGAGCTCGGTGGATCAAACATAAGCACTAATCGCTGTTGTAGGCCTGGCATTTATTCATCCACTCATCGAGATGGCAATGCATGCTGCCTAGTGGAACATATCCTCGGCTGGCTTTTGAAGTCAAAGGTTTTGCAACCTTCTTTCCGTCACTTTTGCTGTGCCTTATTGTATCCCTTTCTTTCTATTTTGTTCTACCGCCTCCCTCTTTCTGCCTCTTCTTTCATACTAGACAGACCCATGGCGGTTTCTTAGTATACCCCCAGTGAATCGATCAGCTAGGTGTCGGTCGCGTTCATGGACGAGTACTGGAAGGCATACCTGCACTACTGCCCTGCTTGCTGGCCACCTTTTTTGGATGATGGCACTGGCGGTGGTGCAATGAATAGTTAGGTTGCCAGGAGGTGGATGGTTGTTCAGGCTCAGGGGTTGGGAGGTTGTCATCTCTTGAACCTACCTACCTACCTACCTACCTACCTCGCCGCGGCCCTACCCGGGTAGTGTAGGGTAGGCGGCGTCTGGTGTGAAGGGGCGGTCTGGCTTGGCCTGGCTGGGATGGGCTTTGAGGCCTGCCTGGCTGGCGTAGGTAAGTGGAGTTCTTTTTTTTTACGCCTTTTCTCTTCCCTTCCTTCTTCTCTTCTTGTTGTTGGGTTACTGCTTTGATGTTTCGGTGCTTTGGTGTCTTTTTCCTTATCCCGGAGGAGAAGATTTTCTGCTTGTTTTTGATGTTTTGGTTAGATGATGCTCTGTGGGATTTAGTCTCTGGATTGGGTGTGGTTCTTTCGTTGCTATTGCCGTCGCCGTCCCCATAGTTCTCACTCAAGGAGGCTCTCCAGTTGACCAGTGTCTCGGCCGCGGCTTAATCCCTTGCTTCGGAGACGTTGCTGTCTTGTTTGATATGCTCGAGCCCGTCTGCTTGTTTGTTCCCTTGTTTTCTAGGGACGAGCCCATTCTCTTCCTCCTGTTGTTGGTGACGAGCATGGTCGTGCTCGCACCACGTCCAGTTGAGTCGAGGCAGAGTGGCCTGTCCTCTTCTCTCTCGTCGTTGGTTGAACCCTGTTGTTGTCCTTACCCCTGTCGTTACCCTCGTCGTTATCTTCGTCGTCCCCGGTCCCGGGTTCGATCTGAGCTCCTATTGCTGGCTCCGCTCTTCACTGGCGGACCTCCGATTCCAGACTACCTATGAGCCGCAGATTCCTGCCACGCGGCTAGGGGGTTCGGCTCCTCACAGGTCCTTGCTCCACTCGGACAGTGAGTCGGGGGGCAACAGCTACCATCCTGCCGGAGGTCCGTTTGCTGGCTGCGCTGTAGCCCTTTTCATCTTTTGCGAGGCATCTCCCTTTCGCCACCCGGGCCCGATCAACTTTCTTGCTCTCTCCTTTTCTTCGTTCCGCACCGCCTCTTCTGGCACCATGAATAGAGCGGGGGCTTTCAGCCGCGGCTTCTTCCACTCTTGTTCTTTATGTTTTGCTTTTCGCGCTTGCTTGCCCGGGGTGAGCGTTGCTCTGCTGCCTTCCAGGTTCCTCTCCTCCAGAGCTGGCGCGGGATGAAGTCACTGGGCACACACTCTCCCTGGGGGGCAACAGAGTTCTCTGGAGGGTATTGAGCTGGCGCCGTCTATTATTAGCAACTCTTCGCGTGCCATTCGGCTAGGGCGATACTTCCGGCCTGCCATTGCTCAACCTCCATACCGAACTAGTTGGTTCCTTACTTCTTCGGCTTCTTCGAGTCGGCATCCCATGGGGTATTACGCTTCGGGCGCGCCGGATACTGCTAGTTCACCCACTCTAGCCAGACACGGCAAGGAGGAGTTCGCATAGTCTGCGTCTTTGAAAGGAATGGATTCCTCTCTCGATACGAAGGTCGCTGCCGCCTCAACTGCGCCATCCTCGCCACGTCGCCGTCCTTGGGCACAGCCAGCTAAGCCGCTCCCTATTCAATCGACTTGAAAGAAAGGGCCGTGCTGCCTGCCGACTTACTCTCATCGCTATGATTCAGAACGGCAAGAGGTCGGCCCTCTTCCTGGCTCATCCGACCTACAACAGCAAAGGTCACCGGTCAGCATTCCGGAGGATGTCAGCATTTTAGGGGAGAACGAACAAGGCCGCCGAGCAGCATTCCGGTGGGTGTCAACATTCTAAAGGAGAACGACAACAAGTGATAGCCAACAGTTACCTAGAGGGCATCTTGCGGAGGTTGTGGTCAAAGGGCGTTCTCTACCTTTTATTAAGGGACACCCGATTGGACATTAGCTCTTTCGGTGGCAATGAGCTGGCAGATGCTGGTCAGGGGCTTCCGTCCGACCTCCCCCAGCGATACAGCCCTCCTATCCCTCGTTCACGCACTGTTCGAGGGCATTCACCTGAGGGCTTGTTACCCTAACCGTGAGCCTCGCCAACAGCACGACGTATTTTGAAACCACAGCTGCGAGGCGGTTTTGACGCTGCTGCAGGTCACTGTTCTACGTCATTATTCACTTCCACAAGGCTCCTGACGCTTCGACATCTGCCTCACTTCGTCTCATATTTCACCACTGCTGAGGGTTTATCGGCCTTGTTCCAGCCACCGGAAGCTCCTGGCTTTGAAATTTTTCTTCCAAAACCCATCCTCCTTCGTCGCCTTATCGGCGCTGCCATCTCAGCGCTGCCATCTCAGACCCCCCGTCGCTCTCTTCACCCCTTTGGCCGCCCTCTGTTCTGAGCCTCAACATCCCGCAACGCATTGCCCAGCCTTCCGAACAGGGGCAGCAGGGGCCAGTGCCTATTGTCTTTACGCCGACATCTCGAATTGGTGTAGATTTGAAGGCCGCATCCAGAATTGCGGAGTGCGCCTCGTGCTACCCAGCACCGGTCTGTTGCGGCGGCATCAAGAAGCCCAATCTCGGCGCATTGCCCATGCGACACTACTACGAGGGGAGTGCCCTTTTCCCCAGGCCGCCGTTACTCGCGACACCAAGGAGAAGCAAGGCGGCCACTCACGACAGCCCTCTTCTCCGCGCCCCCTTCCTGCGCTCTCCCATCCCTGCGGTTCTTCCCTTCTCCTCTCTCTTCTTCATCTTCCGAATTTCCAGCTTTCCCACACTGGTTTTCTTTCTTCAAAAACACACAACCAACCTCGCAATCCGCCGGTATTCCGATCTTGGCTCTCTTCGCTCTCGAATACCCTCATACCGACAACACCATGGCTGGAGCTCGCGTGGACGACGGCAGCCCTTACAGCAGCGATGACGAGAGTGACATCGGCTGTGGCGGCGCGCCTCTCTACGGGTGGTCTCCCGAGAATCGCGCCTCGCGCGCCGAGGAAAACGCTGGTTTTCCTTTCCAAACTAAATCCACCACCACACAGACCGACGATTCCACTGACAAGAATCTCTCGGCCGAGTCCAGCTCTGGTGATGAGCAGGACCCCAGAACTCCGTCAGACCAGGCCATTCGAACCCCCGAGCCTGTCAAGCCGCGTCGGTCGTTCTCCAAGTCGACTCTTCGGGCTGCGGCCCAGGCGTTTACGCACCCGACGAGCGCCCCCGTCGGTGGTGTTCTGCCAGCTCTGACTCTGTCCGCTTACCCGGGACCCGCGGCGGCTGCTCAGCATCAGCCGACCCTCCCCCTCATTGTCCCCGTCCCGGTTCCTACCACCCAGGCGCAAGGTCACCCTCCTGTCCCTGGCTCGACCACTCACTCCTTCATCAGCGCCATGCAAGCCATGAATCTCAACGCGGCAGAGGACAATCTCCATCCGTCCCAAAAGGTAAGTCATTCCCTCTCATCCGATCTCTCCAATCGGCCATGGTTTCACTCATGCTGACCTCTCACATCAGACTCATCGCGACGAGACGTGCAAGCTCCAGGCGCGCGTCTGGGGCCTTCGCCAGGGCATGTATCGCCAGATCTCGATTCCCCAGGAATTCCTCACGTCGTTCGACTATGACGTGCAGGAGCTTATGAACAACACCGTCAAGATGAACCAGGCGATTGACAACCTGGCCGGTGAGCTCAAGAAGGCCCTCGCTGAGCAGGAGCGCATCCGCGGCCTCGAGGCTACTATTCGTGATCTCGAGGGCGATCTCAACGACTACAAGCAGCGCTCTCAGAACGCTGAGAAGACCCTGGCTAGCATCGCCGGGCGCAGTGATGAAGATATGAGGACCATTCAGGTATGTCACTCATTTAATGTCTTTATGGGGGTGAGTAGCTAACTCCCGACCACAGTTCCTCAAGGAGCAGCTCCGTCAGAATGAGATGGCTCGGACGGTAAGCACTCACTACTCGTGGAATTCGCAAAGTGGGCATTGTTGCTAACGGTCGATGCCAGATTCTTCAAGAGCAGGTCAACGGCAAGCGGAGCTTGTGGCTGAACGTCCACAACGACCCCCATGAACGGGCCGCCGTTCTCGATACGCTCGCCCGTTCTTCGACCCCCCTCAGCGGTCAAACCTTTGCGATGCCCGGTGAGCAGTCTTACGCAGCCAGCGCCAGGGCCCCGGGCAGTGTCCGCTCGGGCAGCTCTCATACTTCCAGTGTTCACTCCGGCTTCGACCGCTCGAGCAGTGTCACTCCAGGTAACGTCAACGCCAGCAGCTTCCACTACGGCGGCGCTCCTCACCCCGGTGGTTCCTTCGGCGGTGGTTATCCTTCACCCTTCCAGTCGATCCCGCATTCCCATTCTGGACCCGCTGTCTACCCGACTCACCCCCACCACCAGCGCCGTATGTCGAATGCCACGGCCACCAGCGGCCGTTCCAGTGTCGGGTACGCGGCCAGCCGCCACTCGGGCGCCCCCCCTTCTCGGCCTCCCTCTGGCCTTAGACGCTCGAGGGTCACCATCACCACCGAGACTGGCAGCCCCAAGGAGCGCAAGCGCAACACGCCGCGCTCGCTCGTGAGACCGGACCTCGAGGGCTCCGACTGCCAGGCGTGGGCCGAAGAGTTCCAGTCGCTGTTCGCGCTCATCTACGGCTTCTGCGCCTCTTACTTCCACGAGCTGCCCGTCCTCGACGAGGAGTGGATGAAGCACGTCCGGGCCGAGGCCAACGGCGAGCTCTGGGACTACGTCTGCAAGATCTGCCAGACCACCCAGGAGCCGGAGCAGGGCGAGTACGCCCTGCGTCTCCTCAAGGACCGCGACTCGCGCCCGTACCTCATGCAGCGCCTCATCCTGCAGCACATCCTGATCTTCATCTGCAGCTACGAGGGCTGGAAGGACTACTCGGTGGATGCCGACGAGGAGATGGAGAAGCTGGACAGGGACCTGAAGAGGATCGATCGTGAGTGACTAACTACCCATCCCGCTCCTCTGTTGACACCCGCTGACTGATAACCGCACACAGCCTCCAAGACCTACGACCGCCAGCTGATCATCAACCGGCGGGCGCAGCTGGTGGCCGAGATGACGGCGGGCCCCAACGCGGCGGCCTTCAAGAACTTCAAGCTGACGCAGCACCACCAGTACCTCAAGACGATGGTGGCCCCCTTCCTGGCGACGCGCAAGGCGGCCAACGTGGCCAACGAGGCCTTCTACGACCTCTTCACCATCACCACGACGGCCTGGGACCTGTCGGCCAAGATGTTCGGCTCCCGCCTGACGTTCCAGTACGTGTGGAACGACGCGGGCGTCCGCTTCGCGGCCGAGACCCACGAGCCGCTCGACTGCAACGTCGACCGCCTCACGCTGCAGCACGAGCACTGCCGCGTCCGGTTTTGTGCCACGCCCGCCGTCACGGTGCGCAACGACCAGGGCATGACCATCGACGCCAAGAATATCCTCAAGGCCGGCGTGCTGGTGATGCGCTACTGAGCGCTCGCTGGCTCTCAAACAACCAGCCGGCGCGCAACAACCAACATCGATATGGCTTTCGGTTCTGCACTTCTCGTTCCTGGTTTTCGTCTGACGAATTTTCCCTTCCGATGATCCCCGTTCTCCAAGGTCATTATCACCCCATCTCTGCCACATGGCCCCGGATAATATCAAGGTTCATCCGAACTGAGGTTCTTGTCTCTCATCCCGAGCGATAGGATACCCGCAACAACTAAGCCAGGTATGCTCACGGCAACAGACGGCTGCAACCACAGCCGTCAGGGGAGACCTTGGGACTCAACATCACATCGGAAAGTCAGCACAAGCAACGCAACGCAAGTTAACGATTGACATTTGGTGGTTTGATTCAGCAACTTCGACTCTCAAATTTCCGGGCTGGGATCATCACTTCTGGCCGACGGTTTGGGTCGCTTTCATCACGATCACGGCAATATTGGCCCCTTGGCTGAATAACATGAACCCATACCGCCACGGTTCATACAAAAAGAAAATGGCGAGTGACCATGGGGCGAAGACGAGAATTCGATCTCGTTTGGGTCCGCCCTTCTTGAACTCCCGACTTGACTTGGTGAACCGGCATTGGGATTCAGGATCACACCCCCTCTTGGGTCACTGTTCTTTAGAGCCCCGATTTGGTCAACCATACTTGGCTGGGATTCAGGACACCACCACCACCCACCCAGCCTATTTAAGCTGCGGTTCTTGGGGCGGAAAAATCCCTCGTGGGATAACACAGCACATGGCATGGAAAGGCAGCACATAATCATCTAGGGACCTAGGATTTGGGACCTGGAGTGCTACGCCTCGCCCATTTGCATCTGACTTTTTGATCTGGCTTCGATTTGGACGGGATTCGGGACGGTTTCTCCGCATGCCTCTCGGTCAGCACACGTCTCGACCCGGCATCCATCCCTCATCACCACTGGTACGACCGGTGGAAGGACGGAGCCCTGTCCTCGGGCACTGGGAAGATGAGTGTTGCGGACTCGGCATTGCTCATCAGGACGACCAGTTACCATCCATGCACCCATTCAGTTCTTTGACATTCAGTTTGATCTAATTCGGCTTCGCTCAGTTCATCAAGTCGGACGGTGACGGGGAATTAGGACGGGACAGGACGGGACAGGATGAACGGGTGGTCATTTTTGGCTTGCCCATTCAATCATCAGTCAGTCAGTCAGTCAGTCAGTCAGTCAGTCAGCTCTCTCACCAACATCTGACGACCATCGGCACACGGACGGACGACTTCATCAGCCCTTTTTCGGCTTTGGGGGAGGGACGACCGGGCCTGTTGGGGTGTTGCGGTTGGGAGGGGGAGTTGGTTCCTCGCCCGTTGGGACAGGACAGGACGGGACGGATCACTACTACTGCCTTGCCTTACCTTTTTCTTTCGACTTGCAATTTTGTAAGAGTACTCAAACCAACACTAGTGCCGGGGAAGTTGAATCCCAGATGGCCTACCTAGTTAATGCATTTTTGATCTTTGCTTGCCTTTCTGACCGTGAGTGACTGAGTGAGCGAGTGAGTGATATTGGAGGTGACGGTGGCCCAGGGAAGGGGGCGTGAGGCGGTAGGTGATAGCTCGGCAAGTGATGGTGTCATCTGCTCCGTTGTTTCGTCCTTGCCGCTTTGCCTGGCTGTATCGTGGAGGGTGGATGGGCGTACGGGCTTCGGATTGCCATATTAATACCGTTTTATGGGTTGACATGGAGGAGACCTGCTTTATCACAACTCAAGTTGGTATCTCCTTTTCACTGTGCTATCCTGGTGGCGTGAGTTACATGGGAGTGTAAAACATTTCCCGTCCCCCCCTGGATCAACTCATCACCAGCAAGCACTCCGAATAGACCTACGTAGCCTTCCCATATTGCAACAAGCCCGACCAGAAAAGAAACAACTACGGGGAGATGGGCTCACAGCCGGCCGGTCATCATCAGAGCAGACAGGATCTGAGGCCATGGTCGCCGGTATGTATGTATGTATGTTGTGTACCCTGAAACACCTGCAGAAGATAGGGGGGATAACGGGATGTTGACGATCGTCCCCGATTGCGGAGCTATCCCTCGCTGGTTATCATATCAAAGTTACACTCCTCTCCAACACAAACCGCCGCTCACTGCCCGCTCCGGAACCAACGGCAGGCCCGGGACTGGGAAGACAGACACCACCTTGGGCGCCGAGATCAGCGGTAGTGAGAGCGGGCGGCCGAGGGTTGCGTCCATGCCACTGACTGGCCTCGCTGAGCCGGGTGATCTGCGCCGTGCAGGCCGGAGAGGTCGTGGTGTGAAGCAGGCCAAGCCGCTGCCGGATTCCCGTAATGGCCATGCCCCATCCATGGCCTCCGTATTAATCCCATCACTTGTCCAAGTCGTCCGTCCACCACATCGCCAACCATGGCGCGTAACGTTTAATCCAGGACGAGCGAGCGAGCGAGACATTTGAGCACACGGAGCGAGAGAGAAATCAAGAAAATGGCAGCCCCCCCCTTGTTTTTCGGCTGCTGCCCGCCCAAAAGTCAGGAGACTCCTCCAAGTGAACCGCCAGTGCCCCGATCCGGCCCGAGATCACCCCGTGAGTTCAGCCGGGCCTGCCACACCCCAAGCCACACCAGGCCTGTCGGGAATGGAGCTATTGGCGTTGAGGGCTTGGAGAGCTTTCAATGTCCCCCCCTGAGCACACCACACTGTTGCTCAAAACGAGAGTTAGCCCCCCTTGCGTGTATCGGGGCTTTTCAGGTTGCTTCGATACGGATATTGGCGACGTGGACGTGGATATTGAGACAGAACTGGGTTTGGGGGGGAGGGGGGGGGTTTGCGGAGGTCACCACTGATATTGTCAGGGCGGCATGGCATGATTCCTTGATACGACAACCAGCTCCAAGTCGCAGTACCTTGGTTAGCTCCGATCCTTTTCACCCTGTGGTCACGGTGCCCGTACTCCGACCGGTACTTGGTGCTTGGCACAAAACACCCGCCGGCGATAACCATCCTGACAGCGGCCACGCAAGATGACAGGATCCTGCTGGTGTTGAGATGGTGGTAGGGTGGTGGTGGTTGCAGAAGGCACAGTGCGCGCCATCAAACCGTCTGTCTCTGCCTGCCCCCCTCCTCCCTCCGCCGTGCTAAACCCGATTCCAGCCTGCCTCCGCATTTGCCAAGAGAAAAGCTGGGGCCTTCCTTGGCGACGGTGTGTGTGGGTGGGACAAGACAACCTGGAAGAAGCCAGCCAGATTGGCTTTCTCAGTTCCCACTCTGCCCTGTCATCAGGCTCGTCTGTTTGTCTCTCCGTCCCTGACTTGATTTTTGGCGCCCATCTCGAAGCGAGGACGTCTTCGGTTAGTTTACCGGTGCGACGCAGCACACGACGTTCTGTCCTCTGTCTGGCCGTCTGCGGTTGCAGTTGCTGATGCTACGCTATCGGCTGCGTTTTCTGCAAGATCAGTTATCAGCGGCAGGCAAGTGGGCCGCTTGATCGCAGCAAGAGATAATGCACGCAGTTGCGGGATATTCGACCCGAGAAACGGGCTGGCATTGTTGTATTGCTGTGCCGCTGTGCTTGCTTGCGGCCGAATCCCGAGTGTCGGCCGCGGGTGATGAGACAGACATGGGAAGAGCACAATGAGCAGGCAACAAAGCTGCGTTCTGTGCCGGCGCGGATGTGAGATGGCTTTGCGCTGGTGGTTACGTATTCCGTACTGTTGAGAGATTCGACGGCGGTTAATGGCGCCGCCGCGGCGTGGAGTCCGGGGTAAAAGAACCACAGTGTCGGGATGCTGAGGCGTGGTGGCGGTGCTCAGCCAATGGTGTTCCTGTGGCCGAGTTGCGCGGAAAGGCCGGAGAAGCAGCTCCTCGCTTTCCCGTTTGTACACAGTATGACTGTCTTTCACGGCCGTGGAGGGAAGTTAGCGACCAACTCTAGCGTTCGAACAGTGGGTGAAGGTACAGAGTACCGGGCTGAGTCCGGGCTCCCTCGGTGTTGTGTTGGTGTTGGTGTTGTGGTCATGTCCCTGCTTATTGTGATCTCCTGGAGAGCATGAACCTGCCCTGTGGCTTCGAGACCGGTTCCATGGTTGTGGTCTCAACTCAAGCCCGCGACTGGTGTGACGAACCAGCGCCCAGGATCACTAGCCGAAGGATCGTGTGCTTCCCAGCTCCTCGGGGCTGGAGAGGGAAGTGGCGGTCCCCCAGGCCTGCAAGGCCCTTGGCCTGTGACATCTCGCTCTTCATTGGCGAAGGCGTCTGGCTAGCCTTGCGTGTTTGTCCTGTTCTTGACAAGACTAGCAAGGCAAGCTGGGGTTGAGGCTCACCTCGCTCAGCAAGGCGGTTGGCTCGTGAGCCTGGCAGCAAGCCACTCTCTTAGACATGGAGAGCGAGCAGCCCATCTCGGCGCCATCTCCGATCACATGCCCAGGCAGGTGCCCGTTCATGTGAAGCTGCTTACAGTCTCTCACTCACCAACATTCCTGACGAGGTTGGCGACCCCAACGGCCGAACCCCAGCATCACGGGCTAGTGCACATGAGATTCCTCAGATGCGAGCCCGTGGCACAGCCTGCGAGGGACAGCCTCTACCTCTTCTCATTCCCCACTCCCCACTCCCTCAAGACCACGGACATGACGTGCATGGCAACGGGCTGGTGAGAACAGGGGAGGACGGCGGGAAGGGCGCAGACAACCAGGCCGCCCGCCCGAATGAGCAATGCCACCCTGGGTCTCGGGGCCTTGGAGTTGGAGGGGGGTTGCATCGCGTGGGTTTAAAACGGCGTGGAATGGGTGCTGGGCTGTGGCCAAATCGGTGCAATTCCTGGGGGGGTTGGAGACGGGGAGTTGGGCCAGAGCAATTGTGCAGCCGCGTTTGCCCTCGGAAACCGTCCCTTTTCCTTGCAGACGTGGAGGAAAAGAAGAAGAGTGCGTGGCTTTGCTTCGACCCGGGCGCACCTGCGGTTCGAGCGGCGGCTAAGCAGGAAGCCGTTTGGTGTTTCACCGGACATTACCAAGTCTCTCTGTACAATACAAGTAGACTCGGAGGCAAAACACGGCTCAAGATAAAGGGCCTCGTGGGACGAGGCAAGGACCTTGACCACTCAATAGCAACGAAAACGCCGAGAAACGCGCGATAACTATCGGGAGGTAGCCTCGCGAGTCATTTTGCGCATTCATCGGCATTCGCTTGACATGCGGCGGAGGCGGCCCTGAACGGCGGCGGAACTCGTGCTCCCGGTTTTGCATGTCGTTGGCGTCGTGACGGCGACCTGTCACTTCTGCCATCATGATTGATGAGTGAGACTCTTCTGCTTCGACTGCGAGGGCGAATTTGTGCGTGAGACCTGCATGGGTAGCTGTGCGGGCGATTGGCCGGTGAGGGCAGGGGTTGTTGAGGCCATTCCCGTTTGGGATTCGGGTGGGTTGGAGAATGCAACGGAGGCCCGTGCCCATTAACGTTGAGAGATCTGCAAGTCTTTAAGTGGGGCCTGCTTATCCCGCCCGAAGCTGTTCCTGGCAGGCATTATTTTGCCCACTGGCACGACTTCGGGTTTTCGCGGCATCAACATCCAACCTGGAACACCAGCTAGGCCAGCTCCCAAACACCACGCTGCAATTCTGCGGCGCAAGACACCGTAATGCTCTTTTCAATATGGGGCCGCCGGTATTTTGGGTTGATCGAAAATGTGCCGATTTACTCGATGCGCTTGTCCTCGCGCAGCAGAATTTGCTCCGGCCGACGCGTGGGTGCCTTGGGCAGCGACCGAGGTTCTGATGAACCACTGAGGACTGCAGCGAACGGTCTGGACCGCCCAGCCAATTCCACCACATCACTCCCGAGTCCCGACCCTAAGCCCTTCCCCAACTCGGTCATCCGAAGCCGAGCCTGGCCTCTCAGCTCGGCTCGGCGAAGGCGAGCTCTGGCTTGGTGCACGTCTGACGCAAACAATCTGGACGACAGCCAAAGGATGGACAAGAGTTGCGATCACGGAGTCATCAGAGGCCACATTCTCCCCCGATGACACTGAAAACCTCGCTGGGTGGTGGCATCGCATCACGCCCAATATCGAGACGCACCGTTTCGGCAGGCCGAAGGGCCTTGATTTGAGATGGGTCAGAATGGCACGCTCCGTCGCGGGTAACTCCAAAGAGACCAGCCCAGCCCACTTTTGGTAAGCCGAGATCCGTACCACAAGACGACACAGCAAGTCCCATTGGCAGCTGCAGCACCAAGTCGGCGACACTTGGGAATCGTGAGTGACGGTTCTCGTGTACACAGTACACTGCTCTCCGGTTTACATGGCAGTGGGGAGACAAATGATGCCTAACCAGATCTCCTTATCCACGACAACCGACGCTGCAGTCGTGCCAAGCGTCTGCAATCTTCCTGGCCGAGAATGGCCAGCCCGGCCCACGGCACAACATCGGGACGATGGAGAGAACAACGGGACGGAGGTTCCCACTGTTGACGACGCCACGACCACGGCAGCAGCTCCCCGAACTGAATGCCTGGGCCGGCATTGGCTTCGTCCCAGAGGCTATCCATACTGGCCGAGGGATAGTCCACGCCGCTGCGCGACCGCGAGCAGCCGTCGAGCACAGGCCACATCTCGGAGCCATCTCAAGCTTGTGAAACGTGATGCAGCAATTCGGGAGGGCACATTGGGAAGCCGGGAGCATCCAGGTCCAGGCAAGCTTGCCTGAGCCCAAGATCCCTGGATAAACGCTCCGACAGTGCATTCCGTCGTGGCCTTCCCCCTGTTATCCACTTGAACCAAAGTTGCCGCTGGACCCCGAGCGGGCAGAGCCGTCTTCGATTGTCTGGCATGGAAATCCGTTTCCCTTCGTCGCGACTCTTTTCAGCCTTCGACATGACGGAACACCGACAGGGGGTCATGCAGGAGGGGTTTGGCCAAGGCCGCCCCCGCCAATCATTTCCCGCACGGGCTAGCTGCGATAAGGACGGCCCCTCCCCACTGCTGGAGTCTTGGCGATTTGGGTTGCGATGTCAGTCCTCTTGGCCAATGAATCTCTTCGTCGTCTCCTTGGACAACTGCAACTGGCCCAAGTGGAGAAAATACACGATCGTCTGGGTAAATTTACCTTACGCAACGCTATCAGCATTCTCGCAGCTTCGACCGACTTCTCAACAGCAAGCATTTCACTTCAGGTTTGATTCTGTCGTTGGCGAAACTTGTGCTGCAAAAGAGGACCGACCGATGTCTGTAATGGCTGGAGGCAAAAATTCCTTATTGTGATTGATCCCGATGTCTGGCCCAAGGCCGTCTGGATGTTCCCTCATCGCTGCATCATGCGCGAGTCACCATAAAGGAGGCGAGAGTGCGCGCACTATGTACTTACTGTGTGCCTTATCTCGCGGCGGAAACGATGCTTCCAGGTTCTTTGTACACTGTACACTGGACTTGGAGGCTGCCCGACCCGCCGACGCCGCAGCGCTGCAGGTGGCAGCCGCTAATGACCGACAACCGCAGCCGACCAAAAACTGTTATCGGCCTCCGCAGCAGCGGGCCATCCATTTCCTGACAACTGCTGCACCACCAAACTCAGCTATCTCACCTCGCATCCCCCCGACCCGAAGTCAGCCTCGTCGTCACCAACCGCTTCAATCTGAGCTTTTCTTTTGTTTTTTTGCCCCATTTCCCGACCACACGACGATGGCTGTTTGAATGCCCGCTTGGATTGCCCGTCGACGACGTCTGCGACCCCGCTGATTGCAGAGACGACTCGGACCCCGGGACACGGCTGGCCAGCATGAGGGCCTCCCCACGCCTTGCTCGTGCTCACCCGGATTCCCATTCCCACCATGGACCCTCAACCGCCCCGACCGCCGTTCCATCGGCCCTCGCACCCGCGCCTGCACAACATCCTCCCGCCGCCGCCGCCGCAGTTCCCCCTCCGCACCGCCAATAGCACCCCCGTGTCATCGCCGGGGCTCTTCAGCCCGAGCCTGCCCCGGCCCGGCGTGCTGTTTCCGTCCGAGCCCGGCTCCGAGACGGCGACACCGGGCAGCCTGAACAGCCCGTATTTGCATCCGCTGCAGGGCCACAAGGTTCGAGAGTAAGTCTTTTTGGTGCTTCCCCGCTAAAGAGAAGAGACGAGCGGGGCGGATCGTCCCAACCCATGCATGCCGCTCACAACTCCACAGGACGCACAAGGCCAACGTCGAGCATGACTACACAACTGGCAGGAAGCACATCAACAACTACGAGATCATCGAGGAGCTCGGCCGCGGCGTGCATGGCAAGGTCAAGCTGGCCAGGAATGTCGAGAATGGCGAATTTGTCGCCATCAAGATCATCCCGCGCTTCTCCAAGAAGCGCCGGCTGGGCAAGGTCACGGCCATGTCCACCCAGGACAAGAGCAAGAAGGAGATTGCCATCCTCAAGAAGATCCGCCACCCGAATGTTGTCGCCCTGCTCGAGGTCATCGACGACCCCGAGCTCAAGAAGATCTACATGGTGCTGGAACACGTCGAGCTGGGCGAGGTGGTGTGGCGAAAGAAGGGGCTCCCCCATATCTGCGAATACGAACGTCGGCGCATCGAACGCGAGACACGCGGCGCCAAGTCGACGCCCGAAGAGGATCGATTCGAGCGTCTTCTCCTGCAGCGCCAGGCCGCCAAGGACGCGCAACGGGCGAGACTGAGAGCCCGCGCTCAGCGACCCTCGACCGACTACTGGAGTCTCGAGTACGGCCCCGCAGACGACGAGGAGCTCGACTCGCACGTTGGTTCGCTGGGCAGGGACGATACGGGCCTGTCGGTTATCCGACCGACTCTGTCGAACTCGAGCTCTCTGGCTGGATCAAGAGCCACCTCCCGGGCCCCGTCCCGGTCGCAGTCGAGCAAATCGCTATCGAAACCCATCGACTCGAATCTCGCACCGGTCGCCGATAATGATGATCTGGAGACCTCTGGCGCCTTACCCATCAAGTCCAAGCCTGGCTCCTCGGCCGCGCTGGACGGGACCATGTACGGTCCCTATGTTGAGGATCCCTCTCTCCGAGGAAGATCTCCTAGCATGGCGGACTCGCTCATGTCCCACATGTCGTCGTTCGACTTCAACAAGGTCCACGATCCATATGTCGACGATTTCTCCTACGTGCCTTGCTTCACCGTGGAGCAAGCGAGGAACACGTTCCGCGACACTGTCCTGGGCCTAGAGTACTTGCATTATGAAGGCGTAGTGCACCGGGACATTAAGCCGGCGAACCTGCTCTGGACCAAAGACAAGAGATCCAAGATCGCTGACTTTGGCGTCTCCTACTTTGGCCGACCCGTCCGCGAAGGAGAGCCCGACGACACCATCTCCGAGTCGGAAGCCCGCGACTTTGACAACGACCTCGAGCTTGCCAAGACGGTCGGCACCCCCGCCTTCTTTGCTCCCGAGCTCTGTGCGACCGATCTATACGATGCTCCTCCCGGCAAGCAGCCCAGGGTTTCGGAGCAGATTGATGTCTGGTCATTGGGCGTCACGCTCTACTGCCTGATCTATGCCCGGCTACCCTTCCTGGCCGAGGACGAGTGGCAGATGTTCAAGAAGATCGCAAACGAGGAGGTGTACATTCCGGATCGCCGGCTTCGCCCTGTCGACCCCGCCACCAAACCCAGCGAGAAGTCTTTGTACACACGAGTGAACAAGCCGCCGTACCGTGACGACAACGAGCTTACCTACGAAGACATTGAGCCGGAACTCCAGGACCTGCTGAAGAAGATGCTCACCAAGAACCCGGAAAAGAGGATCCGTCTGCGTGACGTCAAGCGGCACCCTTGGGTTATGAAGGGCGTGGACATCATGTCGTGGATTGACGACACGGACCCTTCGAGGAGGACGTCGGGCAAGAAGATCCAAGTCGACGAGAAGGATATGGCTCGTGCCGTGGTCCCTCTGAGCTTGATTGAGCGCGCAAGATCCGTGGTCAAGAAAGCCGTCGGCAAGGTGATGCATCCCCGTGGGGACCGTACCGAGAGCGTCTCGTCGAGGAGGCGCGCTGCCAGCAGCGCTGCCAGCTCCGCGGGAGACAACCCCATCACGGGCCTGATCACTCCCCATCTACGAGATAGCCGGCGGAGAAGCCTACGCCCCGATGATTACTTCTCCAGCCCAACACAACAAACGAGCGGGCATCCCTTGACGCACAGCGTACTGGCCAGCCCCGAGACTGAGTCACCTCCCGTCTCGTCCCCACTGCAGCACCAGTCATCATCACTCAGTAGCCACGGATCCCGCAAGCCGCTCGAGCTGCTCACAACCCTCCCGGGGAGGGACGACCACTGGACTCGACAGGCATCCGCCTCCCCGCACCGGGCACCGCCTCGCCACGGGCAATCCCGGTCCATCACCAACGCATTTCTGGCTCTCACGCCTACCCCGATCGAAACGCAAACGCTTCCACCAACCCCGCTCTTCGACAGCCCCCTCGACGACCCGAGTAGTGCACTCAGGAAGGCCCGGGATATCAAGCCAAACGCAGACGAACTTGGCCGAGCCCGGTCCGTCGACCGTGGGCTGTTCGCTAGCAACGATAAACGTGCCGAAGCCAGAGTGTCGCTGAGCACGGCCGTTGCCCCGGGCAACGTGCATTTCACCCTGCAGCCTCGCCCTGTGCGGTCGATCGAGCTCATCAAGAGACTTGAGCATGGTCCCTCGGTTACAGTGCCTCCGGCGCCGGGCTTGTCGGGATACCCCTACGGCCAGTTCAAATCCGACCCCAACATGCACAATAAGCAGCGCGGGCTCGCGGCGCTCGAAGAGAGGCCGATGACGGCTCATCGCGCCGAGGCCGTGCAGAAGCCATCGACCCCCGAGCCTGCACTCATCCCCTGCCCGCCATCCCCTGATGACGAGACTTTCCCGCCAATGCCCCTGTCGAGAGGAGAGACCATTGGGACGGGCAAGTCGTCAAGCTCAACATCAATGGGCGCGCTCACGACGCCGTTGACCAGCCCGAGCGAGTCGGCGAGCCCAATCTACGGGCTCAACAACCAGATGACCAAGGAGGTGGCCGACCGGATGCTCGCGTTCCAGTCGGACCCGTCGCTGCCGGCGCTGCTCAGCAGCACGAGCTCGGTGTCGGCGGATCTGGAGGGCGAGTTCCTTGGTAACCCAGGGGTCGTGGGCCGGTCGTCGGTCATTGACACCACCGACTCGCTCACGCCGCCGGCGTTTGCGAAGGAGCCCATGTCGGGATTCCCGCTGGAACCGCAGGACATGGAGGGCGCTGTCCCTGTGAAACTGGACCCCTCTGGTTCTCGCACTTCAGTGGGCGGCAGACTCCCTGCCAGCCGGCGAGGGTCACGGTGCCACGATGACGACGACGACGACAGCGACAGTGACGAGGGGCTGACCATGGCCAGGCCGAAGAAGAAGCCCGCCGAAGCCGCTTCGGTTTCGGTTTCGGCTGCTGCTGCTACTCCTCTGAAGGACGCGCAGGCACAGACGCACGGGGTCGAGAGGCTGATTGGGAGTGCGCGGCGGCGAGACACGAATGCGAGCGTGGGCAGCACCGAGACGGCCAAGAAGATGTTTGTGGATAGCGACTAGCTGCCGGGTCGTCGTCACGTCATGTCGAATGCGTGAGAGAATATACCGGTTTGGTCAGCGGTTTACGTCGCCCGTCATCTCGCCGCGCGCAACATGGCTCGATCCTTCGGTTCAAAGCATACACGCCTTGGGTTCGCGGCCAAACGCATACGCAGTCAGCTAGCTCCTCAACTTCCTGTCTATACCCTGTCCTGTCTCGGAATACCTGAGTGGGTCATCTTGTTTTGTCTTGGGGGGTTTGGGCCCTTGTTCCCTTCTCGGATACGCAAACTCGAACTCGGACACTATAGACAGCCAAAATGCCGGCATTTCTTGGGAGTTTGCACCACATCACATCCAGGCCTGCATGCATGGGATGGGAAGCAAAAGAAGAGAAGGGGAATGATGACGTGATGAGGGGTGGTTGATTCTTGGGTATACTTGGCCGCTGTCATGATATTGGCATCACTGCATGCAGATATCATCGTCGCCAGATGATGACTGGGATGGATGGCGATGGGTTTCTTCTTCCAAGTTTGGGTTGGGCTGGGTTGGGCTGGGTTGGGTTGGTTTGGTTTGGTTTAATAGCATGCATGATGGGTTCGCTGGACTGGACGGGGTTTACTAGCTGGCCTGGCGATGGATGGTGAGAAGGGGGTTGTTGTTTGATTAGCTCTTTACATTACGTTTTTCTTGGTTGTGTGGGTGGGGTGGTTGGTTAGGGGATGGGCGGGCGTTTGTTGGTTGGGCTGGGCTGGGCTGGCTGGTTGTGTTGGTTGGGTTGGTTTATATGATATGGTGGTTTTATGGATGGATGTTGTTGTTGTTGTTGACTACCTTACCCTGCGTTACTGCACTACACTACACTACACTACACTACACTACACACACACACTGCTCAACTGCACTACACTACACTCGGCTACCCTTTGTTGTGTTTGTGTTGGAGGTGGTGGCGTTTTGGATCATTGTCGTCGTGGTCGTCGTCGTCGTTGTCTTGTGTCTGGGATGGTCTTGATTTGGCATGATGGTGCGCTTGTCGGCTGGTGTGTGCTGCTGTTTACTGTTATCATTTGGGCAGGGTCCCTCGTTGTTAATGCATTTACACATGGTGTTGGTTAGGGGTCTCGTTGGGTTAGTTTTGCATGGTTATTGGGTTGGCTGTCTGGCTGGTTGACTGGTTGGGGCGTCTCTGAAAGGATGGACATACATGGATGGATGCATTGGGTGGCTGTCTGATGAATATTTTTCCATGGATAATTTCGGCGGTCATTGTCTGGTGCTCAATGGATAATTTGAGCTTGAAGTTGGTTCAGGCAGGCAGGCGGTCAGGCATAAGCTACCGAATACACACACCGTCCCCTGCCACGGACTGCATCTTCCTGTGTGGCGTTGCTTCGTCCACGCCTTGGTCGGTTGCGAATATCCATCTGCACTGGCACGTATGCACCCGGCGGCCATGCCATGCCATGCCATGCCATGCCACGTATGAGACTACTAGTAACAAATGGCTGATGTGACTTTGGAGTGGATATTGAGAGGCAATACACTGTACTGTACATACACAGCAAAGTGCGGAATCTGGGTGTCTCGCGCGCTCACCCCCGCCACCTCCCGAGTAGTGTCTTTTCACTTCTCGTGACATCAAACATCAACAAAGCAACGAATCAGATCGGGGTAGGGCGGTGAGACCCGAAGACCTGCGCGGGCTTGCCGAGTTGGATATGCCGTGGCCCGGTCCGCCGGGAGGGGATTGGGACCCGTTGCGTTCCGGGATCGGATCTGGGCCGGGCAGCATCCGGGAATGGGAATGGGGCATGTGACGGGGGCTGGCTGAGGGGAGTGGTGAGTGAGTGGTTACCACTTGTCAGGGGTTGAAGGTCCACGCCAGGGCTGCTTGTGCTGTATTGCGTTACGAGAGATGTAATTTACGATAGCCGAATGCTAGCGCAGTCTGCACGATTAGATAACTGACAGGGCCCCTGTAATTTACAGCTTGCCTGCCGGGAGTTGCATGCGATTGGAGCTTCTGACCACATCTGCATCCGCCGCAAACAACACCCCACCACGTCACGGTCCCAAGACGGCCGTCAAGATGGCCGGCGACAAGAAACGAACAAAGACCATCGTCTTTCTGCACCCGGACCTGGGCATAGGAGGCGCCGAGCGGCTGGTCGTGGACGCGGCTGTCGGGCTGCAGAAGCGCGGGCACAGGGTCGTCATCTTCACGAGCCACTGCGATCCCGCCCACTGCTTCGACGAGGCCCGCGATGGTACACTCCCTCTTTTTTTTCCCACATACACATGGCCATCGCTAACCCAGACGCAAAGGCACCCTCGACGTCCGCGTGCGCGGCAACACCCTCGTCCCGCCCTCCCTCCTCGGCCGCTTCGCCATCCTCTGCGCCATCCTCCGCCAACTCCACCTGATCCTGCACATCGCCCTCTTCACCTCCGAGCTCCGCGCCCTCGCGCCTGACGCCTTCTTCATCGACCAGCTCAGCGCCGGCCTGCCCCTCCTCAAGGCCCTCTCCCCGACCCGCGCGCCCCTCTTCTTCTACTGCCACTTCCCCGACCTGCTCCTCGCCCAGGGCCGCGCCCGCCTCTGGAAGCGCCTCTACCGCGTGCCCTTCGACGCTCTCGAGCAGTGGAGCATGGCCTTTGCCGACGCCATCGCCGTCAACTCCGAGTTCACACGGGGCATCGTGGCGCAGACGTGGCCGGCGCTGGTGGCGCGGCGGGACCACCTACTGCACGTCGTGCACCCGTGCATCGACACCTCCTCCCCTTCTTCTTCTTCAGGCAAAGGCGAGAAAAACGAAGCAGTGTCGATCGAGCCCCTCCCCTGGAAACAAGACGGCATCATCCTCTCCATCAACCGCTTCGAGCGCAAAAAGAACATCGCGCTCGCCCTGCGCGCCTTCGCCCTCCTGCCCCCATCCCGCCGCAACAAGACCAAGCTCCTCCTCGCAGGCGGCTACGACCCCCGCGTCGCGGAAAACGTCGCCCACCACGCCGAACTCGTCGCCCTAGCCGACGAACTCAACCTCAAATCCGCCACGGCAAAGACCCTCGTCTCGGCACTCACCACCCCCGCCGAAGTCAACGTCCTCTTTTTGCTGTCCGTCCCCAACCTCCTCAAGGAAATGCTCTTGCAGTCAGCCAGACTGCTCGTCTACACCCCGGCCAACGAGCACTTCGGCATCGTCCCGCTCGAGGCCATGCTGCGCGGCGTGCCCGTGCTCGCGGCCGACAGCGGCGGGCCGCGCGAGACGGTCGTCGAGGGCGTGACGGGGTGGCTGAGGGATCCGGAGCAGCCGGGGGAGTGGAGCGCCGTCATGGGGCGCGTGCTGAATGATATGTCGGAGGCGGAGTTGGAAAGGATGGGGAGGGCCGGGGTGGAGAGGGTCCAGCAAAATTTTGCGGAGAGCCAGATGGCTGAGAGGTTGGAGGGGATTTTTGAGGGGATGGTGAGGGCGGCGCCGCCGGGGGGATTGTCGTGTGCCATGTCGGCCGTGGCGGTGTTGGTGGCGGTTTTGTGGGGGTTGGTTCCGCTGGCGTTGGTTGGGAGGGTAGGGGGGCTGTGGTAGGTAGTCAAGTCAGCGCGAAAGAATAATTTGGTATATAACCTGGACGGCTCTCGTGATGTTACAACTACCAGGAAATAACCCCAGGACCCTCCCTCAACACCCTCACAGAGTAAGGTATGCATCAAGCCATGGCATGCATGTACGGTCCATCCCAAAATGTATGTACCCACAAGTCCATGAGGACAGTTATCAATGTCGAATACCAGCAGCATTCATTGAACTAAGTGGGCTGTCTGGTGCAGCGAAAATCGAATCTACCTTCATGACGACAAATATCTTAGTGAGTCGCGCATGTGTGTGGTCAGAGTAAAGAGTAAAATGAGATAGTGTGTGTTGCGCCAGGAAGCTGGGGCAGATCACTATACTAGTTAGAAGCTTGAGCCTTGAAAACAGAAGGAAGCAATCTTCAGACTCGTCGAGATCTTTGGTGGGTTAGATTCAACCCATCCGTCAGTCTGGAACACAAACGCGGTCAAATGTTCGCAAAAGGTAAAGAAACCAGGCACTAGCCACACTCTTCATTCAATCCGCCGAGTGAAGGCAGGTTTTCCGGATGCGTCCCGTCATGGCAGTGAGATGTCAACGGTAAAAGTCGGCAACCGAAACTCATTTAAACTCAGCGGCAGAGGCTCATCGGCCCGCAAGGTAAAGGAATGTCTTTGTATTCGGGTACCCAGCACCTAACTTCCCCATTAACCCGGGTCCGTCATCAGATCAGAAACCGCCGTACTCGTACCCATCGTGGGTATCTCTCCGTATCTCGGAACGCCCAGCTCTACATAGTATGTACAAAGAAGCAATGCCCAGCAAAAAAAAGGCGGACATATCGACGGGATATCAAAGCAAAGACAGTCATAAAAAGTCGGGGCGACCATCCGTAACCATGTCCCAATAGTCATTAAGATCGGTACCATGCGTCCTTCCGCCCCAGCCGTCGTGCAATCGTAAAGCATCGATCAAAACAAATCGTCAGAATATCTGGCCAAACCCAGCATGCTAAGCATGAGGGACTGGGCTTAGAGGAAAGCGACCGCAATGCCGGCGGCGGCGAGGACACCGAGAGCCGGAGCCGCAGTCATCTGGGCACCCTATAAACAAGTCAGCAATGGATCGAAACCATTGTCATGGGAAACATACCTGGCCGCGGCTGGTGCTAGACGAGGCGCTCGAGGCACCCGAAGCCTGGCTCTCTAGAGCGCTGGTCAGAGCGTCTCCGGTAATGCTGGACGTGATGGTCGCGGTGCTGAGAGTGGTCTCGGAACCATCAGTCTGGGTCGAGACGACGGCCGAAGTGATGGTGGTCTCGGGGACCGAGGTAGCGCCAGCCACGCCGCCGATGCCCGAGATGGTGGTCTCGCCAGTGACGGTGTTCGTCTCGGAGCCGCTGGTGAAGGTCGAAGTCCAGGTGCTGGTAGTGATGGCAGTAGCATCGCCGCCCTCGCCCGAGCCGTTGCCAGAGCCGGAGCCGGTGGACGCCGAGGCCGTGGCGGTGGAATCGCCGCCGGTCACAGGGCTGCCCGAAGCGCCCGCAGAACCCTGGTTCTGTGCATTAGAGTGCCGTTTCAACTGATCACAGGGTGCGGGCAACTCACATCAACAGCAGTGGCCGTGGGAATGTTGGCAGGGGCGCCGACACCCGAGCAGAGGCTGTTGCCCCAGCCGATGGCGATGTTGGCCTGGTTGACGTCGCCGCAAACCTGGAGGGAGCAGTCACGGATGCCAAAGCCGAAGTCCTTGTTGTTGCACAGGCAAGCGATGTCATCCTGCTTGCAGCCGAGCTCGGCAGCCTTCGCAAGCATGTTGGTGCCGCAGGTTCTCTGCCATCACTCTTGTTAGTATGGGACTCGGGAGGCCGCGTGCGGCGAGGAAGCGCGATCCATGAAAGCATGCCGAGGATGTACTTACGCCGCAGTCGGGCATGTTAGCAGGGAAGTCGGTGGCGGCCACGGTGGCAGCGCCAGCGAGGGTGAGGATGGCGGTGATAGTAGCCTTCATCGTGAAAGTTGGTATGATGGTTGTTTGAGAGATGTGCAAGTCTACGAGTCGAGTCGAGTTTGTTGTTTGTCGTGAGAACGAGTTCAACTGAATCGACGATGCAGAGTGAAAGTCGGTGGTGAGTGGGTAGTGGGAGTGGAAGGTGAGATTTGTGAAGTCGGCCAGAAATTAAGGCGGATCTGCCAGGTGACTAAAATGTTGAGAGGGAAGTTATTGTTGTGGCCGGGTCCTGGTTTTTGAATCACTGCGAGAAGGCGGCGGCCGAAACGCTTCGTGCTCTGTGGGACGTGCTCGGAAGAATTGGGTGGAAAGTGGGAGAGGAGGAAACAGTGGAGGGCACAGGGAAATTGTGAGGGCTTATATTGCGCGGGAAGTCGCGTCACAGCAACGAGGTTCTTGTGGGAGGGAGGACGATCGCACCTTCCCGGGTGAAAACAAAGAAGGGTGGACCATGATCTCACCGCACCTGCCTCCCGCTGCTGTAATTCGTTTCCCCACAGACACGGGAAGGTATACAGTGGGCAAGCCTGGCCGTGGGACTTCCCAGACCGGCTATCAGCCTCTCAGATAACGTTACCAGCTGAGCCTGTAAATCAACTAAAGTCACTTGCCCTCCCGTAATTCCGGATCTGGAAGAAACAGTGAACTCACACTTCACCCGGGAGCTGGCTAACAATCTTGTCACCCTGGTTTTCCTCAGCGACGGCGACGACGACAAGCTCTCCATTCTGCCGGCTTCTCGAGTACACTCGACACATTATTGATTGGTCCTGGTGAACAGTACCGAATTCCACACGGGTATGCAGCAACACGGCGTTGATGGTTCGGCAGGTTGCCATGACGGGACTGGGGATCCCGTCTGCCACATCACGGCCCGATATGCAGCCGCATGGGGTTCCATGCTGTCCCTCAAGAGGCCACCCATGCAGTGCCCTGGGTGCCTGGAAACCAGCTGCTCGCCGCTGCCGAGCGACCAGGTGGGGGTTCACGGGGCTTGCCATTGTGGCGGACCATCCAGCGTCCCTCGGTGACCTGCTTCCCGGCTGCCTCATCTCGGTTCGCCGGCCTGAAGACCGCAATGCCCTCGGCGCCGGCTAGTTCGAACTCGTCTGACGTCGGACAAGAGGCGGACTGGCTCGTCTGATGTCGCCGTCCGAGATAGCGGCTCCACTGCCAGCTGTGGTGGAATCGTTGCCACGGAGAGGAGAGTGCCAAGGCAGGCCCGGTATGGCTGAAAGCAGGAAATTTAGCTTCGGCACCAGCCCAGCGACGACCCGTGGCTTTTCAAAGATTGCATGAGCCATGTCGAGCGTTCGAAATCGGACGACGTCGAGATCTTGGCTAGGCCCGATGATGGCGGCTCCCCATTGGCCGACGGCACCGATTCGTGCATGATGTTCGCCCGGGACAAGGAAGCCCCTGTCAGCCATAACCCCGGGCCAGCTGGGACGATAATGGACTTGGCAGCAGCTGCAAAGCAGGGCTCGAGCCATCGACTTCCCTCTCCCGCGTCAGTGGGATCCAGGGACGGGTGTGTGGAGGGGCGGGAGCGGCACAGACAGTTTACCAGCCCGGCGGATCCCACGAAACAAAACAAAACTTCATCCCCCGTTGGCACTGATAGTGTCTGATGAGAGGGACGGAGGTTGAGCGGTCAAGAACCAAGAAGATCGGGGTCTTTCCGATCGACCCCACCTTTCGGCTCCGGCCCCTTGCTTGCTTTCAAGGCTTGGCCGACGTCCCACTTCAGACTTTCCATATCGACGTCAGCGCACCCAAACATCAACAACCCGAATTTTGCCTTCTCCTGCTGACCACGCTGCCTGACGACGCTCACCAGCCTCCCACGTCTCACCCAGATGCTCCCATCGAATCATATCGACGCGGAGCTCCCTCCCCAACAAGAAGAGAACTCAACCAAAGGAGACGAGAAAATCAAGATGGCAGGGTCGATCGACCAGGGAGCGCCCTCAACCTCCACCCGCATTAGCGTCACTAGTGCCGGCCATCTTTTTCCTCTTCCCACCACCTGGTCGTCTTTTTCAGGTGAGACATGCGCTTGCGCGGCCAGCACGGCGATGCGGGACACCAAATTTCCACTGCAACCTGTGTTGCCCCAGCCAGAGCAGGCCAGACCGCAGACTGCAAGGCACTCTCGCCATGATAGACACACCAGGTAACGACGGTGTCATACGGAATGAAACGCCAACCTCGTCTGGAAGCATCACACAAGCGGCCACAACCTTTCACAAACGGCCCCCCTGGCGTGACATTGATGTGCGACTTCTCATTAGCCCCGTCCCAACCACTCCAAACTCGGAGCTAGTTCTGCTATTAAGGTCCCGCTGCATAGGCAATTCAAGGCTCTCGCGGCCCTTATAACTAACTCCAGACAGCACTGCAGAAAGCAGGCATGCATTGACCCGTATGATGACAACTTCCCTTCCTGCAGCTTGTTTATCCCTGCAGGGTGCAGATCTGCCATGAATGTTTGTATGCAGTTGCATACTGCGCTGCGCTGCAATGCTCCCACTGGACGACGCTACGCCATATTCATAAAACGTGGGCACACACGCATTGCTTTGACAGTTGACAATTGACATTGCACCGCCTCGCAGAAGAGTAGCATGTTCTGGTTATGCAAATTTGACTATCCGTACATACAAGTCAAAGGTTGGTCGTCATGGTAACCTCGAGCAGTAATCCATCCTCCTGGAGAGGATGATCGGGTTCTTATGCGATTCTAGTTGATGTTTCCAGGTTATCATGATGTGCCTTCCCCAGTGGGCCACGACCTTCAATGGAGATCCCGCAGCAACTCATCTGCTCTCGGCATCGCATCCATCTGCCCTCGAGGACCACAGGCTGACCACAGAGCAGGCGCTTGCGCCTCCACACTACCGTGTAAGCACATCATTTACCCCAACCCGCCGTGTGTTCCCTCTTGTCAGGTCGCACTCATCATCACCAAGCTCGCCACACGTGGCACCTCGTTATGTAAGGGGTATGAATTAGACAGCAACTCCAGCCTAGCAAGACAGCTCAACAACGGCGCGCGCAAGCGCAGCCCGTTGCTGTGGTGGTACATCTAGAGAAAACATCCTCGTACAAACAAATCGAGGATAGGGAAAAAACGACAAACCCGTGATCCAACACCCGCCCAGAGAGGAAAACCTAGATACCAGGGCACATTGATGCCCCTCCTTTCCGCCGCGTGTGTACTCCCGTCCATGCAATGAACGGCCCACGGCGTGAGGGTGCCCGCATATGCCAATGATGATCCCTAAAAAGGAGAAAAAAAAAACACAAACCGAATACCAAACCAATGCCAGTTATTAATCCCATCATCACACTACATGGCGCCATGCCTCGTCCACGGTCGTGTCAGGGCCATCAGCCGCTGCACATGACGCAGGCCTCGGGGTTCTCGATGCTGCCTGGAAGGTCTGGGTCAGCATAACTGTCAGACAGGGTGGTGGTTGGTGAACTCACAAGCAAGAACCGCCTCGGAATAGATATCCAGCTCCCGCTCCTTGCTCTCGTCTTCCTTGTCCTCGGCATCCTTCTTGGAATTGAGCACCGGCGAACCAATGTCCTCCGGCTTGGGCTTGTCAGTCGGCTCGGTAGGCAGGGTCTTGGGGCTGTCGCCCTCGTCGACATCGGCCTTGAACGCAGGCGGCTTGGACGGCGAGGCCAGAACGCGAGCCTTGGTATCGCTAACAACAGGGGTCAAGGGAGGCGGCGTGGTGGGAGTCGTGACGCCGTTGTTGCCCGTGCCGTTGGGCGCGCTCTCCTTATTGACAAACGCCATGGGACGGGGCACCGCGGTGGGCGACGACATGTAGCTACCGGCCGGAGGGCCGCGCTTCTTCAGGCCCGAGGACGTCTTGCTGACGTTGGTGTCCTGAACGCGGAGCGCCTCCTGGTCGACGGTGAACTGGATGGGCTGCGCGGCGGCCTGGGTGCGGAGGTAGTACATGCCCGTCTTGAGACCCAGCTTCCACCCGGTGAAGTGCATGCTCGTGATCTTGCCCATGGACGGCTCGCGCATGTGGATGTTGAGCGACTGGGACTGGTCGATGAAGGCACCACGGTCGGCAGCCATCTGAACGACGGTGCGCTGGGAGATCTCCCAGACGGTCTTGTACAGGGCCTTGATGTCAGCCGGGATGTTGGGAATGTTCTGGATCGAACCGCCCTCGGCGATGATGCGGTTCTTCATGTTGTCGGACCAGAGACCCATATCGACAAGGTCCTTCAGGAGCCAGGGGTTGACAACCTGGAACTCGCCGGCCAACACACGGCGCTGGTAGATGTTGGAGGTGTAGGGCTCGAAGCACTCGTTGTTGCCCAGAATCTGCGAAGTAGACGCAGTCGGCATGGGGGCGAGGAGCAAGCTGTTCCGGACACCGTGCTCCTTGATCTTGGCCTTGAGAGCATCCCAGTCCCAGAGGCTGGTAGGCTTGACGTTCCACATGTCGTACTGGAGGATGCCCTGGGAGACAGGAGATCCCTCGTACGTCGAGTAGGTGCCCTGCTCCTTGGCGAGATCGCAAGAGGCAGTGAGAGCGGCGTGGTAGATGGTCTCAAAGATCTGCTGGTTCAGCTGACGAGCCTCGGGGGACTCGAAAGGCATGCGCAGAGCCAGGAAGGCGTCCGCCAGACCCTGGACACCAACGCCGATGGGGCGGTGGCGCATGTTGCTGTTGTAAGCCTCCTTGACCGGGTAGTGGTTGACGTCGATGATCTTGTTCAGGTTGCGAACAACGACCTGGGTGACCTCGTGCAGCTTCTGGAAGTCGTAGACACCGTCGTTGTAGTTGACGAACTGCGGGAGAGCCATCGAGGCCAGGTTGCAGACAGCGACCTCATCGGGAGCGCAGTACTCGACGATCTCAGTGCACAGGTTGGAGTTGCGGATGGTGCCGAGGTTCTTCTGGTTGCTCTTGCGGTTGCAGTGGTCCTTGTAGAGCATGAAGGGGTTGCCGGTCTCGGTCTGGGCCTCGAGAATGGCATACCACAGCTTCTGGGCCTTGACAGTCTTGCGGCCACGGCCCTCCTTCTCGTACTTCTCGTACAGGGCCTCGAACTCGTCGCCGTAGCAGTCGGCAAGACCGGGGCATTCGTTGGGGCACATGAGGGTCCACTCGCCGTTCTTCTCGACCCGCTTCATGAAGAGATCGGGGATCCAGAGCGCCAGGAAGAGATCGCGGGCACGGACTTCCTCCTTTCCGTGGTTCTTGCGGAGGTCGAGGAACTCGAAAACATCGGCATGCCACGGCTCAAGGTAGATGGCAAAGGCGCCGGGGCGCTTGTTGCCACCCTGGTCGACGTAGCGAGCCGTGTTGTTGAAGACACGGAGCATAGGAATGATGCCGTTGGAGGTGCCGTTTGTGCCGGCAATGTATGACCCAGTGGCACGGATGCGGTGGATGTTGAGGCCGATACCACCCGCCATCTTGGAGATCATAGCGCAAGTCTTGAGGGTGTCGTAGATGCCTTCAATGCTGTCATCCTTCATGTCGACCAGGAAGCAGGACGAAAGCTGCGCTTGGGGTGTGCCGGCATTGAAGAGGGTGGGGGACGCATGTGTGAAGAACTTGCTGGACATGAGGTTGTATGTCTCGAGGACGCGCTCCACATTGTCTCCCCAGATGCCGACGGCAACACGCATGATCATGTGCTGGGGCCGCTCGACAATCTTGCCGTTGAGCTTCAGCAGGTATGAGCGCTCCAGTGTCTTGAAGCCGAAGTACTGGTAGTTGAAGTCGCGGTCATAGACAATGGCCGAGTCGAGCTCGTCCTTGTGGCGCATGACGCACTCGTACGTCTCCTTGGCGATCATGGGAGACGGCGTGTTGTTCTTGGGGTTCACATAGTGGTAGAGGTCGCTCACAACGGACGACCATTGCTTTTTTGTCTGCTTGTGGAGGTTGGAGACGGCAATGCGGGCGGCCAGGATAGCGTAGTCGGGGTGGGTGACGGTCATGTACGCGGCAGTCTCGGCGGCCTGGGGAAGGACGTGTTAGCTTGCTGCAGGAAGAGGGGTGTGGGTTTCCCGGGTAAGCTTACCAGATCGTCGAGCTGGGCTGTTGTGACGCCGCCATAGACACCGGAGATGACCTTCTGGGTGATGGCAACCGGGTCGACATGGTCCACGTCGAGGCCGTAGCAGAGGCGCGAGACGCGTGCTGTGATCTTGTCGAACTGGACGCGTTCCTGGCGCCCGTCTGAGCAGAGTCAGCATAACTGATGCCGATGTCACAGTCGGATGCATACATACCGCGCTTCTTGACGTACATGGCGTCGGATGTGTCGGACCGCGTTACGGAACAAAGGCAGAGAGAGGAGAGTGGGAAGAGGGGCGTGTCAAGCGGAAACTAAGTAGTTTACCCACTGCTGGTCTGGGCTGTGGATGTGGTCGACGATAGAAAGAAGGCTGCTGCGAGACAGGCCTTCGCGTGTTGTGTGTTTTGTTTGGTGGAGGATGTGGAAGGGAGGAGAAAGCGGCGTGCTCTGCACTCTTTTAAGGCGTGGGCTGTGTGGACCGCGTCCGACGCGTTTCCGCCGGATTTTTGGCGCGTCGCCGCAGCCCCGCCCATTAAACAAACAGCTCGGGCCAAGCTGCCGCGCCGCTGCCCCACCATGCACCTGTCAATCCCTGCCAGGCCCTGGCATCTCAGGCAGCAGCGCGTATCCAGGGAAGGTGCTGTGAGCCAAATCAGGTAACTTTGGCTTTCAACATGTTCTCGAGCTGCATTTGGGGCCATTGTGAGACTCCATCATGCCTCAACTCCCCTGAATTCAGGTTACAAATCGCAAAGCCAGCTTATGTAACCGCAGTCTCGAGTGTGGGGTTGGCGCTTGGGGAATCGGGGATAAACAGCCCCTGTCAAAATGCAGCATTGGAAACACCAGATGCCAAGACCGACCCTGTCTGGATTCATTCGGTGAGGACAGACACTGAGAAGTGAGGACGTTTGTGAGTCAAACTGCCAGCATTGAAGCATTTCAGGGCCAGGAAGGGGGTTATAAACACCGAGTTCCTGACTGACTATGAGACTGAGGCCTTTTCCCTCAATATCACGCATTTCTCTTGCCAGTCCATCGACTCTGGGAAGCCTGCCCCGTTTTGCAACCGCCAAAATGGCCGAGTCCAACACTGAGCAGCCAAACGGCGCCTCAACAACGCCCGCTGCTCCTCCGCTCACCACTTATACGCCCAGATACATCGATGTCAGTCTCTAAAGCCCCCATCTCACCCAATCAATACCAATTCTCATTTATCTTACAGATCGGCATCAACCTGGCAGACCCCATCTTCAGGGGCCGCTACCATGGCAAATCCAGACACCCCGATGACCTCAAGGGGGTCGTGGGGAGAGCGGTCGAGGTCGGATGTACCAAACTGATCGTGACGGGCTCGTCGTTCAAGAGCTCACGGGACGCGCTCAAACTCACCAAGGAATTCCGTTGGTCTCCCCAATACCCTCATACCAATTACCATCCCCAGACTGACCCGCCTGCGCTGGCACAGCCGGCACCGTCTTCGCAACCGCAGGCATCCACCCCTGCAGCAGCTCCATCTTCAGCCCCTCGCACCACAAACACCACGACGAGAGCCAGAGCGAGGGCGAGGACGAGGCAGAGCACACCCCCGCCTGCGGCCCGGACCCGACAAAGCCCATCCTCGACGGCGACGGCGTCGACCACGCCCGCAGCGCCACCATCATCGCCGACCTCGCCACCCTCATCACCCAAGCCCGCACCACCACCACGACCTCCTCCTCCTCCTCCTCCCCATCCCCGTCCCCGGGGCTCGTCGCCTTTGGCGAATTCGGCCTCGACTACGACCGCCTGCACTACTGCTCCAAAGAAGTGCAACTCCACTCCTTCTCCGTCCAGCTCGCCCTCGCCGCCTCTTTATCTCCGCAGCTCCCGCTCTTCCTCCACTCGCGCGCCGCCCACGCCGACTTTGTCCGCCTGCTCAAGGAGGCCTTCGGCCCGCGGCTGGAGCGCCTGGAGCGGGGCGGCGTGGTGCACAGCTTCACGGGCACAGCAGAGGAAATGCGCGAGCTGATGGATCTGGGCTTGTACATTGGCATCAACGGGTGCAGTTTCAAGACGGCTGAGAATTGTGCGGTGGTGCGCGGGGTGGAGCTGGAGCGGCTGATGATCGAGACGGACGGGCCGTGGTGCGAGGTCAGGCCTAGTCATGAGGGGTGGAAGTATCTTGTTGAGTTGGAGGTGAAGGCGAAGGCGGCGGCGGCGGCGGCGGCTGCTGCTGAGGCTGACGCTGCCGCTGCCGCTGCGGAATCTGCAGTTCCTCCTGAAGGGCAAGAAGGCCATGGGGAGGCAGGACAGCCGGAGAGGAAGCAGAGGCCGAAGAAGCAGCAGCAGCAGCAGCAGGGCAAGAAGAATCAGAAGAAGGAGCCCGAGGTTCCCGAGCGGTACAACGTGGTCAAGAAGGAGAAGTGGGAAGAGGGCGCCATGGTCAAGGGGCGGAACGAGCCGTGCACCATCGAGCGGATCGCCAAAATCGTGGCGGGGATCAAGGGGGTGTCGGTGGAGGAGGTGTGCGAGGCGGCGTGGGCGAATACGGTCAAGGTGTTTGGGGTAGACTCGTAGATTTGGTGGTTCTAGAAGATATTGCGTGCCGCAGATAGACCACTTGCTTTCCAGGCTTCATTTTAGCAACACGTCCGAGGGTATCAAGAGATGGTTATACAAATACAGTCAGATACAGATAGACCCATCCCGCAACTCCGAAACACACACTACAACCCCGATCCCTTGTGCCCTCGTATCCTCCCGTTCCTTACAGCGCCTATCGTCACGCCCTCTTCGCCTGTCATCCACCCAGGCATCCGCTCGCCGTCAATAATCCCGTTTTCAACCAGCTGCCTGATGCCGGCAAAGACATGCGACCCATGGAACGTCAGCCTAACAAACGGCCGCCATCCCTGTGCAGCCGCTTCTTGCGCATCCTCATCTTCATCCTCGGCGTCCCTACCCAAAGATCCATCAACCCGACTCTTCCTCCCCGCTCGCCCCGCCCTCCCAACCACCCCCTCTTCATCATCCCCGTCCCCATCCTCCGCCACAACGTCAGGAAACGCATCCTCAACCACAACATCCACCCTCTCCACCCCCTTCCCGTCCCCGACCAACCCCGTCCCCCCAAACCGCGCCCTCGCAACCAACCTCGCCCTCTTGACCGCCCGTTCCTCCCTCCTCTCCGCATCCGACACCGGCACAGCAGCAGCCCTCTTCCCGCCCCCCTCTCCATGGTCTGGTAAAGACAAAGGCGGACCAGGAACCACCAAATCCAACGGCGTCTCCTTCTTCCCCTTGGTCTCATCCGCATAGACGCTCCACCCTCCCCCCGCAGAGTTAGTCCTCCCCCCGCCGCGGCGCTCGACCAGCTCGGCCAGGTTGCGCGTGACCAGGCTGGTGGACTGCAGGGTGAAGCGCTCGCGCTGCAGCGGGCGGGATAAGGCTTTGGGGATGCCCTCGACGAGGAGGTTACGCAGGGATTTTGATTCGCCTCCTCCTCCACTGGCACGACCTCCACTACTAGAAAGGGTGGTGGTGGTGGTGGGTTTGGAGATGAACAGGTGCGGGGAGGCGTCCGGGAAGGCGATGTACACCGTGCGGGAGGCGTCAAAGCTGGTGGTGGTACCCGTCGGCTGCAGGGCGTGGTTGGTGTTGTAGGGCGAGTCGAGGACAAAGATGCGCAGGATGAGCAGGGGCAGGGAACGGTGGGCGTCAAAGTTGTAGTGGGCCTTGACGTCGGGCAGGACGTGCGACTGGAGGGTGCGGAGGAAGGTGGAGGGGTGGAAGCGCGGGATGGTGAGGGACTGCTTGTCGACCTCGGGCGCGGCCTCGCCGTCCGGGTCGTGCGGCGGTTTGAGGGGCGCGATGCGGTAGGCCGACCATTGCTGTGATGTTGGGTGGTCGTGCAGGTACTGCAGGTCCGCCATGGCTAGCTGGTAGAGGGTCAGGCCGTGGCGCCAGTCGCCTTCGGTGATGCGGTCGAGGACCTCGCGCTTGGAGCCCTTGCGCGCTTGTAGGGAGGTGTAGATCTCCCGGAGGGCTTCGGGGGAGCGCGCTGGGGGGTGGAAGTCGTCGGTTTCATCGTCGTCGTCGTCGTCCTCATCTTCGTCCTCACGCAGATACGGCAAGGCCAGTGGCAAGTTGTTGTCGTCTAGCCAGTCGAGGGCGACCGACAGGAGAGAGGCACGCGAGAGGCGGCCGAGGATCTTGGTCGCTGCCGGGTTGGTCGGGTCGACGCGCAGAGACGACGGCAGACGCGCTGTCGTGGGGACTGAAATGCGTGCCATGGTCATCAATGGGGCATGCTGGCATCCGTTTACGATTCTGGTGGTATTTCGGGGCTGGAATTATCCTCGGTACTCTTGCTTGTCTTCACAGTCGCGCATTCATTCCCTGTGTTGCGTGTGTTTGAAGGTTGTTGTTGATATCCGTACTGTGTGATTCGGCCCCACAAACGCGACGGGGTCAACGCAAAGGTCGGCATGCTACAATTAAATGAGAACATAACATTTTAAATATCACTTTTTACTGTCTCAAGTTGAACCATTGGCCAACGAAAAACGGCGACTTCCGTCTTTCACCAACGACACTTCATCGAGGCCTCGGATCCGGCATTGCTTCTTACCATGTTCGATTCAAGTTTTGGTATCAGGGAATTAGATGACCCAACTCAGTTTCCAGACGTTATCTCTTACGATCAGCGAAGAAGCAAGCTGTCGGCCAGCTGGGTGCCCAAGCCTGATGCAGGGAGCGTCAAGGCTCGGGGGAAGATGCAGGACCACAGAGGAGCAACTTCAGTTTTGTTTGAACTTCTGGTTTACAACTAATCAACACAACTCAAGGACGTGGCTGGTAGAATCCGCTCTATCAACGAGACACACTCCCTACCCCCCGCAACCCCTACCATCTTCTCCTACGTCATGGGCGCTGCACCTGGATCCTGACCCAGTGCTGGTGCTCTGGGGTCATACCGATAGGCAGCAGGACCCAGCGTTCGGCCGGGTTGAAGCTCACGGGGCGCGGTATCAGGACCGGGCGCCGGGCTTCTGGCGGAGGGGGGACCTGGGCTTCGACCTCTGTGGCTGTACCGCTAGGCTGCGGCGTCTGGTCCTGGGGGTCAGCATTTATGGCTGCATCGCCAGGCTGCGGCGTCGGATCCTAAGGCTCGACTTTCGGCGCCGCATCGCCAGCTGTGACCCCGGTGTGCTGGCTATCGCGTGCGATCATGGTGAACAGCGGAGGGGATGTTGGTCGAGGGGTAATGGCGGCGGCGAAGGCGATTTTGGCGCGAAGAGGGCCGGGTTATCACGTGGGGACTAGGTTACGGCGAGGGGGTGGGAGTACGGACTTTGAAAAAGTGAAAAGTGCTTAGATGGTGGTGGTGATGGTGACAGCAACTGGGATTGATAACCGTTCAAGTTGGCCCAGCAGAGGGACAGAGCTTACATACCTCGACATGTCGCCCATCAATCAGCTGCTGATTGTAGGCAAGTAAGTGTTGCCGACGTGTGAACTGCGTCATCGGGTGCACGCTGCGTTGACCGACGAAGTCTGGTCAACTTTCGAAGCAACGACACCGAGCTTGCATCTGCTTCCGAAGAGCTTCTTCAAGTTTCACTAAGTTGGATATGACGAAACATGATGATCCCACCGATTTCTGGCTTATACTTTAAGCCTGTCTATTAATCTCACACAAACATGGGTTTATAAGGGGATACACGAACACAGCTTCACATACCAAATCCATAACCATATCGAGGTCAACTCGGAGAACAATAACCCCGAGTCCTTCCGAGTACCGCCTTGAGTGGCCCGTGCGCAGCAGCTTTTGTTTAACCCCACACTCGCCTCGCCGTCCATGATCCACCTCACCGTTCACCCCCACGCCCTTTTCCCTCCGCGTGCTTCCCCGCCATGAGAAGTTGTCGCATAGCCGTGACGAGCCTACGACTTTCAAAATTCGACAGACATTTCTGCCGTGGGACTTGCCCGTGGGAAACACAAGCACCGCAGAGGAAGGCGCAAAACAAGAAAGGATTCAAACGGGGAACTGTTTTCGCGAACGATGACAGGGCGGGCCCTGCCGAGTTCGGCGGCGGGTCCCTTAACGTTACCTCTCGCTTTACCCTTCCTGGAAGTTCCGGCCACCCGCAGCAGCAGCAAAGCTTCGCCCTCAGCAGGCGGGAGCCGCCGTCAATTCATTCATCACCACTCTGCAGATCCAAGGCTGGATGAGCAAAGGGCGTTCGTGGCAATGGACATCCGGACCCACCGGGCTGAACCATTGCATCAGACGACAAGAACGCCTGCCAGGGCTGAGGCAAAAGATAAATGACCGACAGAGCAGTGTGCATTCGGAGTGGTCACAATCCCGAACTGGCAGTGCCCGGGCTCAAGCCGAGAGAGGGCCAACACGTGCTGCTCGAGAACAAAGATCCCCTCCCGGGTGGTGGCTGCCCTCGGAAGCGTTCAATTGAGCAACGCGGGTTGGTGATGAAAAGACAGCGGGCCGCTTTCTCTTTCTATTGGCTCTTTCCATGCGCTGGGTGGGTTGTGGAGGCCTGGAGGGGCAATTTCGAGATTTACCGAGAACGTGGGATGCAGTCTGGCTTGACTAATTCAGGGCTTCGGTCCTCGGCCACCACGCTCTGGACTCTCCCACCCTCTCTCATCAGACTGATTTGAACTGTTCATCCTCACTGTCCTCACGCCCCCTGGTGCACCGAAATCCTCGACGCCATCACCGCCAACTGGACTCGGCAAACCGTCTCAAAGCACGGCGGTTTGGATTCTTTGTTTCACTTCTTCGCCTCTGACTCGACCAGCCGAAGTCAAAGCCGAGTCGACCTCCGGCGGACCCCGCTTGGCACCCTTTGTCGCACTGCTTTCTAATCAGACGGCCGACATCGCGAAAAGGATTCCCACATTATTCGCGCCCCCGACCTCGACGACTCCGACACCCAGCTTCAATCAGGGACGACCAGCGCCGAACCACCACTCAGTGCAAGACCGGCGCCTCAACGGAGCGCTCAGCGGACGAACCATGGCGTCGTACGGCACGGGCAGGGTCAACGTCTCCCAGTACCTGCGCAACCTCAATGTGCAGGGGCCCTCGGTCGAGGAGACCTTCACCGACGAAGACCTCGAGAAGGATCTCGCCCTCTTCACCAACACGCAGTTCTTCGACTTTGAGACGGGCCAGCACACCGACTACCAGGCGCCGCCCACCAAGCCCGAGACCACGCGGTCGCCCACTGACGATGTGACACCGACCGAGTCCATCATGGGGGATTTCCCGGCGGGCTACGAGTTTCCGATCCCAGGTTAGTCACAGTCACCTTTTGTCTTGAGCTGTGCTCTTCTTGATGCATTTCTCCTTTTACCCTCGTTTCTCTGGTTTATTTTATTCTACTCTCTGTTCTTGGTTTTTATTCTCCCCTGAGCGACCTCAACGACGATGACCTGCATGGTCATTGCAACCCACAGCGAGCAAGTGCATCGTGGCGGCGCGGCAGCACATGAGATCAACACCCTCAACATCACTGCGACCGGAAGGCTCAGCGACGGACCAAAGAGCTTCGGTTCCCTTATCACGAATCAGGGAACGGGCGCTGCCACCCCACTCTCCATGATGACCCCCAAGTTCTGGGCCGGGTCGTGATTGGAAGGCTGGAGGTTGTGTGCATGCGCCCGGCAGCTCGAGTCCCTGGGCCCGCCTAAAGGCATCTGACAAATGATCGTCGCTGCCGAAGATGGTGCCATTTCTCGTGACTTTGGCGGGATTGCACCATCGACCATGGGGCATCAACAAGGGACTGCCGGGCCATGCCTCAATATCCCCGGACTCCGCCTCTTCCGCCGGCGGCGCCGCCGTTGACTTGAGTCTTGTGTTGGCTGTTTTTGAATTTGGTTCAGCGCTTGTTGCGTTTTTGTTCCTGCCGGCTGACCATGGCACCATGTCTCCAGGCGACTTTAGTTTCGGCGACTATGGCAGCAACTTCACCTCGCCGACGGGCCCGGCCTTCCCCGACGCCCTAGGGAACCTGCAGCCGATCCAGCCCAGCCCGCAGACGGCGTACCCGGCGCCCGTCCCGCACCAGCAGCAGCACCACCACCAGCCAGCAGGGTACGTACCAGGTGGAGCCGGACCCAGCGGCGGTGTCGAGAAGCGCAGGGCTGAGTCGATTAGCGGACACGGACACACGGCGCACGTGCCCAACGGGCGGGTGCTGAACTTTGAGGACGCGTCGCGCGTGGCGGCCGAGGAGGACAAGCGCAAGCGCAACACGGCGGCGAGCGCGCGGTTCCGCATCAAAAAGAAGCAGCGCGAGCAGGCGCTCGAGAAGAGCGCCAAGGAGATGCAGGAGAAGGTGACGATGCTCGAGGGCCGCATCTCGGCGCTCGAGACGGAGAACAAGTGGCTCAAGGGCCTGGTGACGGAGAAGCACGGCGGGCGCGACGACATCCTCGACAAGCTGCTCAAGGAGGTGGCGTCGCAGGGGGACTCGATCAGTGTTGGGGAGGCCAAGTCCAGGAAGAAGGATTAGATGGGATGGGGGTTATGAAGACACGATGGTTGATACATGATGGTTGATACATGATGGTTGAGAGACAGGATGGCTGTCGTCATCGGAGCGGCGTTTGCGTGGCTGGTGCCGCGGAGGGGGAGTTGCCCGACCTGGGAGGGCTGATTTGCGTTTCAATGGCAGTGGGTTGGCGGCTGGCCTGGGCTCTGGCTTTGTGGCGTTGCTTGCTTGCTTGAGAGGTGATTGTGCTTGCCTGAATACATGACATTCCACTGGCGTTGGACAATGTGAGATGTGTGTAATCTGTTCTATGCCACACGACTACGGCATTATCACTACACCGTCTTTACTCCCCTTTCTATCCGCTATCTACAGCAACCTTCTACTGCACCCCTATCTACAATACCATACTCCAGCCATCAACCCTCACAGCTCAACAACTAACAGCAGGCAACGCAATGAATAAAATAAATAAACTAAATAAACTACCCCGACGACCCCTTCGAATCAGCAGGCATCCCAGCCCTCAAATTCCCCAAACGCAGCTGATTCCTCTTCCCGAGAATCCGCAGCGTGTTTTCGCGCTCAATGGCCGTCATCTCGTGCCAGTTGGCGATGCGCGCGAGCGTGCCGTCGCGGTTGACCACCATTGGGCCCAGGCTGTCGAGGGCGACGGGCTGGCCGTTTACGTGGACGACCGTATTTTCGGACTCACTTTCCCCAGAGTTGGGGGGGCTGGGCTCTGGGAGGGCGGGGAGAGGGGTTGGTGCTGGTGCGTAGGTGGTGGCGTTATCGTTGGTGGTGGTGGAGGTGGTGGTGCTACTGCTACTACTGCTAGTAACGGTGGGTTGGGTTTCGCCGGATACCATCGAGGGGGTCGCGGTTGTGGCCCCTGAGCCTGACTCCCCCGGGGCTGCTTCGGCTGCTCCTGCGGCTGCGGCGGCGGCGGGAGAGGCTGATGGTGAGCTGCCGGGGAGCGGTGGCGTGCTCGTCGCGGGTGCGGGGCTGGCGGCGCTCATCTTGCGGCGAGTCGGGAACGTGATGAGCTGGAGCCGCGTCTGCGTCTGCGTGTGCGTCTGCGTCTGTGTCCCTGTCCGTGGGGGTACGATGATGCCCTGGCGGAGTATTCGGCTTGGTCTGCAGCAGGCCTGGAGACTGAGTCGGGCTGGGATGCGGATGGGCATTGGGTTGATGGGTTGATGAGGCGGGGAGGGCAGGTGATGCAGACGGTGAGTTGTCTGCCCTGGCTGAGAGTTTCGGCTCTTGGTGAAAATTGGATGCGGATTTGATTTGCTGAAGTTGGTTGTTGAAATGCCCCTTTTCGGTTTTTGGTGAAATGAAGGTGATGAGTGAGGTTTCGAACTCACACGACAACAGCACGCTTCAATTGAGCGAGCTGGGTTGTGGAGGTAAAACGAGAGTTGTATACAGCAGCGGAACTTTACGCAATCAATGTCACTGAACTTTGAAGCTGGGAGAGTGTCTTCAGCTCGCGATGTTGTCAGAGCTTGGCTGGAAACATCTAGAACTTTGCCCGTTTTTCCTTCGGTGTGTTACGGTGAGCGTTGACCTGGCCCGAGCTCGCGATGCCAAGAAGCGGCTGTGATGCAGCAACGAATGTCAACACAACAGCCCCCTGATTTCTTGGCATCAAACAGTGGGAGCGGTCAAGATGCGCGGGAGCAGTCTGCAGATGCGCATCGATCGGAGATTTGAAAAGGGAGTCGGAATTGGCCCTCATGGGACACTTTGCAACCGAGTCCTGCGCGCCCCAATCATGCTTTGCTGGAGTGCTCGTTGCTCCCCTGCGTCTCTGTTGGCGCCGACGACAGCCGAGGCCCTGATCACGCAATTGTCGTGTCGGGAGGCGTCAGTCTGCGTCTTCTATCCTTGCCCCGCTTCCGACGGCACTTCAGGAGCATCCTATCCACTCCCAACCTCGCATTCATGCTCTCAGAATCCACTTTGACTCGCAGCAACTGCTCCTTCATGACCGGATCATGCCTGGCATCGTCCTCTTCCCGCCGTTCCATTGAGAAACCTCCGCTGGGGATCGGACCGGGGGCATTGATCTGCCTCGTCTAGCCGCTGCCTCGATCTGGCAGGCTCAAATTCCCTGCGCGGCACAGGGGACGCCGGAAGCGGCCGGAACACCCATCTCCAACTCTCCCCCACGGAGTACAGATGGCCACGTTCTGTGCAGTTGGGTGTTAGAAACAGGGGTCGAGATAATATGGGGTAAAAGAAACCGGGACAAGCACCCGGCTTCATTCAGCTCCCGTGTCCTGCGTGCGGTGTCCCGGCGTGTCACGACCGTGGCCGGGAACCGTGGGGGTAAGCAACCCACGTTCCACGTGCCCCTTCACCTTATTTCACCTTTCAGCTGACGGCGCGGGGTGGGATACCACCCCCTGCCCAACCTCGAGCACAGCGCACTCACGAGCGGCCGAAGACTTGCCAGCACAACGCGGTCTTTTCTTCCTGTTCCACTTCCTCTCGGTCTCCTCTTTCGTGTTTTCCCTGTTCTCCATCTTGTGGCCTTTCTCAGCCGCCCGCGGCATCCGAAAGGGGCCAACTGCCGCTGCTCCCAATGGCGTGAGGGCCGCAAAGCCGTCTTTCTTCAGTCCCCCCCCTTCCAGTCTTCGTCGACCGCGGCCGGCTCCGGAGGACTTTGTCCATTAAACACCATTTCTTGGAACGAAGCCACGGCTCTCCCTCCGAAAGGCAACCGATTAGATCGGGCGCGTCGAGAACCCCGAACCGCTGGCCCTGACCTAGGCCGCTGAACAGTTTGGCCCGCCACCACTCACCCAGCCAGCCTCTGTGTTGGGCGACTCGATTTGGTGCCAGGCGGGGAAAGCAGACCGATACCTTTGCCCCCGGGAACAACAGCAGCCGACGACCACTTCGAGCCCATTGCTCGACATCGTGGATCGGGAACAGTATATACCACCGGCGCCACCGGGTCGGTCTGAAACACACAAATATAGAGGGGATGCCGCCGACATGGCTTCCAACAGAGGGACAAAACATTCAGAGAAAGGGCAAGAGCCTGCCTCCCGGGCCACCAACGCACCAGGGCTGAAAGATGCGCAGCCCCAGCCGTGACAACGCAATCTAGTCGTCCCCACACCAAAGCTTTCTCTGGCCTTTGGGAATCGTCATTCTCGCCCGCCCAAACCCGAGGTTACTACACTCGACGTCCAGCCAAAAGGTTGATACGTTCTGTTTGAAACTGGGTTCGGCCACTCAGGAGGTAAATCTCCCAGTGATAATACCTGCAATATCCAATGCACGGTAAGTAGTAGTTGTAGCAACTCCCCTTGCCTACTGACTGGGCGTGGAGGTGGAGGTCGAGGGGAAGCCAACGGGTCCCGTCTGTTTCCCCGGGTGGAAACTACAAATGCCCACGGGGAACAGCACTACGAGGCTGACGTATAACCCATCAGTTAGACATGATGGACATGGGAACTCTCCAGGACAGGAAACGGGTCGAGAGTTTTATAAGCAAGAGGCCAGAAAGGAGGGAGAAGGGAGCTTGGCCATGACGACGCATCGTCACGTTTTGATACCTGTTCTTCCCAAATACAGAATGCAGCTTTGTTGAGGAAGCCCGTAGGACTAGTACTAAAGGCTGCTATTAATGCAAGTACCCTCCTTTAATATCAACGGTTTGCCAACTTGTAGTGGGATTGTGTCCGCTTAACGGAGCAAATGCAAAGAACCCATAATAAAAGGGAGGGGGGGGGGAGAGAGTCTAGGATTGTTCAGCAACGACGATATGCTACGGTGTTCATGCTATCTACCAGGGCTCTACTAGTTACCAGTTCTTTGTGACAGAAACCAGCAATGAGCAAGGCTCTATGCAAGTGGAGCAAACAAGCAGCAACCAGGGGCAGGTGTCCCCCAGACGAGGGAGTAGAGAGAGAAACTGTATCCAGCCACCTCAATCCGCAAAACGCAGGGAAACACAACTTCAACTAACCCCATCCAAGCTCCTCAACGCCTATCCTCAGTGGCTCACCAAGTTCTTGAACCTATCACCCAGTCAGTCAGCAACCCCTCACACCCAGGTAGGTAATAGACAACTCACTTGTTGATAACCCTCTCAATCCCATCACACCCCATCTCCAGCACGTCCATCCGCGGGCCATACGAGAACCGCACAAAGTGATGGCACGGACTATCAAACAGATCCCGTCTCCGCGCAGGGTTGAGATCGAAGAAGATCCCCGGCACCACAATGACCTTCTCATCCAGGCAGGCCTGGAAGAAATTCAGCCCGTCCGAGATGGGCCCCGGAAGACCCTCGAGGTTGAGCCACAGGTAAAAGGTCGAGTCGGGCACGTGGCGGATGACGAAGCCCATGTCGCGTAGGCGTTTGACGACGTAGTCGCGCTTGGCGCGGAAGTGCGTCTGCAGGGCTATCATTTCCTTTTGCACGAGGGCCGGCTCGAGCATGGGGATGGCGGCTTCTTGGAAGGGCACGTTGGTGCCGCCGTCGAGGTAAGAGCCGCAGGAGCCGATGCTGTGGTAGGTCATGTGAGTATATGGGTTGAGCGGGAAGGGGCAAGGGCGGAGGAGGGAGGCGGGGAAGAGGAGGGAGGGGAAAGAGTGAAACTGACGCCTTGATAAACTCCTTGGGCCCAATGATCCAGGCGACGCGCCAGCCGGGCAGGCGGAAGCGCTTGGTCAGGCCGTCGATGATGAGCACGTCGTCCTCATCGACGTCGATGACGTTTTCCTGCACTTGTCAGTCGGCACACAAGGTACAATATCAACCAAAACTTACAGCGGCGCTGATGGTGCTGCCGTCGCAGTCGCTGGTGTAGTTGTAGCCCGAGTAGAACTCGTCGCTGACCAGGGTGGCGCGCTCGCGGCAGAGGTCCTGGATCTCGGCCAACTCCGGGTTCTGGACGACGAGGCCGGTCGGGTTCCTCGGGTTCGACGTGATGATGACGCCGGTGCCGCGGGCGATCTCCTCGGCGATCTTGTCCGGGTGGATGTGGTAGCCGTCCTCCTCGGACAGGGGGACGGGGATGGCGGCGAACTGGGACGTCAGCGGGGGTCTGTTAGGTAGGAATGGAGAGTTATACGTTCTTGAACAGCGAGAGCATCTCGTTGTATGCTGGCATAGTATTAGCCATGGGCTGCATATCTAGGTATTGGTCCACGTACCCGTGTAGTCGGGAATGAAGAAGCCGACGTAGGCATTGTTCAGGACGGCGGCAATGCGGATGAGGCCGGCACGGCCACCGGGCACAATGGCCACGTTCTCCCAGGTGTACTGGCTCGGCTGGCCCTTGCGGTGCATCTCGTTGTACAGGCGGGCGACGGCCTCCCGCAGGGGCTTGATGCCCGCGGTCGGGCCGTACTCGCGGCTGGCGGCGCTGATGTCGATGTGGGTGGGCCGGGCGAAGCAGCCGTCGATGTCGTCGTCCACCTGGAGTTGTCAGAATGGGTCATGTCACAAGGTCTGGTTCATGTATGAGTATGTACCTCAGGGGCACCCTCTGCTGAAGCGTTAGCTCATGTACAAGTCATAAGGTGAGAGTACTAATGCTTACGGCCCAGGTTGGCCCACTTGTCGGGCTCCTCGAGGAAGCCATATTCGGCAGCCCGCTCGGTGCACCAGACGACGCCGGTGGACGCCCTGGTCGCGTCGAGGCCGGCATGGGGGAGATGGCTGCCAGGTGTCAATGTCAAGACTCAAGACTCAAGAGTGAAATGAGAGGGGCAAGCCATACCCCTCGTGGGCGGCTCGGAACTGGCGATGAATCTTACTGCTCGCCTCTGCAGAAAATCGAAGCGATGGTTAGCAGGCGAGATGGCTGCAGAGACATCTTGATAGTTCATACCGTTCAGCCCCGGCTCTCCGATAGAGAAGCGGCGTGCGGGCCTAGGGACGCCCGTGTTGCGGTTGATGCTGAACTTGCGGTTGTTGAAGCCCGGGAGGTCGGCCATGGTGGGCGGCGGCGGAGGGCGCGGCGCGATGGTAAAGGTGTGGATGAGGAAAACAAAACAATGTTGGCTGTAAAAAAGGAAAACTACAGGGACTAAGGGCACAGTGCAAAGTGCAAACAGCTCAAACTCGGCTGAGGGAGGCAGTGGCGGCACAGAAATACTCGCAACTTGGACTCCTCGGGGAGGTGTTCGTGTTGTGTAAAGTGGAAGTACGACAGACGGCCAGACGGCTCACCGCAACTGCACATCGACCCAACAAAAACGAAGCTCCTCGCGATCCTGCCCAATGACCCCTCCGGGGTTCCCGCGGGCTGACCGTCACCTTCATGCAGCCGTGGAGGAGCACGACAAGGCGAGTGGCCAGCAGCGGGGATTATCGTGGCACAGCACCCACGTTCGGACTGCAGCTTGCAAGTGCGAGGACGCGTCGGGTTCGGTGTGCAGCAGCAGGATAAGCTGTAAGCTCACTTTTGAGACATTGTCTTTATTGTCATCGGGAGTTGTGCCTATGGAAACAGGACTCGGATCCCCGCGCAGCAGCAGCATCGTTTGGCAGCGAGTAATATGGAAGGTGATGTCCAAAAAAAAAAGTAGACGGGCTCGATGGATGGAAGGAAGCTCTATGAAATGGCATTCAAGCAATGCCGTACCCCGCCGCCGATCAACGACCCCGCTGTTGGGCTCCGCTGCGGAGCGGGGCTGGTGGGGTTGACAGGCGCCTGGGGTGGGGCGGCAGTGGACCCGGCTCCGGGTGCAGCTCCCCTGCCAAGAATCGGGAACTGCAGGTCGGCCGGGCCCTCGATTTCCCCATGACATTGATGACAGACATGGGGTCCTCGTAGCCTCGTAGGGCTGTTGTTACACAGGATATCTCTGTCAAAGAGTTAGATTCCGGGGTCTTGATATTCATAGCAAGGTGGCCTGTTTGTGACCGGGCGCAGTTCAGGCCTCGAATAGCTGCCAACAAAAGAATTCGACCGCAGGGCCATACCTGGCATCACGCTGCAACGTCTTGCGCCTTGCGTTGGTGACGTTCCTGTTTGTTAGTCGAGTTGGCTGCAGGTCAAAGACAAACAAGTGTTCAATGTGCCTGTTCATAAGACACAAAAACACCTGCCGGCGCCGAGGCCTTCTGGCGGGCTTCGAGAAGAAGGGGCAATGCCAGCCACCTCGTGGCTACTGCGGCGAGCTTGCGGCACATCACGAGGAGTTTGTGATAGATTTGCGTGCCCTGGTATTGGGTCCGATGGGAGGTCCGGTCCCTTCGGTCGGCGGTTGTGGAAGGCCATGAGGCCAAAAACGAGGCCAAAACGCCATGGCAAGGCAGCCGCGCAGGTTGATTCCGTCTCCACCGGAGGCAGTTAGCTAGTGTGGGTCTGGTGGCTGTGCTTGCCCCTCGCCACGATGGGCGGAGCAAGCTTGGCGTTTGGACATCCCACCTACCTCTCCCAATCGGGGACCGTCGGTCTTGACCAAATCAACCTGGAGGCTTCCACCAAGGCTTGTCAGCCTGGTCTCGGCGATGGTCCTTCCAGAGGCGAGGAATGGGCGAAGAATAAAGATGGATGATAAAGAATGGATTCCTGTGCTACTGCCGCCTGATTGAGCCCAAAGAACAAGCAATTGCTCTTTGCACTCTCTGCGTTCGTCACTTGTCACTTGCATCAGTGCTGACATCTATCTACGCCTGAGCAACTGCCGGAAGTTATAGCACCAAACCGACCCCTCAATTGCGCTTCCTCTCACCCGCAACCACACTTCCTATTCCTCCATCACCCACACCACACCCGGCGTTATTCACCATGTCGCCGACGACACCCACCCGGTCCCTTTTCGGGTCTCTCCGAGACAAGCTGTCCAAGAAGGGCCGCGCGCGCTCGCCGAGCCCGAACCCGTCCTTCGACACCTCATCGCGCAACTTCCCCGCGTCGGCCACCACCAAACCCGGCGTCATTGACACCCCTCCGCCTCCTTACTCGGCCATCGCTGGCCCCTCTTCCGGAGTAGCACCAGCCCCCCCGACAATCACCATCAACTCGGAACCCCCCGCACACCAGCCCTCCCCAGCGCCCTCCTTCTCCTCGGCCCGCTCCGACCCGAGCATCACATCCCGCGAGGACCCCTACGCCTTCCTCTCCTCCTTCGACACCGTCTTCCTCATCGACGACAGCGGCTCCATGGCGGGGCGCTCCTGGCGCGAAGTCAAAGAAGTCCTCGTCGCCATCGCCCCCGTGTGCACCTCGCACGACGCCAACGGCATCGACGTCTACTTCCTCAACGCGCGCGACACGTCCAACCGCGGCGGCGACAAAGCCCAGGGCTTCTGCAACATCACGACCCCAAAACAGGTCGAGGACCTGTTCAAGCGCGTGCGCCCGCAGGGCGCCACGCCGACGGGGACCCGCATCAACAACATCCTGAAACCCTACCTGCGCGAGTACGAGCGCGCCGTCGCGCGCACCGGCAACCCGGACGAGTGCGGCGTCAAGCCGGTCAACATGATTGTCATTACCGACGGCGCGCCGACGGACGATCCCGAGGCGGTTATCATCAGCATTGCCAAGAAGCTGGACGCGCTCGAGGCGCCGCCGCACCAGGTCGGGATTCAGTTCTTTCAGGTCGGGAGTGACGCCGAGGCGAGCAGGGCGCTCAAGGAGCTGGATGATGGGCTTGCGGAGCAGGGCGGCGGGGTCAGGGATATGGTTGATACGGTGACGTGGGGCGGGTCGGGGCATGTGCTGTCGGGCGAGGCCATTTTGAAGGTGGTGCTTGGTGCTGTGGTCAAGAGGTTGGATCGGAGGAGGATGAGTGGGGAGTCGAGGCGGGGGGGTCGTTTGGCGCCGTAATGTGT